>CATIWC010002367.1:0-381326 GCA_948472305.1 Vicia faba | reverse complement strand
AGATCATCCTAATCAAGACTAAATGCATGCAATCAAACACACTTGCACACTAGCACCCTTAGGGTAATCCACTTTGTGGCCTATCAGAAAAATAGTCATGTCCCTCGAACATGGGCGTTTTAGCAAAAAATCTCGATAAGAGATCGTAGTCCCTCGATAAACCCTCAATGTTGCATTCGGTAAATGATCCAGTCCCTAAAAACGACATTGCTAAAACGTCTCATAGGTTGCCTTCTATGACTATACAAATGACCACACTCGTCCCTTAAACATCCAACTATGGGCTTCTTACAAAATCAATGGTAAAGATAGCAACATCTAAAGGAGGAGGAAACAAACATCTAAGACCTTTTGTGTAGGTATATTCTCTCCTAGTTGCTCGCTTGCTCACAACAAAAACATTTATGCACCAACACTCTCACTTTGAAACATTTTCAAAAGACAAACACTTTGTACGCGTTCTTATAGAAACGAGAACCATTACAAAGACATTTTCAAAATACTTTTAATAACCCACACCACAAGCACAATTACAAACAAAAGCAAGTGATCTAGCGAGTAACTAAGAGCCCATAGAAAACCATGGATGAAAAGGATGCTAACACCCTTCCCTTTTCATAATCTACCCCCCGAACTCAAGAAAACATCTCTAAAGGTCTTTCCTGTGCTTTTTCACCTTTCCTCGTGGATAAAAGAAAATTCGGTGGCGACTCTTGCTAAACCGCAACATTTGCAAATACAAACGCGAAACAAAAATTCAGTTCTCCCACCGTACCACAGTGCTTGTGACACACCGAGCACGCAGATGCAATTAACTGGTGGTGAAATGTTGCACAAGGACCCACACAAGCATATCGCAATGGTACAATTGACACACAACGTTGAGGTTATGAGTGATTTATATCCTAGTATCCGGTCCTACTCTGATTCAAGCATACATAAAATCGCAGTGTGTATCAAGCCGTATAGCCCACACATCTATCCACAAAATATAAAACATCAAACGTTCAACCAGAACAATGGACAATCACAATTATTTAACACAATACCACATATCACATAATGCATTTCATCACATTTATGTATTAAGCGCATGAAATCAATAATTGAATAATAAGTGGCATTCAAGGCACTAAGAGTATTCTTTAACATATGGAAATTACGGAGGCATCCGATCTACATATAACACAACTTGCACTTAAGGAAACTAACTTCTTCATGTGTTTCTACATATTGGCCCAAAATGACCTTCAAAAAAAATGGTTTCCTAAAGGCCTCTTCTTCCCTCATTCTACGTTCCTAGAGGTTATATAAGACTAAGGATACATCCGGGTTATGGTTATGGGATAAAACTACATCCTATGAGAGAGTTCAAGATAGTGGCTTTCTTGCTAAGCACGGTTGCTAGCGTGGACCTGGGACTTTTATTTTTTCCAATATCAGGAAAGCGTGCTAAGCACGACAACTCGCGCTAAGTGCGGTTTGCGAATTCTGTAGAAAACCTGAGTTGTAACAAACTCTACCTTGAGGTCCCAAACCTTATTCCCAAATTCCAATCCAGGTACCCATCACAGTTAAACATGAAATCTAGTTATATACATGATAATCATCAATTATAAACAACATGCAACAAGATATGTTACTAAACCCTTATTCCCAATTTCATAAAAACCCCAAATTTCTACCCAGGTTCTAACTATGGAAATCACCTTGGATTAATAGAGGTTTGGATGATGTTCATACGCCATAGAGCTCTTATCTTGATCAAACGTTCTACTCTCATCGTCAACAATCTCGTAACTACATTTTCCCCATTTCAGCAAGAATTTCCTAACTTCAATCGCGTTTTTATCCTTCAATATAGAATTTCCTGACACGAAAATATATATATCAAAATGAAGGGAATTTTGTTTAGATTACAGAACTTCAAGAGTTTCTTAAATCGGAGCTTTGAGTAAAAAGTTATGAGCTGATATGTGATCACTTCTCCATGAATACGAAAATGAAGTTCTAAAATGGAGAATATGACTTTTCCTTCTCTCTCTCTCTCTCACTCTATCTCTCTCTCTCTCTCTCTCTCTCTCTCTCTCTCTCTCTCTCTCTCTCTCTCTCTCTCTCTCTCTCTCTCCTCTCTCTCTCTCTCTCTCTCTCTCTCTCTCTCTCTCTTCTTTTCAATATAAAAATCTGATTTGTCAGTGATATCCACCAAACATGCCCTTAAGATTCCATGCAAATATGTTTATTGACCAAATTACCCTTCAACCATGATAATATTGCAGGCTTGTCATTAAGTTCAATTCTAACCAATAGATTTTAACTCTAACTACTCCATAAACTTCTCATACTTAGTAATATAAATATAGGAATGTTACACTGTGGCCGATCTAAAAGCTTAAAGTGATACCTACAGACGATGTGCTAGGAGGATTAGGCCTACGAACGACCTATAAGGAAATATACATCTACGAGTGATCTAAAATCTTGAGGTAAGACCTGTGAGCGATCTACCGAGAGAACTAGGTCTACAGGCGACCTACAATTCTAAGAAGGTGAGAATATCGATTATGACACGATGACTGAAGGTATGAGAATGATCAAGTATATTGATTTTTATGGGAATCGAGGGACAGATAGACACAAACAAGTGTTTGAAAAGCTGAAAAGGGCGAATGTTTGAAAAGCTGACACAGGCGAGTGTTTTGACAACTAATACAGACGAGTGTTTGAAAAGCTGACACATGCATGTGTTTGAAAAGTTGACACAGATGAGTGTTTGGATAACTAACACATACGAGTGTTTGAAAAGGTGACACAGACGAGTGTTTAGGAAGCTGACACAAACGAGTGTTTAGAGAACTGACATGGATGAGTATTTGGAAAACTGACACAGACGAGTGTTTGGAAAAACCGACACAGACGAGTGTTTGGTAGTACAGGCTACTGCACCATTAGCTGGGGATTATGATGTAAGAAATGACATCAGTTGGGGATATTGAAGTGATATTCTTTGTGGAGATGTATTGTTATTTTAAATGATTCAGGTCTTTCACGTAAGGTACCCAGTCTGACTTATGCTTCATATGCATGTTTGAATTTTTTTATGGCATAATGATCCATTTTAATGGAAATGCTACGTGTTTTGAGAATGCAATGTAATGCATTGAGGACTACTATATGTAAAGTGGAGAGAAGTAAAATTTGTGGGAATAAGAACAGGATCATTGGGACATGTTGATCATTGCTTCGAAATACTAGTGAATTTCTAACAGAGCGAGTTTTCAGGTACGCCACTGAATTCTGAATTGTAGCTTTGCTGGGGAGGAAGTGATATGATTTGACTTCTCTACATCCTCGACTGCTTAGGAATGGAAAAATGGATATGGACATGTTGGGGAGTTGCACGATAAACATTACTTGCATCTCTTCGAATGCCCCGAGTATGCATTGCACTGGGGAATTACATCTCAGACCACTTGGGGGATCAGGAGATGGACATGGACATCTTCGAGGGCCCCGGTTTACTTCTCTTCTAGAGATTAGAGGGGGATTATGTGGGGATTACATGTTGAACCACATGAAACCTCTCTAATGCCCCAAGTTTACTCTATTGGATAATTGCACATGCATATGTAGAATCACACGAAGACTCTGAGTGCCCCATGTTTACACTGCTATTGGGGAATCATGTTGAATATGTGCGCTGAGCCACAAAAAAAACCTCGGATGCCCTGGTTTTCTCTATTGTTGGGGAGTATACTTTAAACATCTTCCAGGGATTAAGATAACTTTTTCAATGCTAGTTGGGTCATGGAGACCGCAATGAGTTACTACCTACAAGAAGAAACAACGCTTGAAATACTACGACACTCCTTTGGGATGATTTTGTATCAATGTAAACTCATGTTTCATTTTAGCTTAAAATTATTATTCCCCATGTTTTCAATGTAATGTTCAATAAAGAATTAAACCACATTTCACATACAAAAAAAAAAGAAGTTAGGACATCGACGATAACAAAGACAACTTTTTGGATGAAAACAAATTTATTGATTGAAACTGTAAATAGGCGTTTGTACAAGGAGGAAACTCCTAAATGAGGTAGTTGCAAAAAGGAAAAGAAAATACAATAGGTAAAATGGTAATGAGAAATGCTTGAATTTCCATTAAAACCGGTATTTCTACAATTCCCATATCCTTGACAGTCTCAATGCCTTGCCTCTGAAGAGTAGTGGTTGGGTCGATTCGTTCACTGCCAAGGTGCAAAGGATGTACATGGTCATTCGTGAAGAGTATTGAGACTTTAGCCTCTCACTCCTGATCTCTAATTTTTGCATGGATCGCCCTTTCGGGTTTTGATCCAGCGGGATACCCATTTTTACCTAAGTCGCCCTTTTAGGTTTTCGACTTAGCGGGTTATTCTCTTTTTCATTTTATCGCTAACTTTTTCCTAGACTTTCTCTTTTTTCGTGTCCATTAGGATGCCTATTTTTTCCTTAGTCGCCCTTGCGGGTTTTCGACTTAGCGGGTCTTTTATGCATAGTACTCTTTGACTGAGTCTAAATTGACTAGAAGTGGAACATCTTCCCCATCCCTATCTGTTAGGATTAGAGCACCTCCTAAAAAGGCTTTCTTCACGATGTATGGTCCCTCATAGTTGGGAGTCCATTTACCCCTTGGACCAAAATGGCTTTGTATAATGATCTTCCTTACAACCAAATCACCAGGATAAAAATTTTGAGGGAGGATTTTCTTGTCGGACGCCCTCTTCATCCTATTTTGATACAATGACCACGAGAGATAGCGGCCAAGTGTTTCTATTCAATCAGATTGAGTTGGTCGAGTCTTGTCTGAACCCACATTGCCTCATCAAGCTTAGTATCCATCAGAACCCTTAACGAAGGATCCTCTACCTCGACTGGAAGCATCACGTCTGTACCGTAGACGAGAGAAAAGGGGGTTGCCCTGGTTAAAGTATGCACAAAAGTCATGTAGCCATGTAGAGACAAAGGCATCATTTCATGTCAATCCTTGTATGTTCTCACCATTTTGTGGACAATCTTCTTTATGTTTTTGTTAGCAGCTTCGACTGCGCCATTCATCTTTGGTCGATAAGGCGATGAATTGTGGTGTTCAATATTAAACTCTTCACACAACTTATTCATCATTTTTCTATTGAGGTTTGAACCATTATCAGTGATGATTCTATTAGGAACTCTATAGCGGCATATGATCCCTTTTTGATGAAGTTGATAACGACCTGATTGGTTACATTCTTGTAAGAAGCCGTTTCCACCCATTTGGTGAAATAGTCAATTGCAATGAGAATGAACCTATAACCATTCGAAGCACTCAGATCAATATTTCCAATCATATCAATCCCCCATATTGCGAACGGCCACGGTGAAGTCATAACATTAAAAGGAGTTGGAGGGACGTGGATTCTGTCTACATACACTTGGCATTTGTGTCACAACTTTTCATGTACACAACAACCACTTTCCATCCTCATCCAGAAATACCCTGCACGTAGGATTATCTTAGCCATAGAATGTCCGCTCGATTGATTCCCTAAAGAACCCTCATGGATTTTCTTCATGATTGACTCTACTTCGTGTCTCTCCATGCATCTGAGTAGAACCAAGTCATTGTTTCTCTTGTACATGAAGTCTCCTGATAAGAAGAAATTGGATACCAACCTTATAAGTGTATGCTTATCATAGATTTTAGCACCTTCGAGATACTCTTGCTTCTCAGGGTACTTTTTGATGTCGTACTACCATAACTTTTCATCAGGCACATCCTCAATTGGGAGACAATGAGAAGAAAAGATGATCGTGACTGAGAGTCAGTCGGGTGTAGTGACTACAAGTGCACAGTCTAATTTTGTAGTTTTAAAAGATATCGAACCCACAAGGACTGATGGTCAAACTACTATTATCTAGGGTCATTGTGTAAAGTTAAGGCTAATTTTGAAATTAGGATGTTGGGGTTTAAAAGGGAATTAACTAAAATCTAATAATTGATAACGGGACACCGGTATGTAATTTGTCAACTTCAGGGATTCAATAAGTTATTGGCATAGTTTTAAGTATTAAAAACACCGTTTCAGTGGAAAATATTAATTAAAAAACCCTTGTCTCACACTTTCATTCTATCGATTCAGGCCATATTATTAAACTCAAATGAGCACTCTCGTTGTGTCATTTAAAATCAAAAAGTATTTTTTTGGAAACAAATAGAGTCCAATTAATTTTAAAGCGCTCTCGTTGTATTTAAAATTAATGTTCAATCACCACTATCTGGTTAAAATCTCAAACTCTCGCTTTATTGATTTTATCCTTAGTCTGTCTTTTACTCTTGTAACAAAAAAATTTAATATCAAAATTGGAAATCAAAACCAGAAAAGTCTTATTTTTAAATATTTATGCTAATTAATTACTGAATCACTTCAGTTTAGGACCTCACATACCTCTATTATGGAATTTAGCCAAATATAATTTTATTGCGTGATAACATAAAATTAAAACATACATTCAATAACACAGGCATGGTAAAAATAAATAAACTATATTAAAAATTGGAACCTGAAATAAACACTGAAGAATAATTGTGCAGTATGCTATCCTCCACAAGCCGACAGGATTAACTTCGAAATAAAATATCTTGAGGAAATAAAAATAAACCTAAAGGAATTCTGGAAGTTAGAAGGAAAACGAAAGTTACAATATTCCTCTGATGTGAAGAAATATCGCTTTAATGGTAATGGTTTTCTTTGCTTACGGAAATTCTAAACGAAACTGGAAAAAGTAGCAAAATCTGTAAAACTGGATATAATAACAATGTTGCAGAAAAATAAGAAATTGGAACAGGTATCAGACCATTTAATTTTGATAACTGTCTTGCTTTTATAGATTCCATCAGTTGATCAAAAGCAGGAACAATCCCTTAATTTTCGTTCTTCAATCATGCAGAATTTTCAGCAAGTTGTGCGCTTCATGGAGATAATCTCGTAACTGATATATGAGTTATAAAAAGTGTCATGCGTTTTGGTATGGGGAATGTATCTTCATTCTATGCCAGTTGGGACAAGAAGTGTGCCGAGGGGCACACTTTTGGACTTTGTGATGGCCGGCATGCGCTTGTGACGGCCAGCATGCGCTTGTGATGGGCGACATGGCTTCTGATACAGAATGTTTGCATTTTTGTTGCTAAAGTGCCATTTCTTCTTCATTTCTCCATTATTTTTCTTTCTTTTCTCATTTGTCCTTTGCAGAAACTAAATACCTGAAATATGCTACAAATACTACAAATCGAGATATAATGTGACATAATAAACAAAGAATCATAAGCTTTGTCTACGTAAATAGGGAAGAATATGCTATAACTTTTCGTGTTATCAAACTCCCCTAAACTTGAACCTTTGGTTGTCCTCAAGCAATATAGTTAGTATAAAAGTTAATAGAGCACAAGTTAAATGAAAATACATGATGCAATTCGAATTGTAAGAGGTTGCCAATGTTTTTGCAGAAACATAAGCTCAACATAACACAAAAGATACAGTAATAACACTAAACGCCCCCATTGTGCAAACCAATTCCAGTCATGCCTTTATAGATCAACCTAATTCTTTTCGCTAAATTTCACCTGTTTTCATTCTAGCGCAATCACATTAAGCCCTTTCTTTACACGCACACAGTAGAGCAGTCGGTCACTGAATATGATCCTTTTAGCACGATGTTCTGGAACATATATGTGGTAACCTCCTTTAGTTCACCCTATTGCAAGTTGCGGGGGATCAGAATGTAGTCCTCCCTACCAAGTTCAGTACTAGACACCTCTGAACCAACCAACAATGGGTTTCTATGTTATATTATGTAGGTTCCGCATCCGTTGGATTAAGTGACCGGGTGAGGGTCGCCTAACTTAATTGGTGCATTCCCTATTTTCTAATAGTAGAGCATGTATATTTTAAATACTTGGGATCATTAACCTATATTCATCAACTCCATACGTAGTTTGTGTTTAAGACGATGTTGACTCCTAAATAAACTACTCGGGGTTACTTTAAAACTAAAATTTAAGGTTTTGGTATAAAGGGTACTGAAATTGATCTAGTGTAATTTAGGGATTTAGAGTGTTACAAAGGTATCCATCGTGCTTCTGTTTTACTCAAGGTTTCTTATATATCTTAGAAGTGAGCAACCTGAATACTCTTCGAATGCGTCAAGTTATGCAAGTAATGAACAAATTTTTTGTTATGGCTCAAGAAAGTGGGGAAATTAGATAATAGCGGAAAAGTTTGCATAAAAGAACTCGAAAGTACATAGATGTTTGAATTATAATACAAGCGGGAATGAAAAATCTACTTAGAAAGCAGTAAGGATTATTCTATCTAACTAACTCCCCTAAGCTTGAAACAAGCAGTGTCCAAATGCTTAAAAGTAAAGAGGAAATGGGAAGAGAGGTAAAATCAATCTACTCTTGCATATTGTCGTGTCTTCTTCCTATCCCTCGTGCTCGTCCACATCCAACCAGAGGATGAGGCTTACCCACATAGTACATATATTCTTGAAAACCATACATACGTACAGTTAAAGCTGCCATCTCCTTGGTCATTCTTGAAGCCCAACGCTCATTCCTTTCATCATATTCTTGCTGCTGAGTTTGCATAGATAGAATAAGTTGTATCATTGCATTTTGATTGTTTTGCATAGCTTACACCCTATCATCTTGTTGCATGATGGAAGCCATAATGTCATCATTTGAGGCCGATACTCTTTCGCGTCTTCTTCTGGTTCTCATGGACGTGCTTGCCATGTTTCAGAAGGAGCTTGTTGTTCATCATCCCCTTGCTTCATTTCCTACTCCATCTCATCAGTCGGGGCATTACCTTGGTAGTTTTGCGCATTATCTCCAAGTGTAGCAGCAGTAAGATCATAAAGCCAATTTTCCATGTTTGTTACATCGGTAAGTGAAATGTTTGGAAAAATGACACTATGAACTACTCTATTATGCACCATAAGATTATACCTCATATCTCCTATGACCTTAATCAAGTGGCCAGCCCGACAGTTGTCAATGTCAATGAATGTGGGTGATAGTGGAGGCATATTTGCAAGCTTGTCTTCGAGGCGCAGGCCAAGTGCTATAGAGGTAACTAGCCTTCCAATGCGGAAAGGCGTAGACCCTCTGGAACACAAAGACTGCATATGCAACAGGAGGATCATGATGGCATTTATCTTCTGGTTAGGAGTGAAGTTACAATGCAGGAGGAACAATTCTTTAGAATTTACTTTGTTGTTGTTGATCCTCCCAAAAATAGTGTTGGAGATGACCCGGTGGAAATACCAGATTGCAGGATTATGAATAGATGATGCATAAAGTCCCGCCCAACCGGTCGGTTCCTCATCAGAGATAGCTTTCCAAATCCTGAAAGTTGTAGATGCCCAGTCTGCTTCTATAGGAATTCAGTAGTATACCTCCCCTTACGAGGGAAGCGGAAGAAATCACTCAGTTGTTTGAGTTATAGAATATTCATCATTGAACATTCTGAAAGTTGTAGATCCGGATAAGTGTTGGCTTTCATCGCATGATGGGTTGTACGAGAACAAACTTAAGAATTCCAAATTTAGCGACTCACACGTAGGAAGATTTTGTGCGCAGACGAATTCTAAATCAGAGTTTCTAAGTAACCACCAGACACTATCAAGAAGTCCTAATTTGCACAAACACTCAATATCAACATACCGTGTAGGGATTATGGAGTGTTGATAAAATTTGAGATACTGAGCCCTCTAGTGTTCTCCTGATTCCCCATTTCAAAATTAAATTCTAGAAAGGTCAGGTTCCGACCGTGAGTTTCTGCATGCCATAGTTAAATCAAATGTGGAAGATGGTTAGGTGTTTTGAGTGAGAATTTGGGGGTTTGGAATGGAAGAGGGTTTTGAAAGTGTATATGTAGAGAAAAACAAAGAGGGTAATGTGTGGGAATTTGTGAGTTTTGATGATAATGATAATGGAGAGAATGAGATAGGTAGTGGTTTAATGGAGTTAAAGTGGGGGTTGAAGAAAATGAGAAGAAGAAGAATCAATAAGGGTTTCTGTGTTAAAACATAAGCGCTTATGTTTCTGACTTTGTACCGAGGGGAACACTTTTGTGTCGGGTGGGACCAGTTTGTGAAGCGTGACGGTCGTTACACTTGTATGGCAAGCGACACAAAATGCAGAACATAATAAAAAATTTAATTTGTCTCCCATGCTTATCAATAATAAAAAGTATATATTTCAATACTTACGGTCAGTACGTGTGTATATATATATATATATATATATATATATATATATATATATATATATATATATATATATATATATTGGAAATATTAAAGCATAGAAAATATATGTAAACATGATAATAGAGAATTTAATGAAAAGTAAGGTAAATTCCAAAAGTAAACGAAGGAAAACCAAAACAAAATATAACTGAAAATAAATGATAAAAATGTACTTAAGAATTTAAAACAGCAAATAATGAAAATTATAATCTAATTAGTCTTCTCCTGACACTTAAATAAAACATTGTCCGCAATGTTTAAATGTGAAAGGAAGATATACTGTAAGTCCGAAATAAAATTAGCCACATCGATTATTAGGAAGAGAAGTGGAGTAGACATGCTGATAAATATGGTCCAACTAATCTGCTACCACGTCCATGAAAGAATGGAAGTCGATCCTCAAAATAATGAGTTCATCTCTCAACAAATCAAGCTCAGATTGAAGAGCATTTATACCAGGAGCTTGGTCAAATATGGGAGGTGGAGTAGTAACCGGAGCAACGAAGGTGTTTGAGTCAGCCTGACCGGAAGATGGAAAATGATGGTAAAATGGAGGGGTTTTGGGACAGTCTCCTTATCAGATAGGAAGGAATCAAGGTGGTCAAAAATTAGGTGTGTCTCAGGAGTAGGTGGTGGTGAAAGTCGTGGTTCGGCCCAATCATATAACCAATTGTTCCTATCATGAACGCTAGTCCTGGTGTTAGGCAAGGTGAAAAGAGGCATTAATTGGTTGTTAATGAGCAGTTCAAAGCTATCCGGCCCTAGGTTCCCAATTATTCCCCTATTGAAGCAAAAATGGATGTTCATTGGTTGGAATCTACCTAGAGGGATAATGTTTAGCAATGGTTGTCTCAGGCCGATAACATTCGCTATCATGGTTACTATACCTCCTATCAGGATTGGTTCATGGACAGTTCTTGCAAGACGGTGAAAGTTTTCTATAATGAAGGTAGCACCATTTATGGGACGGTTTTGCGATGCACAGAACATTCTAAAAAGTTCAGCTCTAGATATTGTGGTTATGTTTTATGGATTTCCAAAGAGGGTGTGTGCTATGATCTTATGAAAATACCTTAAGGCGGGGTTATGAATGTTTTATGAGTGCATGTCATTAGGCTCAGGGTTACTTATACATGTAATACTTCCCCAAAAATAATGGAGTTCACCCACATCAAAAAGTTCCTCTTGGATTATTGTGAATGTATCGAGGTCGTGTGGAAATCCTAAGAGTTCTGCCATTTCTCTATGGGTATAGGTGTATTCAATATCACACATCCTAAACCTGATTAGTCTTCTGTTAAACCCTAGACCATGGTTAGGCTTGTCGACAAGAGAGCTTAGAAACTCTAGGGTTAATCTACGATATGAACTAAATCTTCTTCTTAAGGCAGATGTGTCCCAGCTTATTTGGCTTAACAGAAACAAAACATTGTCCTTAATCCCTAATATGGTCATAGCAGGTCCATCAGGGTAGACACTCAATCCCATCTCCCTATCGGCTAACGACTCAAAATGCCTCCTCTGATTTCTTCCTCTGAAAATAATTCCCATAGTGTCAACTGGATTCATCGTGGTTAGTTAGCTAATAGTTAAGTTAGCCTGAAGTAAGTTGACAATTAGAATTAAGTTAGTAGTGGGTAATAGTAGAGAAACAATACTGCATAATTTTATAGAAATAAGTAATAACAAAAGTAAGAAAAGAAAATAAAAACTAAATATAAGTAAAGCCAAAAGAAAAGACAAAAAATTGGGTTGTCTCCCAATAAGCGCTTTGTTTTAAGTCGTAAGCTCGACATAATAGGTGATTAATCAAATGAGTGGGGTGGGAGTGCATCTAACCTAAATGTTGTGACATATTCCTTATTATCGATGCAATGATAATGCTTTAAATGTTGTCCGTTTATGATAAAAGGTTCACTAGACATTCCTTTAATTTCTATTGCGTCATTTTGAAAAACCTTAGTGACTTCGAAGGGACCAGACCATCTAGAGTGAAGTTTTCCCGAAAATAGTTTAAGTCTGGTATTGAATAGGAGTACTATATCACCTTCATTGAATTATTTCCTAGATATGCATTTATCATGCCATTTTTTAGTTCTCTCCTTATAAATTTGAGCATTCTCGTAAGCGTCTAATATAAGTTCTTCAAGTTTGTGGATATCTAAGATTATTTTCTCACCCACGGCGGTGTAATTTGAATTAAGGGTCTTAATGGCCCAATAAGCTTTATGTTCAATTTCTACTGGCAGATGACATGATTTCCCATAGACTAATTTAAACGGCGTGGTTCCGATTGGAGTTTTGTAGGTCATCCTATATGCCCATAGAGCTTCATGTAACTTAGATGACCAATCTTTCCTAGAGGTTTCTACCGTTTTTCTAAGATTTTCTTAATCTCTTCGTTGGAGACCTCTATTTCCCCATTTTTTTGTGGATGATAAGGTGTTGCAACATGATGTCGAACTCCATACTTCACTAATAATTTTTCTAAGATTTTGGAAATGAAATGGGATCCACCGTCACTACTGACGAGTCTCGGTACACCGAATCTTGGGAATATTATGTTCTTGAAAAAACCTAACTAATACTCATGCGTCATTTGTTAGAGAGGCTACAGCCTCGATCAATTTTGAAACATAGTCGACAACAACTAGTATGTAGTGATTTCCAAAGGAAGACGGGAAGGGTCCCATGAAATCAATTCCCCGTACGTCAAAGACTTCAACTTCTAGAATGCCTTTTTGAGGCATCTCGTCACGTCTAGAGATGTTTCCAGTATGTTGGCATTGGTCGCAATTTTTAACCGCGATATGGACATCTTCCCATAGATTAGGCAAATAGAGGCCAACTTGTTATATTTTAGCATAGGTCTATGAAGTGCTCGCATTTCCTCCATAGGGAGCAACATGACATTGGAAAATTATGTTTTCAATTTCATTTTCAGGAACACGTCGACGGAAAATCACATCGGCGCCTCTCTTGAAAAGAAAAGGCTCATCCCAATAATATTATTTAATATCATGAAAGAATTTCTTCTTTTGTTGACAAGATATATCAGGTGGAAGCATTCTGACAGCTAAGTAGTTGACAAAATCTGCATACCATGGCAGTATGGTTTTAGTGTAGACTACTTCCACGACTTCACTTGTGGCTGTGTATTCATAAGTCACAGGGTATTAGGTTATAATATTTTCCAATTCTAATTGGGCTAAAAGGTGTTCATAAGGAAAATCATCATTGATAGGTACACGATCTGGTTTGATGTCTTCTATTCTGGATAGGTGGTCAGCTACTACATTCGCAGTGCCTCTCTTATGTTTGATTTCTAAATCGAATTCTTGTAGAAGTAAGATCCACCTTAGTAATGTTGGTTTGGCGTCTTTCTTACTTAAGAGGTAACGGATTGCAGCGTGATCGATATAGATAAATATTCGTGCTTCTACTAAGAACAGAATTTATCTAAAGAAAACACAACAACTAACAGTTCTTTTTCTATGGTCGCGTAATTCGTCTGCGTAGGATCTAGGGTTATACTTGTGTAGTAGATTGCAAAGCTTTTTATCCTTTATATGTCCTAGAACCGCGCCTACGGCCTAGTCACTTGCATCACACATTATCTCAAATGGCTCGTTCCAGTTAGGAGGTTGCATAATAGGTGCTGAAATTAATGCCTTTTTTAGTGTTACAAATGCATCTAAGCATTTGTCAATGAAGATGAACTCAACATCTTTCATTAGCAATTCGGTTAGATGTTTGGTTATTTTAGAGAAGTCTTTAATGAAACACCGATAAAAACCAGTGTGTCCTAGAAAACTTCTTATTTCTCTAACAGTTTTAGGTGGTTGAAGATTTTATATTACTTCAATCTTTGCTTTATCTACTTCAATTCCCCTATCGGATACGATGTGCACTAAGACAATTCCTTGTCGGACCATGAAGTGGCATTTTTCCCAGTTTATCACGAGGTTGACACTTACACATCTTTTTTAGTACCATTTCAAGGTTCGATAAACATCCTTCAAAACTTTCTCCACAAACGGAGAAGTCATCCATAAAAACTTCCATTATACCATCTATAAAATCAGAGAAAATGGATATCATACATCTCTGGAATGTTACAGGGGCATTACATAATCCGTATGGCATTCTTCGATAAGCGAACGTACCATAGGGACAAGTGAAAGTTTTCTTTTCTTGGTCTTCCGGATGAATAGGAATTTGGAAGAATCATGAATAACCGTCTAAATAGCATAAGTGAGAGTGTTTAGCTAGTCATTCAAGCATTTGATCAATGAAAGGTAAAGGAAAATGATCTTTACGAGTTGCCTTATTTAACTTTCTATAGTCGATGCACATTCTCCACCTGGTGTGAGTTTGTTGCGCTACGGATTCTCCTTTAGCATTGCTTACAACTGTAACACCTCCTTTCTTAGTTACGACATGTACTAGGCTAACCCATTTACTGTCGGATATTGGGTATATAATTCTTGCTTTCAATAGCTTTTCTACTTCCTTTTTGACTACATCGATTAGAATAGTATTGATTCTTCTTTGATGTTCCCTAGAGGTCTTACAGTCTTTCTCCAGCATAATACGGTGCATGCAAATAGAAGGGCTTATTCCTTTTAGATCTGAGATGTTATAACCCAAAGTGGTTGGGTATTTTCTTAGGACATGTAATAATTTTTCAGTTTCTATTTGTCCTAGGTATGCATTGACTATAACTGGTCGTTCAAGTTTTGTGTCTAGCAATTCATACCTTAGGTCCTTGGGTAGTGTTTTGAGTTAAATGGCTGGCTTCTTTGGACAAGGTATAGGATCAGGAGTTAGAGCTAGGTATTCACTCAAATTTTCATTTTGATATTCACGACGCCAATTATCATCTTCGAGAATTGGAGGTATAGGAATCTTTAATACTTCCGAATAGGTGGTTTTTTGTTTCTCCATTTCTTTTATGCATTTATCAATTACATCTAAGAAATAGCATGAATCATCGATGGTTGGTGCCTTAAAGAATTTAGACAAGATGAATTTAACTTTTTCTTCTCCGACATCGAAAGTTAGTTTTCCATTTTTAACATCTATGATGGCTCCTGCAGTGGCTAGGAATGGTCTACCTAATATAATATGAGTATTGGAGTCTTCTTTAATGTATGACTATGAAGTCAGTGGGGATATAAAATTGTCCTATACGTACATGAACATTTTCTAACATGCCTAAGGGAAATTTCACCAATCGATCTGCCAATTGTACTGACATCCTTGTTGGTCTTAGTTCTCCTATGATGAGTTTCTTGAAAATTGATAAGGGCATCAGACTAATACTGCCTCCTAAATCGCATAGTGCTTTGTCTATGACAAACTTTTTGATTATGCAAGGTATGGAAAAACTACCTAGGTCTTTCAGTTTATGAGGCATGTTGTTTTGGATTATAGCACTGCATTCAGCAGTGAGCAATACAGTTTCATTATCCTCAAGCTTTTTCTTATTGGATAAGATTTCTTTAAGAAATTTAGCATATGAGGGCATTTGTGTGATAACTTCTGTAAAAGGTATGGAAATGTTAAATTGTTTCAGAAGTTCAATGAATTTCTTGAATTGCCCTATATTTTTAGACTTAGAAAATCTTTGAGGATATGGTATAGGTGGTTTATAGGGTGGCATAGGCACATAAGGTTCTTCTTTTTCCATGGCCTCTTCACTATCACCTTCTTTTTCTACCTCATTCGGCTCAGCGTCCTTCTCAGTTCCTTTTCCATGTTTTTAGTACATGGATGGGTTCTCGACTCTAGGTTCAGTTGGTCCGCCTATTTCTGTCTCACTCTGAAGTTTTATGGCATTCGCATATCCCTTTGGATTTGGTTGGGGTTGTCAAGGAAAAGATCCAGCTGGAGCAACTGTAGTTGTTTGCTGTTGAGCCACATGGGAGATTTGTGTTTCTAACATTTTGTTGTGTGTGGCAAGAGCATCAATCTTATTTTTCATTTGCTTAATTTGTTCACTGGTGTGAATATTTTGATTCATGAAGTCTTTATTAGTTTGAGCTTGGGTGGCTAAGAATTTTTTTATCATTGTTTTAATGTTGGACTTCCTAGGGATATTCGGAATATTTGAGATATTTTGGGTGGATTTCTGATATCCTAGAGGTGTAGTAGGAGCTTTCCCAGGTGCGTACAAAGTGTTGTTTCTTTTGTATGATAAGTTTGGATGATTTTTCCAAGTAGGGTTATAGTTATTGCCATAGGGGTTACCTTGAGCATAATTCACTTAGTCAACTGGTACTCCTGTTAAGAGTGGACATTCGGGTGTAGCATGCGCATGAAGTCTGCATAAATCTCAGGTTGGAGCTACTGCAGCCATGGTGGCTACGCGAGTTATGATCAAGCTTTCTATCTTTTGGGTAAGGGCTTCTACCTTAGCGTTAAATTGGTCTAAGCTACTAACTTCGTGTATACCGCCTTTCGCTTGAGGTTTCTCCGACATGGTTCTATCGCTTCCCCACTGATAATGATTTTGAGCCATACTTTCGATAAGTTGATAGGCATCGTGGTATGTTTTATCCATCAGTGCACCGCCAATATTTGTGGCAATCGTTAGACTTATATTGTACAAGAGACCATTGTAAAAGGTGTGGGTGATCAGCCATTCTTCTAGACCATGATATGGATAGAGTTGTAACATGTCTTTGTATCTTTCCCATGATTCGGAGAGAGATTCAATTTCCTTTTGTTTAAAACGGTTGATATTGGCTCTTAGCATAACTGTCTTACTCGGTGGAAAATATCGCGCTAGGAAAAATTTTCTTCAATTTGTTCCATGTGGTAACAGATTTGGATGGAAGAGACTGGAGCCATGCTCTAGCTCTATCTCGTAATGAGAAAGGAAAAAGACGAAGTCTTATTGCTTCAGGGCTGACACCATTTTCTTTCAGTGTGTCTGCATACTGCACAAACACGGACAAATGAAGGTTTGGATCGTCCGTAGGACATCCTAAAAACTGGTTTTGTTAGACAACTTGTAATAATGAAGGTTTTAACTCGAAATTGTTCTGTGCAATGGCGGGAGCAGAAATACTGTTGTGGGGTTCCTCTTGCGATGGGGCAGCATAATCCGTCAGAGGGTGATTTTGGGGTCCTTCAACCATTCTTGGGTCAGAAAGAGAATAGTCAGGAAGATTGAATTCGGGAATGTTGTACTTGATTTGGTATTCTCTAATTCGGCGTCTTATACTAACAAAATGCTCGGTCTCGTCGATTGGTTGCTCTAATTCTTCTCCTTGAGAGTGAGTGCTTGGCATACAATCAACAGATTAAATAAAATAGCATTGGTTTCCTTATTCTATACTACGTAAATAGGGATTCACAATATTGACTAAATCAGTCCCTAGCAACGGTGCCAAAAACTTGATCACGACTTTCAGAGTCAGTCGGGTGTAGTGACTGCAAGTGTACAGTCTAATCGCGTAGTTTTAAAAGATATTAAAACCATGAGGACTGATGGTCAAACTATTGTTATCTAGGGTCACTGTGTAAAGCTAAGGCTAATTATAAAATTAGGATGTTGGGGTTTAAATGGGAATTAACTAAAATCTAATAATTGATAACGGGAACCCGATATGTAATTTGTCAACTTCGGGGATTCAATAAGTCATTGGCATAGTTTTGAGTATTAAAAACATTGTTTCAGTTGAAATTATTAATTTAAAAACCATTGTCTCACACTTCTGTTCTATCGATTCAGGTCATATTATTAAACTCAAATGAGTGCTCTCGTTGTCTCATTTAAAATCTAAAAGTATTTTTTGAAAACAAATAGAGTCCAATTAATTTTAAAGCGCTCTCGCTGTATTTAAAATTAATGTTCAATCACCACTATTTGGTTAAAATCTCAAACTCTCGCTCTGTTAATTTTATCCTTAGTCTGCCTTTTACCCTCGTAACAAAACAATTTAATATCAAAATTGGAAATCAAAACCAGAAAAGTCTTTTTGTAAAATATTTATGCCAATTAATTACTGAATCCCTTCGGTTCAAGATCTCACATACCGATATCGGGGAATTTAGCCAAACATAATTTTATTGTGTGAAAACATAAAATTAAAACATACGTTCAATCACACAGGAATGGTAAAAATAAATAAACAATATTTAAAATTGGAATCTAAAATAAAAACTGAAGAAAAATTGTGAACTATGCTATCCTCCACAAGCCGGCATGATTAACTTCAGACTAAAACATCTTAAAGAAATAAAAATAAACCTAAACGAATTCTGGAAGCTAGAAGGAAAACGAAAGTTGCAATATTCCTCCAATGTGAAGAAATATCGCTTTAACGGTAATGGTTTTCTTTGCTTACGAAAATTCTAAACGAAACTGGAAAAAGTAGAAAAAACAGTAATATTAGAAATAATAAAAATGTTGCAAAAAAAAATAAATTGGAGTAGGTATCAAACCATTCAAATTTTGATAAATCTCTTGGTTTTATAGATTCCATCAACTGAGCAAAAGTAGGAACAATCCCTTAATCTCCGTTCTTCAATCGTGCAGAATTTTCGGCAAGTTGTGTGCTTCATGGTGATAATCTCGTAAATGATATATGAGTTGCAACGAGTGTCATACACTGCAGAGTGGGGCACGTATCTTCATTTTGTGTCGGTCGGGACAAGAAGTGTGCCGAGGGGCACAGTTTTGGACTTTGTGACGGGTGGCATGCGCTTGTGATGGGCGGCATGGCTTCTGATATAGAATGTTTGCATTTTTGCTGCTAAAGTGCCATTTCTTCTTCATTTCTCCATTATTTTTCTTCCTTTTCTCATTTATGCTTTGCAGAAACTAAACACCTGAAATGTGTTGCAAATACTACAAATAGAGATATAATGTGACATAATAAACAAAGATTCAGAAGACTTATCTATTAAATCGGGCATAATATGCTATAACTTTTCGTGTTATCAAAAGACATGTGTTTGCTCCTTGTAACAAAGAATATGTATATTAGGCGCATGATTCAGAAATCTCACTTTGAACATTACTTCTAAGGTGGCTAAAGCATTTGCGAACTGATTTTCATCTCTGGTAATATACTTGAAGATAATTTCATCAAAAGCGGGTATCAACTGCAGTATATAATCCTTGTACGGAATCAAATTGGGGTGCTTAGTATCCCAATAACCGCGTACTTGGTGTATGACCAAAGCAGAGTGTCGCGCAACAATATCGCTGCCATCGTCGAAGACAAAGAGAGATGAAACGAAATTGCGACAGTAATGATAGGATAAGAAACATAGCCATAAAGATTTGAGATTTAAGCCATCAATTGACTTATCTCAACACAATTAAGTCGCCACCACACTTTATTGTTTCCAATGGGAAATGGAAAAAAAACGAACAAAACCCAAAAATATTAGAGATCGAGGTACGAGGGTCGGTTATGCAAAGGGAAGGTATTAGCACCATAAGTATCTATAGTACTCCGCAGGATCCACTTTGTTTGGTTTCTTTTTAAAAGGAGTGTCATGTAAAGGTTTACTTGCTAAAAGAAAAGAATCGATGTGCATTTGTAAATAAAAGAAAATGAAATGTTTTTTATTATTTTTGTTACTCGCCTTGGGTCGTAAGACTTAGTGCATACGTACTCCCTCGTGCAATGGGAAAGTCATAGAATTGTAGTTCGGCTAGAAAGGACTTGTCTGTTGATTGATTTTAAATGAAGAGAGAAGTCGTCATTGTTAGGAAAGAAATATCGACTAACACCCACAAGGTGTGGGAAAGATAGAACTTGCGTCAGCAAGAGTGAGGGTTTGAGAACGCCTCTATTACTCAAGTGGAAAAGTCGACACCTTTATTACCAAGGGGATAGGAGAATGTTGCTCTACTATCAATGAATCATGTATCATATTGAAAAAAAGTTCTTAAGGATAAAAGTTATCGAGCGCACAAAAGAGTTTGAATGAGTTGAAGTGTTTTTGTTAACTTTGAAAGATGTCAATGTATGATTAAATGAATTGAAGTTCGTTTAAAGAAAAGAAGTTTTAAAAGAAAAGGAACTCGACAAAGTCGAGGTTTGTTATGAAAGAGGTTTGTGTTTATAAACAAGAATAGTTTTCAAAAGGAGGGAGAAGATTTTTGAAATTAAATAAGATGGGAGGAGATGAAGGGACTATCCTAAAGCATAAGGTAAAATCTAGGGAGAAGAACCGTCTAAACAACAAGAAGCCAACACTTGAAATTATGAGTCAAGATAGATCTATCATTCTTTAGATTGAAACCAAGAAAGGATACTAAACCTCTTGATAAAACCAAGCTTTAATTGCATTAAGTCTTCACAAAAAGTGGGCTGAGTAATGGTTGTATACAGATGAATTCCAGATTACAAACAAAGTAGGTAATCACAATAACCTACACACAAAATAAACAAACAACCCAATGTCTTGAGGTAAACCTCAAGAACTCCAGATCAAATATCAATTAAGGTCACAAGGTCTCTAACATAAGCCAGGGTTTCTACTCATAAGTCCAAGAAGTCCAATACTCCATAATGCCAAGGATAGTAACCAAGTAGTCCAAGTATCATTAATGTTTGTTATGGTTCATGTTGATTATTAAGTGTCTTCAAAACGAAAAGAAAAAGCTCTAGTGAGCAAAATAAAAATGGCATAAAATTAAATTCTCAAGTGAGCAAAGATTAAAATAGCATGAAATGTAAATGCTAAAGTAAAATGGTGCATAAAATAAAGGGCATAAGATAAAAGCATAAAATAAAGTCAATTATTAGAAGTTAATGGTTAGTTGGATAACCATCTTAAAACTTGAATTTGGAACTTGTTGTACCCCAAAATTTTCCCTCTCATTTATCAAGTATTTTCTTACAAGATCTTCTTTGGTTCAAGACAACACAAGGGTTGATCAGTTCAAGACACCTCCTTAAGCATTAATGACTGAAAATTAGGGTTTGAGAATGCACAAGGACAAATGAACTTTTAATGTCTCATATGACTTTCATGGATCATTTTGGACTCTCAAGATTGCTCATGTCAAGTTTTAAGTCTTGGATCACATTTTTGCTCAGGCAATTGATTAGTTGACCTAAAAATCAGCTGTATTGGGGAAAAAGTCAATTGTAATCAATTTACAGTCAAACTCCATATCAACATTGTGAACGCATATATGTCATTTGATCAAGTTTGGACCATAATTCCTCAAGAAATCTGATCAGATCATCAAAAGAGCAAAATGGTCAAAATTAGGGTTTTGACTAAGAAAGGGCAATTTTTGATTTTTGACCTAGAAAATGGTTGATTGGTTGGAAACATGATCTAAAGGATTCGATTTAATCATTTTTACCTAATGGCATGACTCAAAACATTGCTGAAGGTCAATTAATTGATACTAAAAAGTCAAACTTTGACTTTTTGGTCAAAATCAAGTGTCAAAGATCACAATTAATCAAAACATGTCAAAATGTGAAACTTGTTCATCAAGAAATCAAAAAGTCAATATTTCATTTTGAAAAGTCAAAGTTTCCAAACTTAGAAAATTTTCTAAGTGTTGAAAACTTCATATTTTTTCACAACTTTGAGCCAATTTTTCACCATGATGCAAGATGATTAAAAGGAAACTTTCAACATGAAATTTTTAGATCTAAATGAGATCTAAAACATTTATTAACACAACTCCTCCTATAAATGCTTGGATTTCAAGTTATTAATCCATGAAATCATGTTCATGAAACTAAAACACTTAGTGAAATTTTGAGCATTTTGGTCAGGATTTTGACCTAACTAATGGGCCAAGTTTCACATAGTTCCAATTGGATTTTGAAAAAGTGATTCAAAAAGGGGTTGTAGATCACATTATAATATTTCCAAAATGTCCAAGAACTCCTTAAGATCTTTCTTCAGCAAGGAGAATCGAAGGCAAGAAGTTAGGGTTTCAAGTTGTTTTACAAGGCAGAATTTGTGATGCATAATGGACCAAATCACATAGCCATGCTGCATAATCTCACTTTGAAAATTTATAACTTGTGTTTCACTCCTTAATTAATTATTTACACAACTGATAGAACCATTGTCCAAGCATTTGAGCCATTATCCAAGTTATACTTTCATTTTTGGAAGAAAGTTCACACTTCCATTTTGGAAAAGTGGCTTTAATCACAAAGTCCACTCTTCATGAGCATTGAACTTGTTCTTTCTGCATACACAAACCCTATAAACCAAAAGAAAGCATGCCCAAATTACTAACCACTCTATGCAGCCCTGTATCATGCCATGGAACAAGATGTTTCAACATTGCTTCAAAAACAAGTAAAGATGCTACAACTTGAGATTTCAAATTCTGGCGTATTGTAACATACAAGACCTCTTGCCTATAAATATACAAGTCATTTTCAAGCTAAAAGACGCATGCTCAAGCCCTGAAACCCCCTAAAGCTCAGAATCACATACAAAAACTCCATTGTTGCATAATCTGACCAAAAACTTGAAACTTACATCTCCCTTATGCGTTTCCAAGCCTTTTGGTTCCTAAAGTTTCTAAGCATCAAATACAAACCACCCAAAGTCCGTTTTCCCAACTGTAAATCCTCCATCATCAAGTTCCATTTTCAAAAACAGGGGTCTGTAACTTGACTTCTCCTGAACTCCTCAGCCACTTTCAGCTCAAGCCAAGCATCACATTAGCTTCCTGGGAACTTGAGGAAGCTAACTCAATCACTAGAACTCATCAAAAGCTGCTCAAACTCAAAATACGATCTCCATTTGCAAGGTGAGTTTTCTGATTTTTGAACTCCTCATATAGGCATTGTTAAGCTTTCATTTTCAAAGATAAAATGTAGATCTCATTGCCACAAAGCTGTACATGTCCATAGTTTACATTTATATGGCTTGAGCTTAGAGAATTTTGAAGTTGAAGTTTCTGAAATTTTTAGGTTTCAGATTAGGGCCAATAAAATTCATGTTTGTCTTTGATCTATAGTTTTAATGCTTTACATTTCTGAAATAGTGAGGAAATTTGTCACAAGATTCATGTTTACATTTTTGCAAATGGATGAGAAATGAACAAGATGTAGGTGGTCTGGCTAGCCGCGAGGTTGAAGATGAAGTTGTCTTCAGGAAGCAGTTTCTAATATATATTTATGGTTTGATATAAATAAACGGATGTATAGTCACCCCAGTGGTAAGGCGGCGCGCTGGTAACCAAGAGGGCGTGGGTTTGAACCTCAGCGCGCTTCCTTTTGTTTCTTTTTTCACATTTTCCTTCTATTTTCCCTTTGCAGCGCTGGGCCTCCCCCATTGGGCTTTCTCTCTTTTTACTGAACACCCCCCCTGGTTTGCTTATATACACGTAACCCAAACCTTTTTTTTATTATTTCTAATTGCAAAAAATGCTAATGGGCCAGGCTTAGTCAAAAACTGTTTTTTTTACTTGAAAATACCACAAATCAAATCTTCACCCCCCTGACTTACCCCTTTTTTATTTTCATTTTTATTTATATTTTTATTTTTATTATTATTAATATTATCATAATATTTATTCTTATTAATAAAAAATCCCAAAAAATATTTTATTTATTATTTAGGTAATAATATGTTTATATTTTATTTCTTTTAAGACTAAAAAGACAAAGACAAAAAACATGTTTCTTTAACAAATTAATATTTTCTTTTTTATTTAAGTAATAATAGACTTAGATTTAATTATTTTATTAATTAAGATTAATTTAGGAGACCTAGTTCCTTTTATTTAATTAATACTAGTTTAATATTCAAAGCCTCTTTCATAAAAAAACCTAAAAAACTTTTCTTTTCTAATTAACTTAATTAAATTTTCTTATTTCTTTAGGTTAAATATTTTCTTCTAGTTTATTTAGGTTAAAACAAACAAAACCTTTCTTAACAAAAATCCAAACAAATTCATACTCTTTCCCATTTATTCATGCTTGTACATTATTATTTCAATTCTTGTACATTGTTCAATATGGTTGTAATAGTTAATTAGATTTAAAATTCTTGCAATCCCCGTTTGTAAAAATGTATACCCCATCCCCCAAATAATGTAATAGCATAGAATATTTACTTTCCATAATTTATCGCTTTATATAAATGCTAGTAATTAGGGTTCGTATGGAAAGATAAAATCAATGCTTAGAAAACCCTAATACAAGACAAATCAAGCATGAAAAAGATACACTTGCACACTTTGCACCTCTAGGGTTAACTCCACTTGTTGCCTTGAGAAATGAATGGTCATAATACGCATGTAAGACGTCTTAGCAAAAACAAACAAAAATACAAGATCATAGTCCCTCGATGACGCTACAAATGTTGTCTTACAAATGATCTTAGTCCCTTAAAGAAAATGCTAAGATATCTTACAACATTGCTATTCATGACTATACGATGACCCTTTCCCGTCCATTTTACATCCAAAGATAAGGTTACTTACCAATCCATGGTAAAATAACAATGTCAAAAGAAATGGGAAATAAACAAGAAAGACTTTTGAGTAGGTAGAATGTTCCTAATTGCTTGCTCATTTTCAAATCAAAACATCCTTGATATTTTCAAAACGAACACCAACACTTTCAAAATATCTTTCAAACTTGAAACATTTTCAAAAGATAAACATTTTGTATACGTTCTTACGAACGAGAACTATTACAAAGTTTTCCTAAACGATGACACCTTTTCAAAATACTTTAAAAAACACAAAAAGCATATTTTCAAACAAAAGCAAGTGATCTAGCAAGCAACTAAGAGCCCGTAGATAACTAAGGATGAAAAGGGTACTAATACCTTCCCTTTTCATAATCTACCTCCCGAACTCAAGAAACAATCTCAAAGGTCTTTCCTGTTCTTTTCAGCCTTTCCTTTTGGATAAAAGAAAAGTCGGTGGCGACTCTTGCTAACCGTAACATTTGCAATAAAATGCAAAACACCCAAGTCAGTTCTCCCACCGTATCACAGAACTGGAGACTCTGCTGGGGACTAACTTAAAAGTTGGGTTACCTTAGGACTAGATAACCTTTACTTGCTTTCTTTGTTTGACTTGTATGCTTTACATTTTGGTTCTTTGTTTAGGCTTGAATCCTCTACCCGGATTTGGGATACCTTATAGGTAAGTAGCAATACGTTGTAGAAATTATGCAGGGTATGCCGACATAGTCTAAGCAATAGCTACGTTAGTGTGACATATTTGTGGGTACTGGTAGCCATTGAGTAGTCAAGGAGAATACGGGGCCGCTGAGTGATGTCATGAAGCACTAACTGAATTTTAGAACCTTTACTTGACCAACTTGGCCATTAGGACGTAGTGAGATTACCGGCTTTGGTGCAGTCCGCAGTTGGTAGATACTCGATACTACACTCATTGAGGTTTGGCTTTTTGGGATATTTCGATCACCGTGAAAGAGGCTAGCGCTGAAACAATGCCCGAGAAGACAAATCAGTGATATTGAGATCCCTTAGAACCTGGTTACTATTACTAGGACAGGTTGATCCAACTAAACTTCAAGAGGGTACTTACCTATAAAACCTCATGCAAGCCTAAACCTAAGGATTTGTTTGATTTAACTTGTGCATATGCTTGTACATAACATCATGACATAGCATTTTAAATTAACCATTTCAAGGATTTTGAGATTAATCTTTGTTCTGTTTTGTAGGATATGACTCTCACTCGCAGGAACACAATCCAAGTCAACCTTGTACGAGTTCCTTTTCAGCTCAAGGATTTAGCGTCAAGGGTCCCTGAGAATTCTCCGTTTACCAAAATACATGTACGACTTCTCAACTTGGTTACTTTGAGCTTTGATGAAGACATGATGAAGGTGTTTTTCGAATTCTTTGACCCGTTGCACCATTGCTTTACCTTCCCCGATTACCAGCTTGTACCAATAATGGAAGAGTTCTCTCAACTCTTGGGAATTCCTATCCTCGATCAACTACCTTTCAACGGTACCGAAAGAGACCCAAGCCCTGAAGAGGTTTCCCGAGCCTTGCACTTGCAACAATCCGACGTCACGACCAATTGGGAAACAAGAAGTGGTGTCAAAGGGTTGTTAGCCAAGTTCTTACTGGAAAAAGCTCAAGACTGTTGGAACAACCTGGATTTACAAGCTTTCGAAGAAATTTTGGCTCTTCTCGTCTATGGGTTGGTACTATTTCCAAATCCTGACCAACTTATAGATGTGAATGTTGTCAAAATATTTTTATCTCACAATCCAGTGCCTACTTTGTTGGGAGATATCCTGCATTCTCTCTACACTCGTACCATGAGGAGAAGAGGAACCCTCATGTGTTGTACTCCTCTGTTGGCTAAATGGTTTATTTCGCATCTTCCTCGATCCGTTGTGAATAATGAGCAAGGTTTAAGGTGGTCTAACAGGCTGATGTCACTCGGGCATTCAGATATCTACTAGTGTTCTCGATCCTTGGAGGACATTACTATCATTGATCATTGTGGGGAACTCCATAATATTCCTTTTCTTGGCATTAGGGGAGGCATCACTTATAACCCTTTCTTAGCTCTGCGACAATTTTGGTACATACGAAGAGATGGTCCACATGACGCGCTCATCCAAGGTGTAGTGTTCGACTCTGAAAGTAACAATCAAGACTACCGTCGGAGGTTCATACGAGCCTGGAGGATGGTAAACTAGGTGGGAAGTAGGAAAGTGGGGCACAATAGTTCCATTCCCCTTGAGCCTTACCTTAGGTGGGTACAGGCTCGCGCTCAGAATCTCATAATGCCTTACCCCTCCATTCTCCCAGTTATCATAGAACCTGTTGTGGAAGGAGATGTCCCATACACTATCCTTCATCCTAACATGCCCACCTCTCTCGAAGACTTGCAAAGGGATTGGATACAGCTTAAGGGGGAGCGAGACACTTTGAGGCCCAATTCTATGCCAGCGAGAAGAAAGTTCTGGAACTCACCAAGCAGCTTCATGAAGAGCGGCGTCTGAACGCCTACATCACACCGAAGAGGATGTGTTCAACTTTTTTGTCTTAGAGTTTTGTATTTTATTTCTTTATAAGCCCAAAGAGGCATTATGTACTCAAACTTTGATTTATTAATATAACGTGTGTTCCTTTTTGTCTAAAGAAAATTTAAATCTTTAATTTCCTTCAAATCATTTGCATATGCATCTTCATTCATCATAACACAAACAGGTTTCTTATAATAGGTCTCCTTATCTTTCTACTATTTATTTCAGTGAGATGGATATTAAGCAGACAGTAAAAGATCTCCAGGCGTAGAACACCCAATTTCAACAAATGTTCTTGACTCTGGAAAAAGGACAAGATGAGTTGAAAACCCTGCTGATCAAAGAAAAGAAGAAAGCGAAGAAATCAACCGGTGTTTTGAATTTGGGAAGAAGGTTCAAAGGACCACCCAGACGAACTCTAGACTTCGCAACATCGTCAGGTGAAAGGGATAATCAACAAGGGAAAAACAAGGAAGTGACTGACCCTCCAGAATCTGAAGAGGAAGAAGAGGCTGACTACTCTAAAGAGAAGTATCCTCCAACTGACGACAAATACAAACAGTTGGAAGATCACCTCAATGCTATGGAGATCCAGAAAGTACCTGGGTTGGATTTTGAGGAGCTAGGACTTGTCTTAGGGGTTGTCATACCGTAGAAATTCAAGGTCCCCACTTTCGCTAAATATGACGGTGTCTCTTGTCCAAAGCTGCATATGAGATCATATGTCAGGAAAATTCAACCCCATACTGCGGATAGGAATCTATGGGTGCATTTCTTCCAAGAAAGATTGTCATAAACGCAGTTGGATTGGTTCTATCAGTTGGAAGGGTTTAACATCCGCAATTGGGAAGATTTTGCAGCCGCTTTTTACAAGCAATACTAGTATAATGTTGACTTAGATCCAACACGGACACAGTTGCAAGGCATGTCTATGGGTACAGGTGAAGGTTTCAAGACCTATGCTCAGAAAAGGCGGGATCTCGCAGGAAGGGTCCAACCCCCTCTATCTAACAGAGAATTGGTGGATATGTTCTTAGGCACGCTATCTGGTCCATTCTTCAAATACCTAATCGGAAGCTCCTCGTTTGGATTTACCGAGTTAATCGTGACAGGTGAACGGGTAGAAGCAGGTATAAAAAGTGGAAAAATTCAAAGAGATGCATCCTCGAGCGCGATAAAGAAGCCCTTTACCGGAAAGAAGGAGGTCAGTGTTGCATATGACCATAGGAATCAGGACAGAACTGAACACCGTCCAGCGGTAGGGGCTGTCATGATCTCTAAGCCTGCACCTATTCAACAAAGGAACAACCAGCCTATAACGGAAAGGTCGGTAAGATATTTTACCCGGATAAATATGATGTTGTCTCAAGTATTTCCGCATTTGTTGAAATCTAATCTAGTGACCTTGCGGGAAGCTCTGAAGAATCCCAACACTGCCTCTCCCCGTTATAACCCAAATTCCCGTTGTGCTTACCATTCAGAAAGTCCAGGTCATGATACAAACGACTGCTGGGCTTTGAAAAACAAGGTGCAAGACCGTCTCGAGGCATAGGAAATTGAATTTGACGCTCCTGAGATCCCAAATGTTATCACCACTCCTATGCCCAAGCACGGTCATGGTGTTAACGTTGTTGAAGATGATGTGTTTGTTACTGTTATTGGTGAACTTGTTACTCCTCTCCTAACCGTCAAAAGGAACCTGTTGAAGGCCGGTTTATTTCCGGGTTATGGCGAAGGCTGCCACCTCTATTTATCCCTACCGATTGGTTGTCATTTATTGAAGGAAGGTGTCCCGCGCCTGATGGATGACAAAGAGATTTTGTTTGAAAAGACTCTCGTTCCAACCATTGCTTACAAGGATGTTTCAATAGTAACCATTTCCGCCAATCCTCCCAGGGTCTCCACCAAAAGACCCGTTAGGATTACATCTGTTCCGAAGGTGACTCCACTGATAATTACTATTCCAGGGCCGATCCCGTACTCCTCAGACAAAACTATTCCATGGAACTATGGGGGTGACATCTACTACCACGGCGTCAAGCAAGAATGGCTGGCTGTTGAAGACCCAATTTTTGAGAGGGCTGACCCCGACATCGACAACATTATGGGAACCAGCAAAATAACCAAAAGTGGAAGAGTTTTCTCCCCTGAGATTGCTCCTCCTAAAACTGTTACCGGTCCTGTGATCATTCCTGCTTTTTTTCCTGTTGATACTACTACTATAGTTCCTGTGGTTACCCCTGCTGACACCCCTATTTCCGAGTCGACTGATACTCGGGGCAAAGGCATTTTGGTTGAACCTGTCCGGATGAAGGCGCAATCAGTATCTATCCCAGAGGCTTCTAAGAAGGAGATGGAAGAAATTTTTAAAATTATAAAGAGAAGCGACTACAATGTAGTCGAACAGCTAGGGAAGACCCCTTCAAAGATTTCTATTCTAGCTTTACTGTTGTGCTCCGAAGCTCATGCGAAGGCATTGGTTAAATTTCTTAAAACTGCCCATGTGCCATAGGAGACCTCTGCTGACCAATTCGAAGATTGTGTGGCCAGTTTGACAGCTGATAACGGTTTGGGATTTTCTGACGCTGATCTGACACCTAGAGGGAGGAAACACAATGAGGCGTTGCATGTCTCTGTCGAATACAGGGGCACCACTTTGGCCCATGTCCTGGTAGATACTGGTTCTTCATTGAATGTGCTGCCTAAGAAGGCTCTGGATAGACTAGACTATGAAGGTTTGACCTTAAAACCCAGCAACATAGTGGTAAGGGCCTCTGACGGTTCGAAGACAATGGTGCACGGGGAGGTGGACATCTCCATTAAAGTTGGAACTCAGACCTTTGATTCAACTTTTTATGTGATGGATATTCGCCCTTCCTATTCCTGCTTATTGGGCCGACTTGTGATTCATGATGCTGGTGCCGTCACCTCTAAATTACATCAGATATTGAAGTACCCAATCAGGGGAAAATCATCACTGTCCATGGAGAGGAGGAATATATGGTCAGTCACCTAAACTCCTTCAGATGTGTGGAAATGGATTGTGAATTCATCGAAACTCCGTATCAGCATTTCAAGGAAGTCCCACAAACAGTTGCCGCAACCAAGACTGTTTCTAAAGTTCCGAAGATTACCAGCCCTACGTGTAAGATGGCTTCTTTGAAAGATGCCAAGGAAGTAGTCGAAGAAGGTGGGTGTACCATTTGGGGACAACTCCTGGATATTCCCTACAAATCTGAAAATTTTGGTTTGGGTTATACTTCAGGAGCCCAGAAAGCTGTTCGTCGTGCTCGTGCCGGGGAACCACCTTTGCAGATCAGCAACCATGGAGTCAACACAATGGAGGATAGTGATGATAGTTGTGACCTGGAAGCATGTATTTTTCCAACTATCAGCGGAGGACTCAACAACTGGTAAGCCAAAGAATTTGTCCCTATTACTTTTATCCGAGAGTAATTGTCTTTAAATTTTTGTCGGACTTGTAATAATTAAACAATTTAGACTTTTAAAACCTTGTGTCTTACCCGAGGCACAACGGTCCATTTGTAAGGGTTGTTACTTCATTTTCATATTTCATCAATGAATCATTACGTCTTTGCATGCAAATTTTATGCTCTTTGTTCTTTTTTTTCTACATTTTTATTTTTTTTCAAACATAGTTATGCTCTTACACACACTCACATATCAAAATGCAGATCCACATCCACTCAGGATCCCATGGGTAACGATTCAGCAATGGCCTATTATGACTTTGAAAATTCGATCTACCAATATGAAGACGAAGGTGAGGAAGATTGTGAGGTGCCAGGGGAACTAGCCAGGTTACTACAACAGGAAGAATGGACCAATAAACCCCATGAAGAATCGGTTGACACAGTTAACTTAGGTACCAAAGAGGACAAGAAAGAAGTCAAGGTAGGTGCCAATCTGGAACCTAGTGTTAAGAAGAGCTTAACTCAGTTACTACATGACTATGTTGAGGTCTTTGCTTGTTCATACAAAGACATGCCAGGACTTGATGTTGATATCATGGTCCATCGTCTATCGACAAAAGAAGATTTCCCTCTGGTAAAACAGAAAGTCCATCGCATGCGGCCATAAATGTCAGAGAAGATCAAGACTGAAGTCACGAAACAATTCAACGTCGGATTCTTATCCCTCGCCTCCTATCCACAATGGGTCGCCAATGTTGTTCCAGTTCCTAAAAAGGACGGTAAAGTACGCATGTGTGTGGATTACAGAGATTTGAATAGGGCAAGCCCTAAGGATGATTTCCCGCATCCCCATATCGATATTCTGGTTGACAGTATCGCACAGCATAAAGTATTCTCCTTTATGGATGGTTTCTCCAGGTACAATCAAATCAAAATGGCACCTGAGGACATGGAGAAAACGACCTTCGTCACACAGTGGGGCACGTTTTGTTACAAATTTATGCCATTTGGGTTGAAAAATGCTAGGGAAACTTATCAGCGCGCCATGGTAGCTCTGTTTCACGATATCATCCATCACGAGTTAGAGGTCTACGTGGATGACATGATAGCTAGATCTCAAACTGAAGAGGAACATCTTGACCATTTGCAGAAACTGTTTGAAAGGCTAAAGAAACACAAGCTAAAGTTGAACCCGAGTAAATGCACATTTGGAGTGAGATCCGGTAAACTCATAGGCTTCATCGTCAGTGGTAAAGGTATTGAAGTGGACCCTGTAGAGGTAAAAGCAATACAAGAAATGCTTGCTCCTCGCACCAAGAAGGAAGTCAGAGGATTCTTCGAACTGCAAAACTACATCGCCAGGTTCATTTCTCACCTAACCGCTACTTGTGAACCAATCTTCAAATTACTGAAGAAAGATCAAGTGTTGGATTGGAACAACGACTGCCAGGCTGCCTTCGACAGGATCAGAGAGTACCTTCAAGCACCTCCTGTTTTGATGCCTCCAGTCGAGGGAAGACCTTTGATCATGTACCTAACTGTCTTCGAAAATTCAATGGGGTGTGTGTTGGGGCAGCATAACGAGTCTGGCCGAAAAGAGCATGCAATATACTACCTGAGCAAAACGTTTACCGACTGTGAAACCAGATATTCACTGCTCGAGAAAACTTGCTGCACTCTGGCATGGGCTGCTCATCGGCTAAGACAGTATATGTTGACCCATACTACCTTATTGATATCCAAGATGGATCCAATTAAATACATATTCGAGAAGCCTGCCCTCTCCGGGAGAATAGCAAGATGGCAGATGATCCTGACTGAATACGACATTCGATACACTACCCAAAAAGCAATAAAGGGCAGTGTGTTAGCCGGTCACCTTGCTCATTAGGCTGTGGATGACTACCAGTCCATGAAATTCGAGTTCCCAGATGAAGACATCATGTTGGTAAACAATTGTGAAGAACTTAGACCATATGATGGACCTGGACAAGGATATCGATTGACCTTGGTTTTTGACGGAGCTTCCAACGCACTCGATAATGGCATAGGTGATGTGATCATATCCCCTGAAGTATGTCATACTCCCTTCACTGCAAGACTTTGTTTCAGCTGTACCAATAATATGGTGGAATATGAAGCATGTATTATGGGTCTCAAAGCCGCCATAGATTTGGGAATCAAGTCCTTAAGGGTATTTGGAGATTCAGCCTTAGTCATCAGCCAGATCAAAGGAGAATTGGACACGAAGCACCCTAATCTCATTCCCTACAAAGAACATATGTTGACATTAATCCCATATTTTGAGGAAGTTACCTTTGAGCATTTTCCACGAGAGGAAAATCAACTAGCGGACGCACTAGCCACTATGTCATCCATGTTTAAAATCAAGTGGGATAACGAGGCTCCCCAGATCACCATTGAGCAGATGGATTAACCAGCTTACTGTCAAGAGATCGATACTAAAGAAGTAGTGGACAAGCCTTGGTTCCATGAAGTTAAGAGGTATCTCGAAGCCCAAGAGTATATGGAGGGAGCTTCAGTCAATGATAAGAAGTTCTTGAGAAGATTCTCTGCTAAGTTCTTCCTCAGTAATGGCATTCTCTACAAGCGCAACCACAACTCTACTTTTCTTCATTGCATTCACAAGAGTGAGGCAGACAAGATCATGTATGATCTACATGAAGGCACTTTTGGCACCCATTCTAGTGGGCACACGATGGCTAAAAAGATCCTACGGGCGGGGTACTACTGGTCTACCATGGAAGCATATTTCCATCAGCATTCACAAACCTGTCACAAGTGTCAGATCTATGCTGACAAAGTACATGTGCCTCTGGTTCCTCTAAACATCCTGACTGATCCCTGGCCATTCACGATGTGGGGCATCGACATGATTGGAGAAGTCAAACCTACAACTTCTAATGGACACCGCTTCATCTTGGTTGCCATTGACTACTTCACGATGTGGGTTGAGGTAGCTTATTTCGCTTCTGCTACCAAGAACGTTGTGGCCCGATTCATCAAACAGAATCTCATATGTTGGTACGGTATCCCGGAGAGAATCATTACGGATAATGGTACCAATCTCAACAATACTATGATTATCGCACTATGCGTGCAATTCAAGATCCAACACCATAACTCTTCTCCTTACTGGCCAAAGATGAATGGCGATGTCGAAGCCACAAATAAAAACATCAAGAAGATCATACAAAAAATGATAGTGACCTACAAGGACTGGCATGAGATGTTACCATTTTCTCTCCATGGTTACCGTACCACGGCGCACACGTCAACAGGGACAACTCCTTTCTCTTTGGTATATGGTATGGAAGTCGTCCTACCAATTGAAGTCCAAATACCTTCTCTGAGAATCATAAAAAATGCAGGGCTGAATGAAGATGAATGGATTCAAACTCGACTTGACCAGTTGAACTTGATTGATGAGAAAAGGCTTACGGATGTGTGCCATGGTCAGATGTACCAAAAACGTATCATCAAAGCTTTTAACAAGAAGGTCAGACGTCAGGTATATCGGGTTGGTGACTTGGTAATCAAGCATATCATATTGCCACAAGGTGATCCCAGGGGAAAATGGACTCCTACATACGAAGTACCATTTGTGATCAAAAGCATATTCTCTGGTGGAGTAATGATCTTAACCATTATGGATGGCGACGACCTTCCGCATCCTGTAAACGCGGACATAGTCAAAATATACTACGCGTGAATAAAGACCCGCTAGGTCGACTGGCCTAGGCAAAAATTAGGGCATCTCGGCGAACCGAAAAGGTTCGGGAAAAAGTTAGGGATAAAATATAAAAAAATATGTACACCCGGCAAGCTGAAAACCCGAAAGGGCGGCTTGGGCAAAAAAGGGTATCCTAGTGGACTGAAAACCCGAAAGGGCGGTCCGGGCAAAAGTTAGGGAATTAAAGCATATGACTATGTCCCGTTGAATCACCTTACAGACAACCTTATGTATCAACTAACAAACTCAAATGGTTCTAATCAATCCAATCAGCTTCGGACAAAGCAGCAAGTGGACGAGACGCTCAGAGACATGAAGGCTATAGCAGAATTGGAACCCCATGGGATTATTTCATATAGCTATATTTTCTTTGTATCAATTTTCATTTTCTACGACAACACTCCCTTACTAGGATGTTCTTCTCGTTGTACAAAAAATACTTATTCAACTTAATACAAAGATATTCCTTTGAAAGTTCAAAATTATCTGTTTTTCTTTTATTTCCGTGTTTTGTTTGCAAAAACGTCCAATGATTATTTTTGAACATATGCATTTGAACGTGATTATTGTTTACAAATGAGCAAAAAAATGGGAACAGAAAATAGAAAGACAATCACTAATGGCTTTAAGAAATAGGATAATATCTATAGACCATTCCATAAAATCCCCCGCAGGTACTTTTTCCAGCAAGAGCGGAAAACGGGACATCCCACTACAGGATCTCTAACGTATCTCCAGTATGCAGCCTAATGGTATCAACTGCTCTCATATCCCCGACGGAACAAAACTTCCAGTTACCGCTCCAAAGATTCCCCAGTGAAAGTCGCCCAGTTTCTCGGGATTCCTCAGTAGGATTTCACGAGGTCCACAAGAAATGCATGGCGTTTCCCTTCCACAACATAGTTTATTTCTCTAATAAATGGAAATTCATCCATCAACACTTTAACTTAAAAATATGAAGACTTACACTCCTCATTCCCAGCAGTACTCAGGGATTTATTTTCCCCGACTCCAGCAACACTGCGGCATAACAATTAATGTGTCCATACATTACATCCATACGTCATAGCATTGACAACACAGATGCATACAGCCTGATCTCATTTATTTTGAGAAACAACATTATACTGTGTATTCCACACATCATGACATTACATGCAACTAACCCTTCACCTTTTCAGGAAAGATCAATCAACAGAAAATTATCGTCAAATTTTCAACAAGTCAATTATAGATCAATTCCCGAGAAAGGACTGGTCAACCATCTACATAACAGATATTTCCTTCAGATCCCTGTCGGTTGAGTTTAAATCTCTCAACGGTTTATTCTGATTCTTTCCGGCAGACGTTTTCTCTGGTTCAGATAAATCTCTCAACAATTTGCTCTGATTCTTCTCCAGATCCCTGCCGGTTCAGTTTAGATCTCTCAACAGTTTATTTTGATTCTTTCTTGCAGACGTCTTCTCTGGTTCAGATAAATCTCTTAACGATTTATTCTGATTCTTCTCCAAATACCTCCTAGTTCAGATAAATCTCTCAACGATTTATTCTTATTCTTTCCTTGTAGGCACTTTCTCTGGTTCAGATAAATCGCTCAAAGATCTACTCTGATTCTCTCCAGTTAAAGAATATTCAAGACCTCTTTTGGTTCAGTTTAAACCTCTCAACGGTTTATCCTGATACTTTCCAAATGAACATTTCTGGTTCAGATAAATCGCTCCAAGATTTATTCTGATTCTTCCCAGTCAAACAACATACAAGACTTCTGCTAGTTTCAGATAAATCGCTCCAAAGATTTATTCTGATTCTTTTACAGTTGAAATCAAGTTCAGACTTAGTCCATTTTTTGTCAACAGTCACCTTTGGATGGCATCTACAAGCCCATCTCTGGAAAATCTCCATCATTTCTCCAAATGACATCTTTAAGCCCATTCCTTACACAGTCAGCCAACACGTCATCAAGTGCAAATTTTTGGGCACTCTAAGTGTTCAATCATCTTCCACTCTCTGTCTCTTTGTACAAAAACGCCTATTCATGGGAAAAATCTCAATACAAATATACTTTTAAGTGCAAATTTCCTATCTTTGTTTTGAATGCAAACTTGTCCAATAACTAAAATTGAATGAACATATGCATATGAACATAATTAAAAATGTTTGGCACATATGACCTACAGTAACAAGCACCTCTTCAATGAATATGGAATACCCCCACAGAGTTATTTCATTAACATTTTCCTCAACAAAGTTACTCATAAAGTCTCTTTACATAGGATAATCTCCAACCAGAGTCTCAATCTCTTGGCATCTCTCCCCCAGTTAAGTTTATCATACAAGTAGAAGCCTTGTGGAGCTCTTCCTCAAAGACCTCACCTCATCAACAGCTCAACAAGTATTCATCAACGGGGTTTATTTCCCCAACAATGTTTATTTTCCCAACAAACAACGAATTGCATAACTCCCCAGCCGAGTTCAAATTTCCCCGGCATAGTCTGACCTCCCCAGCTGAATTTGTTATCCCTAGCTGAGTATATCCCCAGCTGAATATATCCTCCCCGACTGAGTCTACACTCTCCAGTTTGAGTTTTCCTTTCAGATTATTACAAATCAGAGGACCACAACCCCTAATCCCCAGTAAATTCGTCAACAAAACCTTTACTATCTCCAAAAGCTACTATAAATCCTGGACCCGGCCAAATATTAGTATGATTCTATCAGTTGCTGAAACCTAGACCCGACCAGATAAAAGGTTGAGTTTCTGAAACCTGGACCCGACCAGACACTAGTTAACCTCAAGTTCAAAATTGTTGAAGCCTGGACCCGACCAGATAACAGTTTAATTCCTACAAAATCACTAGTAAAACTCCTCTTCCCAAGTAGAGTTTGCCACTATTCCCAGTAAGTTGCTGAAACCTACACCCAACCAGATAACAGTTTGATTTACTAAAGCTTGGACCCGACCAAATAATAGTTAACTCTTCAAATATAGAAGAACCTTGACTCAACAAGACCAACGTTTAACTTCTTTTCCCCATTAGAGTTTTCCTCTACCCTAGCGAGTTGTTGTGAAGCCTGGATCCGACCAGATAACAATTCAATTCCAAGATATTTTCTGCAAAGCCTGGATTCGACCAGATAGCAGTTGACTACTTCATCCTCAGTAAATTATGAAGCATGGATCTGACCAAATGACAACTAACATTCAAGAGATATTCCCCAGCGGAAGCGTCCTTTCAACAAAGTTTGAAGATATGTATATTCTTCATCCCCAACGGAAATCCGGGAATCAACTTCCCAAAAATCCTCAGCAACTGCCAGGGATTTATTTTCCCAGACAAAAACATACATCTCATATTCATACATCATAGCATGTACATACAAAATGCATTTAACATGATCGCATTCATCTTGTGAACATCATGCATCCATCTGCACATTTACTAACTCTTTTTCTCACAGGTAAAACATCATGTTTTAGTATAAATCCACAAAAGATTTGTGTTGATATTTCTTCCAGTGTTTACCACCATTCCTCCAAATGGCATCTATAAGCCCATTCACAATTCATCTTCGAGTGCAAATTTCTGGGCACTCTAGTGTTCAATCATCTTCCACCTTCAAGTCACAAATGGTGGATCAGCCAATCTAACTCTTCAGCTTTAAGAAGATTGAACAGGGGCAGCTGTTGTACCCAAAAAATTCCCCTCTCATTGATCAAGTATTTTCTCACAAGATCTTCTTTGGTTCAAGACTGCACAAGGGTTGATCAGTTCAAGACACCTCCTTAAGCATTGATGACTGAAAATTAGGGTTTGAGATTGCACAAGGACAAATGAACTTTTAATGTCTCATATGACTTTCATGGATCATTTTGGACTCTCAAGATTTCTCATGTCGAGTTTCAAGTCTTGGATCACATTTTTGCTCAGGCAATTGATCAGTTGACCTAAAAATCAACTGTATTGGGATAAAAGTCAAATGTAGTCAATTTACAGTCAAACTTCATACTATTTCATCCATATCAACATCGTGAACTCAAATATGTCATTTGATCAAGTTTGGACCATAATTCCTCAAGAAATCTGATCAGATCATCAAAAGGGCAAAATGGTAAAAATTAGGGTTTTGACTAAGAAAAGGCAATTTCTGATTTTTGACCTAGCAAATGGTTGATTGGTTGGAAACATGATCTCAAGGATTCAATTGCATCATTTTAACCTAATGGCATGACTTAAAACATTCCTCAAGGTCAATTAATTGATAATTGATTTTCAGTCAACTGATCAAAAGTCAACTGCATACTAAAAAGTCAAACTTTGACTTTTGGTCAAAATCAAGTGTCAAAGATCACAATTCATCAAAGCATGTAAAAATGTGAAACTTGTTCATCATGAAATCAAAAAGTTAAGATTTCATTTTGAAAAGTCAATGTTTCCAAACTTAGAAATTTTTCTAAGTGTTGAAAACTTCATATTTTTTCACAACTTTGAGCCAAATTTTCACCATGATGCAAGATGATTCAGAGGAAACTTTGAACACAAAAGTTGCAGATCTCAATGAGATCTAAAACATTGCTGAACACAACTCCTCCTAGAAATGCTTGTATTTCAAGTTATTAATCCATGATATCATGTTCATGAAACTAAAACACTTAGTGAAATTTTGAGCATTTTGGTCAGGATTTTGACCTAACTTATGGGCCAAGTTTCACATAGTTCCAATTGGATTTTGCAAAAGTGATTCAAAGAGGGTTTGTAGATCAGATTATAATCTTTCCAAAATGTCCAATAACTCCTTGATATCATTCTTGAGCAAGGATAATTGAAGGCAAGAAGTTAGGGTTTCAAGTTGTTTTACAAGGCAGAATTTGTGATGCGCAATGGACCAAATCACATAGCCATGCTGTATAATCTCACTTTGCAGGTTTATAAATTTTGTTTCACTCCTTAATTAATTATTTACACAACTGATAGAACCATTGTCCAAGCATTTGATCCATTATCCAAGTTGTATTTCCATTTTTGGAAGAAAGTTCACACTTCCATTTTGGAAAAGTGGCTTTAATCACAAAGTCCACTCTCCTTGAGCATTGAACTTGTTCTTTCTGCATACACAAACCCTATAAACCAAAATAAAGCATGTCCAAAGCACTAACCATTCTATGAAGCCCTGTACCATGCCTTGAAACAAGATGTTTCAACATTGCTTCAAAAACAAGTAAAGATGCTACAACTTGAGATTTCAAATTCTGGCTTATTGTAACATATAAGACCTCTTGCCTATAAATATACAAGTCATTTGCAATCTAGCGGATGCATGCTCAAGCCCTGAAACCCCCTAAAGCTCATAATCTAACACAAAAACTCCATTGTTGCACAATCTGACCAAAAACTTGAAACTTACATCTCCCTCGTGTGTTTCCAAGCCTTTTGGTTCCTAAAGTTTATAAACATCAAATACAAACCACCCAAAGCCCTTTTGCCCAACTGTAACACCTCCATCATCAAGTTCCATTTTCAAAAACAGAGGTCTGTAACTTGACTTCTCCATAACTCCTCAACCACTTTTAGCTCAAGCCAAGCATCACATTAGCTTCTGGGAACTTGAGATAGCTAACCCAATCACTAGAACTCATCAAAAGCGCTCAAACTCAAAACACGATCTCCATTTGCAAGGTGAGTTTTCTGATTTTTGAACTCCACATATATGCATTATTAAGCTTTCATTTTCAAAGATAAAATGTAGATCTCATTGCCATGAAGCTGTACATATCCATAGTTTGCATTTATATAGCTTGAGCTTAGAGAATTTTGGAATTGAAGTTTCTGAAGTTTTTAGGTTTCAGATTAGGGCCAATAAAATTCATGTTTGTCTTTGATCTATAGTTTTAATGCTTTACATTTCTGAAATCGTGAGGAAATTTTCCACAAGATTCATGTTTACATTTTTGCAAATGGATGAGAAATGAATAAGATGCATGTGGTCTAGCTAGGCTCGAGGTTGAAGATGAAGTTGTCTTCAGGAAGCAGTTTCTAATATATATTTATGGTTTGATATAAATAAACTGATGTATAGCCACCCCAGTGGTAAGGCAGCACGCTGGTAACCAAGAAGGTGTGGGTTCGAACCTCAGCGCGCTGCCTTTTGTTTCTTTTTTCACATTTTCATTCTCTTTTCCCTTTGCAGCGCTGGGCCTCCCCCATTGGGCTTTCTCTCTTTTTGCTGAACATCACCCCCCTGTTTTCTTATATACACGTAACCCAAACCTTTTTTTATTAATTCTGATTTCAAAAAATGCTAATGGGCCAGGCTTAGTCAAAAACTGTTTTTTTTACTTGAAAAAACTACAAATCAAATCTTCACCCCCTGACTTACCCTTTTTTTTATTTTTATTTTTATTTTTATTTTTATTTTTATTTTTATTTTTATTAATATTATCATAATATTGATTTTTATTAATAAAAAATCCCAAAAAATATTTTATTTATTATATAGGTAATAATATGTTTATATTTTATTTCTTTTAAGACTAAAAAGACAAAGACAAAAAACATGTTTCTTTAACAAATTAATTTCTTTTTTCATTTAAGTAATAATAGACTTAGATTTAATTGTTTTTTAATTAAGATTAATTTAGGAGACTTAGTTCCTTTTATATAATTAATACTAGTTTAATATTCAAAACCTCTTTCATAAAAAACCTAAAAAACTTTTCTTTTCTAAGTAACTTAATTAAATTTTCTTATTTCTTTAGGTTAAATATTTTCTTCTAGTTTATATAATTTAAAACAAACAAAAACTTTTTTAACAAAAATCCAAACAAATCCATACTTTTTCCCATTTATTCATGCTTGTACATTATTATTTCAATTCTTGTACATTATTCAATATGGTTGTAATAGTTAATTAGATTTAAAATTCTTGCAATCCTCATTTGTAAAAATGTATACCCCATCCCCCAAATAATGTAATAGCGTAGAATATTTACTTTCCTCAATTTATCGCTTTATATAAATGCTAGTAATTAGGGTCCGTATGGAAAGATAAAATCAATGCTTAGAAAACCTTAATACAAGACAAATCAAGCATGAAAAAGTTACAGTTGCACACTTTGAACCTCTAGGGTTAACTCCACTTGTTGCCTTGAGAAATGAATGGTCATAATATGCATGTAAGACGTCTTAGCAAAAACAAACAAAAATACAAGATCATAGTCCCTAGATGACGCTACAAATGTTGCCTTAGGAATGATCTTAGTCCCTTAAAGAAAATGTTAAAATATCTTACAACATTGCTATTCATGACTATACGATGACCCTTGCCCGTCCCTTTTACATCCAAAGATAAGGTTACTTACCAATCCATGGTAAAATAACAATGTCAAAGGAAAGAGGAAATAAACAAGAAAGACTTTTGAGTAGGTAGAATGTTCCTAGTTGCTTGCTCATTTTCAAATCAAAACATCCTTGCTATTTTCAAAACGAACACCAACACTTTCAAAATATATTTCAAACTTGAAACATTTTAAAAAGATCAACACTTTGTATACGTTCTTACGAACAAGAACTATTACAAAGTTTGCCTAAACAATGGCTCCTTTTCAAAATACTTTCAAAAAACACATAAAGCATATTTTCAAACAAAAGCAAGTGATCTAACAAGCAACTAAGAGCCGTAGATAACTACGGATGAAAAGAATGATAATACCTTCCCTTTTCATAATCTACCCCCCGAACTCAAGAAACAATCTCAAAGGTTTTTCCTGTTCTTTTCAGCCTTTCCTTTTGGATAAAAGAAAAGTCGAGGGCGACTCTTGCTAATCGTAACATTTGTGATAAAATGCAAAACATCCAAGTCAGTTCTCCCAGCGTATCATAGAACTCATTAGAGAATTGGTAGAACCAAAGCCTCTCAACAACATGTTGCATTTGCTTTTTGTCAAGTATATCATCCATTTAAGAATCCTCAAGGTAACATTTAATGATCAATGATGTTTATGTAATCTACGTTGAACAAAATTGATGAGGATCCATTGGAGGATTGGTAGAACCAAAGCCTCCTAACAATGAATCTCAAGGTTATTGGATCAAAGGGTTCAAATTAACATACTTGGGCTTGAAAACATAGGTTTGGACCACGAATGATCATTTTCTCGAATCGGGACAAAATTTAGCGTTACGTTAAGCAATCGTAAGTGGACTTATGTAGAAATCGCACCTATTTTGAGGTCGGTCAATAGAAATCTATGTACTTCATGTTTGGATAAATGATATAGAAATCATTATCACTTAACATGTAGCACAAATAAAAAAGAAAGGGATAAGATGAAGAGGGAGGGGAATGACAAGATAATTTGGATCACTGCCTCAAATTTCTTTTATCTTTAAATTCAATCACTCATCTAGATGGATTAAAGTACTAAACATATCATTAATCTAAAGCACCAAAAATAAATCAAATAATCCACTCTTTGGTAGATTTGAATTAATGAATATTTATCCAACTTCATCTACACCCAAAGTCCATTGAATTTAAAGAGAAATTGGACATTTAAAATTGCAATCCAAATCAACAATCAAAAGGAGTGAGTAGAAAAGAGAGATGGATCAAAACAACCCCAATACAAGGAAGAAAATACATTTTTGTCCTGTTACAATCGATTGCACTGCTGATCCAATTGATTGCATCGGTGTTTTTTCTCAAAAAAAATGAAATTTTGCTGCGACAATCGATTTCACTATTACAACAATCGATTGCACCCTGTTAAAATCTGAAAAACATCATTTTAAAAGGTCAAATTCTTGTTCAAACTTTCCATCAAACACCTTATGATCATGGATTCAATTGAGTACGAAAATTCCATCAAATTATGAGAAAATAGCACCAATGGAATCACAAAACAATGCTCAATGAATCAAACCCAAAGTTCAACAAGAGATCACATTGTGAAAGATAAAAAATCCAACTTACTAAAGGTAGATCTCGAGAATTATCAAAACACTTCAAGAATTTACTTCAATTCAGCCCCAAGAATCAATTGTCCAAGCTTGGATGTAGAGAATTGATTAAGAAAAAGTGTTTGGATGAAGGTTTAGCTCAAAGATTAGTAAGCTTCAATGAAAAGCTTACTAACTTTTTTTGAAAGTGGAGCTTTGAGTGAATTTGGTAGATGGAGAGAATTGAGAGATTTTTTAGCAAGGTGGACTTGGCTATCAAAAGCTTGAGATTTGAATGAAATCAGGGCTCTATTTATAGAGTTTAGGCTTGAGATTAGTGGTGGTTTGGTAACTAATTCTTGGAGCCAAAATTTGAATTAATGATATATCTTTCAAAAAATGAAAAATTGGAGCCAAAATTTGAATTTATGATATATCTTTCAAAAATGAAGAAAATTGGAGCCAAATTTGAAATAATGATATATCTTTAAAAAAATGAAATATTGGTGCCAAAACTTGAATTAATGATATATCTTTCAAAAATGAAGAAAAATTTGACAAGCTTGAAATTGCTGATTTTTTTCAAATTTTCACTCTGCGCAATTGATTGCACTCTGGGCTCAATGGATTGCATCAATGTGTTTTTTCCAAAATGGCACAAAATGCATTTTTGCAATCGATTTCACCCTAAGAGAAATCGATTGTACAGTGAAAAAATGATTTTATTTTAAAATTATTTTTCTTTGCAAAATAGAGATTTTAGGGAAATAGTACGGGAAAACCTTATTTATCAGACGCTTTGACTCGATACCTAAAAAACACAAATATACAAAGACAAAGACAAATGTTTTTTTTGTATTTTGATTAGAAGTTAGTCAACAACACAAGAGAAAACTTAAAGGTAGGATGCAAATGTGATGAATGAAGTTATTTATTAATGATTGTGACCAAATGACAAAATATGATATGAAAGTGCGACTAAAAATGTTAGGGGCGAAATTTAGGGTACAACAGCTGCCCCTATTTAATTATCTTTTTTCTAGATAGGCGGAAAGTAATTAAATACAGACAGACTTGAATTTCGTCCCTGATGTGATGAGATGATAGCATATGTTATGAATGAATGCATTGACTCTTTTTTGACATATATTTTTTTAATGATGTATGAGATGAGACAGACTCTATGGGGATGTGAAAAGACTTGAAACTGGAAACTTATGGTAGTTCAGATGAAATGATGTGGAAAGACACATTAGGGAACAACAAGATATTTTTGGATATCTGTCAGGGTGACAAAGAGTAATCATCAATACTTGGAAAAAGTAAAACCCGAGAAGGCAAGCAGCAACATCCAAGAATGGCATTGAATGAGGCGAGCAACTCTCTGGAAAATACAGTCAAAAACATCTAGAAGAACATTAGACGTGGGATGAGACCAAATATGAAGCTACATCAGAGCCATCCAGGAAAGACGCTGGACAGGAAAGAAACACGACATCTAATATTGGCTTTGAATGAAGGGAACACTCAACATCTAATAATGGCTTTAGACGAGGGAAAAGATCACAACATCCAATATTGGCTTTGGATGGAAACAAAAGATAGCAACATCCAATATTGGCTTTGGATGGAAGAAAAGATTACAACATCCAATATTGGCTTTGAATGAAGGGAAAAACTTAACGTCTAATAATGGCTATAGACGAGATAAAAGATCACAACATCCAATATTGGCTTTGGATGAATAGAAAGACTCAACGTCTAATAATGGATTTAGATGAGAGAAAAGATCACAACATATAATATAGGCTTTGAATGAGTGGAAAACCCAACGTCTAATAATGGCTTTAGACGAGAGAAAAGGTCACAACATCCAATATTGGCTTTGAATGAGGTGAAACAAATCATGGCATCCAATAATGGCTTTGGACAACAATAAAGATAACAACATCCAATATTGGCTTTGGATGGAAACAAAAGATCGAGACATCCAATATTATCTTTGGACGGCAAAAAGGATCACGACATCTAATATTGGCTTTGGACGACAACAAAAGAGGGTGGCATCCACTATTGGCTTTGGATGGCAACAAAAGATCATGGTATCCAATATTGGCTTTGGATGAAATAAAAGGGAACAACATCCAATATTGAATTTGGATGGAACAAAAGATCCTAATATTCAATATTGGCTTTGAATGAAAGAAAAGATGGTGGCATCCAATATTGGCTTTGGATGGCAGCAAAAGGTAACAACATCTTATATTGGCTTTGGATGGGAAAAAAAGATAGAAACATCCAATATTGGCTTTGGATGGAAGAAAAGGTAACGACATCCAATATTGGCTTTGGACGGCAACAAAAGATGGGGGCATCCAATATTGGCTTTAGATGGAAACAAAATATTACGACATCCAATATTGGCTTTGGATGAAAGAAAAGGGAACAACATTCAATATTGGCTTTATATGGAAACAAAAGATCATGACATTCAATATTGGCTTTGAATGAAAGAAAAGATGGTGGCATCCAATATTGGCTTTGGACGGCAACAAAAGATCATGGCATCCAATATTATCTTTGGACAGCATGGGGAAATATGATACTCAAGATTAGCATTGGTTGAAAGAAATATAGCTCATCCAATATTAGCATCGAAAGAAAGATAGAAACAACTCATCCAAGATTAGCATTGGAAGAAAGAGAGAAAAAGCTCATCCAAGATTAGCATTGGAAGAAGGAGAGAAAAGGCTCATCCAAGATTAGCATTGGACAGAAGAGAGAAAACAACTCATCCAAGATTAGCATTGGAATAAAGAGAGAAACAACTGAACTGACATTTGCTTTGGTAGGTGCCAAGTAAGTTGGACTTTGATCTCAAGGTGACATGTCGACTACAACAAGACCTTGGGAAATGCAAATGAGGATGAAACACTCTTGTTATGCATTATGTATGAATTTTGTTACGCGTGATATGTGAATGATATATGCATGTAATGCAGACGTTTACAACAACGAAGTTTGACTCTTTTGTGGAGGTAACATTGGAAGTTTGATTCCTCAACACGGAGAACTCTGCCAAATTTTCTTGGAAATAAAATATCCTGAACCCAAATTTGTCACACTTGTAAACTGTATTGAATAGATGATCTTCTGAGGAAAGACATGGAGAGCTTCTTGGGGATTTGTCCCAAATTAGCTGACTGTTGAGGATAAACTGATCATGGCTTCAGTCGAAAGTTGCTGGAAATAAGTTGATCATGGCTTCAGCTCCGAAATGATTATCGGAAATAAACTGACCATGGCTTCAGTTATTGAAATATTTATTGGAATAAACTGATCATGGCTTTAGTTCTTGATATAACTGTTGGAAAGGAATACCCCAGTAAGAGTCTTGAAAATGATCTTCTGGCTAACCAATTTTGAGAAAACTCGCACTGAGAAACAAATCTTGAACTGATCCACAATTGGATCGGGAAGATACTTGCCATTGATAGGGTCACTGACCAAGTTTCTCAGCTCTTTGAAATTCCTTGACGAGGAAAACTTATTTTCAAGCAAAATTGTTTATTCAAACATAGTAATTTTAATGCAAAGTTCATGCAAAAGTTTTTGAATTCAAAGTCATTTTTTAAAATGATATTATTGGTGTATAGAAAATGCATCACTAGTTAAAACACAGTGGTTTATACTTTTAAAGTGAAAGCAAAGCAAAGGCATGAATCATACCAAGACAGATGATTTGCAATAGATCTTGGGATTCAGTTTACGGAACCTTATTGTAGTATGCTTTCAAAAGAAACCTGGCTTCAATTAGGTCTTTTAAGGGTTGTAACATGCTCTGGTTCACAGTTTAAGAAATAAAGGATAAAGGCTCAAAATTTATTTGTACCCAACCCAATCTTCGTGATGTTCTTCAATCCTATGTTCAGTTAATTCAGAATATGCATTCAGGTTCCAAGAGATTTTGGAATTTCACTAATGGTAGCAATGACGATGATTCAAAAGCTAAGGGATTCTTGAGAAGGCAGTCACTTCTTCTTACATCATTTTGTTGTTTTGAGGACTTTTGTCAACTCTGGTGGAGAATTTTGAGGATTTGAAGACCTCTTCTGATTGAATTTATTATTCCCAACTTTTTCCTGAACTGTTTTATTTGAGATTACAGTCAGCGGGGTGCCCCAATTTTTTGCCTAAGTCTCCTTCATAGGTTTTGACTTAGCAGTTTTTCTTTTGATTTTTCTTTTCATTTCATTTTTCTTTTTGGAAAGATAATGACTTCCTTGCTCAATGATTACAGGGAACCATCTTTGTCATTTTTGTTTGAGAGCATCTTCAACACTTCTTGTTGTATGCAAAGGAAAGCTTGATCGCGACCTTTATTGAAAGGTGTCTTGCACGATTTCTCTTGTAATTGAATGCACATCCAAATTAACTAAGAACTACCCATTCCCAGGTTAAGATTGCGGGTTTTTTCGTATAGAAAGAAAATCCAACTTCTAGGCTCAAAGGGGTGAATGAGGGATTAACTTCCTTATTACTCCGGTGTTTGGGAGTTGAAATAATGTATGTACATCCTCAGCAAAGTTTTATTCGAAAGCATACCAACAACAATTATGGGTATTTCGTTTTCATCATCCTCCCTCAAATCTTTGCATAAACAAAAATTTGATAAAGAGAGTAAACAAGACGTATTTTTGAAAGCATGTAAATGAAAATGATTTGAATCAAAACATTGCAATGCTCATTTCATTAAAATTAACATGGAAGTACAAACAATATTTGAAATCAACAATTTTAACATAAACAAGGGAAAAATGCAAATAGAAATAAAGATGACCTAGTGACTAATCAGTAACAAGGATGAGTTGTCCTGTCTAAAACAATGGCTTTAGGAAGTGACTTGAGGGTACCCCGACTCAGTCTTCAGCCACTTTGTTTTGGAAAAGGACTGTTGATAACATTAGGACCTGCCTCTTTGAAAATGAGAATATTTTCTTTAACCAATTCTTGCACTCTATTTTTCAATTCATAACATCTTTCTAAATCATGACCGATAACTCCCTGATGAAATTCACAATGAAGGTCAGATCTGAACCCGGCTGGAGGAGGATTTCGAGGAATCAGAGGCCTAGTTGTAATCAAGCCCTTCTGCACCAATCCAGGATACAATTTAGTGTATGTCATAGGGATGGGATCAAATTGAGCCATATTCCCTACATAACGATTCTGATTCATCATAATAGTTTGTCATTGAGGAAGCTGAACTGGTTGAGCATTGACCGCAGGAGTAACAACTGCTACTCATGGTTGATTAATGTATTGAGGCCTACAGAGAGGTCTTATTCCCTCAGTCGAGACAACATTGGCTTCTACCTCTTTCTTCTTCTGAAAGTTCCCAAGGTATTTCTTTGCACCATTAGAAGATTCAGCAGCTTTAGACACTTTACCGTTCTTGATTCCTTCTTTGAATCTCTGGCCAATAGTCACCAGTTCTGTGAAGCTGGAGGACACACAACCAATCATCTTCTCCCAGAATAAATGGGACAAATTATCCATGAATAATTCAGTTAGCTCTTTCTCTTCCAGAGGTGGTTCAACTTGAGATGCCAGTTCTCTCCATCATTGAGCATATTCCTTGAAAGATTCTTTCTCATTCTGAAACATATTTTGCAGTTAGAGAAGATCAACTGCCATGTCAAGGTTGTATTTGTATTGCTTTATGAAAGCATCAACAAGATCTTGAAAGTATTGGATACGACCTTTCTCAAGTCCCATATACCATTTCAATGAAGCTCCACTCAAACTATCTTGGAAACAATGGATAAGCAGCTTGTCATTCTTTGTGTAAGCAAATATATTTCGAAAGTACATCACCAAATGACTTCTTGGACAAGTATTCCCCCAGTATTTCTCAAACTCGGAAGTGTTGAACTTTGCAGGCATAACCAGATCAGAAATTAGGCACATGGTGTTAGCATCAGAACTGAAGAACTCATTTCCTTCCATAGCTCTAAGTCTCTTCTCTAAAGTCTGATATTTTGAACTCTTCAAACTCACCAAAGTCTCCCTGACTCACACTTCAAGGATTGGCAGCATGGTACTCAAAGAGAGGGTTCCCAAAAGCAGCTTGTGCAGCAGGTTAACAAGAAGCAGTATGAATGATTGGATGAGGTTCAGTGAAAACTGGAGCCTGAAAAATTGGCCGGGAAGATTGGCCAACCATTGAAGTAATTGCAACAGGCGGAGAGTAATTCTGAGGTAACCAGAACTTTGGCCATGTAGTAGATGTATTCTGGATAAGTTGAGTGTCAACAACAACAGTTGGAATTTCAAATATCACAGTCCTTTGAGGTGGATCTCCTCTGGAAATCAGGACTTGCATCATCTCAGTAAGTTTGGCCATGCCTGATGTGATACGGTGGGAGAAATGACTTGGGTGTTTTGCGTTTGATCGTAAATGTTGCGGTTAGCAAGAGTCGCCGCCAACTTTTCTTTTATCCAAAAGGAAAGGTGAAAAAGCACATGAAAGACCTTTGAGATTGTTTCTTGAGTTCGGGGGGTAGATTATGAAAAGGGAAGGTATTAGCACCATTTTCATCCATGGTTTTCCATGGGCTCTTAGTTACTTTCTAGATCACTTGCTTTTGTTTGAAATTGTGCTTTGTGTGATTTTTGAAAGTATTTTGTAAAGAGGCCATTGTTTAGGCAATCTTTGTAATCATTCTCATTCGTAAGAATGTATACAAAGATGTTGATCTTTTGAAAATGTTTTCAAGTTCGTAAGATGTTTTAAAGTGTATGTGTTTGTTTTGAAAATAGCAAGGATGTTTGTTTTTAAATGGAGCAAGTATTTAGGAGCAATCTACCTACTCAAATGTCTTTCTTATTCATTTTCTTTTCCTTTGGCATTGTTGTCTTACCATTGATTTGGTAAGCAACCCTATCTTTGGATGTAAACGGAACGGGCGTGGGTCATCATATAACCATGATTAGCAATGTTGCAAGGTATCTTAGCATTGTTTTTGAGGTACTAAGATCATTTGTAAGGCAACTTAGATAGCGTCATCGAGGGACTATGATCTTGTATTTGCTTATTTTTGCTAAGATACCTTACATGCGTAATATGGACATTTTGTATAAGGAAACCAAGTGGAATAACCCTAGGGGTTCTTGTGTGCAAGTGTATCATTTTCATGCTTTTTTTGTCTTGAATTAAGGTTTTCTAATCATTGGTTTAGTCTTTCCATACAAACCCTAATTACTAGCATGTTGTATATGAAAGCGATAAATTATGGAATTTTAAAGTTACTACGCTATTACAATATTTGTGGGGAGGGGGTGTACAATTTGTAAATGGGGGATTGCAAGAAAAATTAAACCCTAATTAGTCTATTACAACCATATTGAATTGGTATGAATATACAAGGAATTTAAATAAATACAAAGTACAAAAATGAATAAATGTACAAGGATGCAAAAAATGTAATGGATTTTGTTTGGTTTTCATGAAAAAAGATTTTGTCTTAACCTAATTTAAATAAAGAAAATAGTTAATTAAGTTTGAATTTATTAAGAAAAAGATTTTAAAAGAAAACTCTAATTCTATTAATTAATCAAAAGAGAAAAAAATAAGTTTAAGAAAAGTATTTTTGCTATTTTTTATCTAAAATATATTTATAGTATTATAAAATATTTTTAGTCCTTTTTTATATTAAAATAATGTATTTTAAATGGTGTGAAGAAAAATAAATAAACAATATAATATTAATTAAGTATATAAAATTTACTTAATAAAATAAATGAAGTATAAAAATATTTTTATTTATGGAAAAATAAAATAAAATATGTCAAAATATAAATATATCATTTTTTGTATTTTTATGATTTTTTTTAATATTAGAAAAAATAATTTAAGAAAATAAATAAAATGAAAATAAGAAAAGAAAATAAAGTTAGACCAGGGGTGTCAATGGGAAACAAGGAGGTCAACTAGTAAAAAATAAAATAAGCCAGGCCCAAAGGGCCCAGCGCCTGCCAAACAAAAAAAGGGGTCAAAATTGTGAAAATATGAAGAAAAAAAAGGCAAAAGGGTACCATTGGGGCTCGAACCCAGATCCCATAGGTTACACGCGCGCGCTTCTACCATTGGGGTGGCTATACATCCGTTAATACAAATGAAACAATAAATATGTAAGGCAAAACGTGTTCTGAAGATTTCATCTTTAATCTCCAGCCAGACCAACTGTAACTTGCTCATTTCTTATCAAAAATGAAAATTGTAAACATGAAACTTGTAGCAAATTTTCTCACGATTCCAGAAATGTAAAGTATTAAAACTATAAATCAAAGATAAGCAAGAATTTTAATGGCCTTAATCTGAATCTTAAAAATTTCAGAGGTTTTAGTTTCAAAATTCTCTAAGCTCAAGCAAAATTAATGGAAACTATGGACATGGTTAGCTTCAAGGCAATAATATCTACATGTTTTATTCACAAATAAACTTTTGATGATGCATGTATGAAGAGTTCCAAGTTGAGAAAACATACCTCAAAACTGGAAATCGTGTTTGGAGTTTGAGCTTGTTTCAGGCAGTGGTAATGATCAGGTTAGCTTCCTTGAGGTCCTAGGAAGTTAATGCAATGGTTAGCTTGAACAATGGATGGCTGAATGGCCTGAAGAAGTCAAGTTGTAGACTCTTTTTTGGTTATTAAAGTTATGGCAAATGTTGTTACAGTTCTGGAATAAGGATGGGGATTAGTTGTATTTGATGTAAGGAAGCTTTGGAAACTAAAAGGCCAAGAAACGCACGAGGGAAATGGGAGTTTGAAGTTCAAGGTCAGAAATTATGCAACAATGGAGTTTTTGTGCAATTTCTGATTTGAGAGAGTTTTGGCGTATTTCAGGGTGCTCAAGCTCGTGTCCTAGCTCACAAATAGTTACTTTATTTATAAGCAACAAGTTTTGAATGCTCTAGTTGATCAAAATTCAAATTTACATGTTTATGCATAACATGTGATTTTTTTTAGAAATTCAAGTTTCCATGCCTTGTACTTGGTTCATAGAGTTGTTAATCACTTTAAACACAATGCTTTTGACTTTGTGGATGGAGTGTAATCAAGACAAACAAGTTGGGAGCTCAAGAAGCTGACTTTGTGCATAAAGCTTGCTTTACAAGAATGGATATGTTACTTTCTCCCTAAAATGGAAAATTGATTTGGACAAAGCTTGAAACACTTGGATAAGGGCATAATCAGTTGTGTAAATCATTAATTATGAAGTGACAATCAAGTTTGAGGCCTGCAAAGCAAGGATTATGCAGCCTAGCATTGATTTGGTTCTTGTGTTCATCAAAAATGACTTGTAATTCAAGTGACAAAATTCTAACTTCATCTCTTCGATTCTCCCTACTCAAGAATGATCTCAAGGAGTTCTTGGACATTTTGGAAAGCTTGCAATGTGATATACAACCCATCTTTGAATTTCTTTCGAAGATTCCCCTTGGAACTATATGAAAAAGTGCCATGAAGTTAGGTCAAAATCCTGGACAAATTAGGGCAAAATTTTACTAAGTGTTTAGTTTCATGACCTCATGTTCATAAAATTATAACTTGAGATCCAAGCATTTTTGGAAGAAGTTGTGTGAATAAAAGTTGTATACTTCATGGAGATCTATAACTTTCATGTTGGAAGTTTCTCTTGAATCATCTTGCATCATGGTGAATCTTGCATCATTGATTTCTTTATGAATAAGTTTCATATTTTGACATGTTTTGATGAATTGGGATCTTTGGTACTTAAATTTGACCAAAAGTCAAAGTTTGACTTTTCAGTATACAGTTGACTTTTGATCAGTTGACTGCAAAATTCATCTGTTAATCCAATGGACTTGCAATGTTTTGAACCATGTCTTTAGGTCAAAATGATGAAATTGGACTCTTGAGATCATGCCTTAAACTAATTGACCATTTGCTAGGTCAAAAATCAGAAATTTCCCTTTCCCAGTTGTCGTACCCCAAATTTGCCCTATCTCTTTTATTCTTGTCTGGCTTTGAACTTTGCATTCCATTTGCATCGTTTTATTACTCAGTCATTTGCATATCCCACATATCATGGGATCAGGCGCTTTAGTTTGAAGTATTAGGGTTGCACCCTCTTTTTGTCTAATCTTATTTTGAGGTTTTCTTATCAGGTAAAAAGGAAGCACATCTTGTTCTCGATTAGTGGATCGTGGAACGAATTTTGTCATCATGTTACAAGGTTGGTTCTTGCTCAATTTTATCAGAGCCTGGATTAGGGTTTATTTCCCTATGTGTGTTGGTCAGGATTCTCAGGGTTTAAGTCTGCACAAGTACAATTGGATCATATTGGATTTTCAAGCATCAAGTCAAAGAGGAAACTAGTGAAAGAGCAAAACAGATAAAAATATTATTTTGACAAAATTGGAGAAATACAAGTGCTCTTCGTTTCAGCTCTTTCGATTGGCCTTTAGGCCTCTTTCGATCAGCATCCTTCGATTGACTCTTGGCCCCCTTCGATCGCTCAAAATGGATGCTAGCGTGCCTCTTTCGCATGGGCGTGGGACTTCTTATTAGAGGCTTCGTTTGTGACTTTTGCTGCCTACATTGCTTACCTTGAAAACCATGTTTGCTGGCCACAAGTGCCCCCTACAAGGCAAAGAACCTTCTTGATGATGTCCTTTGATCCAGGAGGAAAAAGCCTCTTTGTTGCCCTCTTTCGATCATACATCCTGCCCTTGCACGCCTTTTTCGTTTGGGGGAGTGACTTCTCCAACTTTGCAGGTTTCAATTGAGCATCTGGCTTCCTTCGATCAAGCTGGATTTAGGGGCTTCGATTGAGCATCTGGCCTCCTTCGAGCAAGTTGAATTCAGGGGCTTCGATTGAGCATTTGGCTTCCTGCATGCAAGCTTCGATTGGATAATGTCTCTTCATGCAAGCTTTGTTTAAGCAATGTCCTCTTGCATGCTTTCTTTGATTCACAAAAGTAGTAGCCTCCTGCATGCTTTGTTTCGATTCACCAGATGTACAACACTCCAAAAACCTGCTGTGCTGCTTCAAAACCTGCTGTTGCTGCTCCAAAACCTGTTGTTCCTGCACAAACCTGCCACAACGCTCCAAAACACTGCTGAGCCTGCATGTCTCAGTCCCATACTTACACGAAATTGGAATAAACACAAACTGTGTTTAATAAAGTAAAATAACAGAGTTATAGCTTTGGTTTGTTCTGATCCAAGTTTCAACTCATTTTCCCTCTCTTTTTTCATCCTCCTCCTCTATATAACAATGGTATCAACGAAAAGAAAAGGGGAAGACAGCAGAAAAAAATATCACGCAAGAGTAGTTGTTCATACCTTTGAACCTTCACAAATCTTGCACATTTAACTCCACAAATACAAACCTCTCTCTGTACTTGAAACGGTAACAACCTTTCATAATCCTCTTCAATCCACAATACTTCACTTCCAATCTTCAATCACTCTCAATATTACAAAAAAAAAACGTCAACACAACAAAGCTGTAAGAATCGAAACACATAGAAAAATACCAAAAAACACAAAAGTAGAAGAAGAGCATAATAAAATACAAAGAAGGAAGATCAGCATCAAGCACGAGTCTACCATCGTACCTGATTGGAATCTCATCTCTGGTTTTCTATTTGGCATCTTCAAGGCAGTTGCAGGTAAGCTCTTTACCACTTATGTAGTATCTGTTTTTCGTTGTTTTAGCTTGCAATGAAATAATCATGAAATCAGGGCTGCAATAATGGTTGAACCAACTAAAACATAAAGAGTTAGAAATCCCCATCCTGTACAAAACCTCACACCTATCGAAACCCCTTCTCACAACAATCCGTTTAATTTAATTTGTTTCTTTCATCTATTTAATCATTTATTTATTAGTTTAACCTCTTTTAATTAGTTTAATTTTCTTTCTTTAATTTTCTTAGCTTTATAACTATCTAGTTTAGCCTTAGAATCAAGTTAATACCCTTTTAAATTTATTTTAATTTCTTTAGCTTAGTTAATTATTCTTTCTTTATTTTGCTTAGTCATATTTTCTTTACTTAATAAAAATCCACATAAAAAATTCATTCCCAAAAACTCTACCCAACAATCCTTTCAACTGCACAACAACAACAAATTGTGACCTTCCATTAGCCTCTTTGACCATAACCTTAAACCTCACTTCACCAATCCACAACACATCAAAACACATTTCTATTTCCTTCTTGTAAACAGCGAGATAACCACAAAACCGAAGGTGATCCATTTTCAACATTCTCAATCACAAACTCACCAATTAATCCACACCATAACTTCACCATACTCATTCAATCCAAGCTTCTACCTTCTATCTCTAGCCCCAAATGAAGCATGCCTTCACTGCCTTTGCCTAATCGAAGACATTCCCTCACTGCTTTCAACCTCCAGTCGAAGGACACAACTCGCTGCTGCCTTTGCCCAATCGAAGGACAGGACTTCGCCTCTGCCAAGGCCCAATCGAAGGACAGGACATCGCCTCTGCCAACCTCCAGTCGAAGGACACAACCTCGCTGGTGCCAGTCCCTAATCGAAGGACAGGACTCCGCCTCTGCCAAGGCCCAGTCGAAGGACACAACCTCACTGGTGCCAGCCCCCAATCGAAGGACAGGACTTCGCCTCTGCCAAGGCCCAATCGAAAGACGTGACTTTGCTGTTGCCGACCCCAATCGAAGGAGGCCAACAAAATGCAAATCGAAGACTGCTTCCCCCCAATTGAAATACACTCACTTTTTCTTACTTTTATCTTATTTTTTTCCTTTATATTTTTTATGCCTTTTGATATGCTTGTAATAGTGTAGGTTTTTATCCTTCTGCATTTTATTTACTTTGTACAAATGCTAGTAATTAGGCAAGATAAAATCAACAAGTAAACAAACCAAAAAAATCCAAAAACACTCTTTAATCATTACTTGAATTTACTTTAAAACATGCAAAAAACACTCAACCAAGAAAAACTCCCACAAGGGCATGTTATCTCCATTCTACCGCGATACGGCCGTGCCTATTTCTAGAATGCGTGCGTTAACGTCGCCCACTAAAAAAACACAAACAAACCAACCTTTTTCTAAGAGGAACTACGGTGTTCTGATTCTTTCATTGGATACGTAGGCAAAGGGTCGCGAAACCCTCACGAACGCAATAATCAACAACCATCCATCTCCCTTTTAGCAAGCATAGTTGTAGATAAACACACCCTTTAAGACAAACAAACAAAACGGATCCCGTTGAGTACAACGAATATGAGGGGTGCTAATACCTTCCCCTCGCATAACCGACTCCCTTACCCTTTCTCTCGGTCGCAAGATCATCTTATCCATTCCCTTGTGGTTTTATCGATATTTCCCCTTCCTTCGGGATGAATAAAGTTCGGTGGCGGCTCTGTGTTTTCTGCCGGTGGTTTCAACAGTCAAAACCCTAATTTTGACCATTTTGCCCTTTTGGAGATTTGATCAAATTTCTTGAGGAATTATGGTCCAAACTTGATCAAATGATTCATATGAGTTAAAAATGTTGATTTGGATAAAAAATTATGAAATTTGACTGTAAATTGGCCATAGTTGACTTTTTCCCCAATACAACTGATTTTTAGGTCAACTGCTCAATTGACTGATCAAAAATGTGATTCAAACCTTGAAACTTGACATGTGTAATCTTTGGGGTCCATAATGATCCATGAAAATCATATGGGGCATAGAAAGTTCAATAATACTTGTGCAATCTCAAACCCTAATTTTGGTCATCAGTGCTTAAGGAGGTGTCTTGAACTGATCAAACCCTAATGCAGTCTTGAATCAAGGAGATCTAGTGAGCAAATTTTTGATAAGTGAGAGGGAAAATTTTGGGGTACAACACCTGACTTCAGCTCGTCCATTTCCATTATGAATTCCATGTTGTGTTGTTCTTGGCTTTCCATTCTCAATCTGACAACAGCTCTAGTCCCGTAGTTGTGTTGAGGAATCAGCTTGATGGTAGACGACTAATTGGAAAAAAGAAGAAACTAGGAATAAGATCTTGAACAACCTGGGTGTATACAGAGTGATGCAGAGAATGTAAATGATATGCAATGTTATGAAATGCACTGCACAGTAACAGGATCACATGGTTTAGAGTCACGAGCATGGAGTCAAATGTACAACCTATAAGGGATGGACTAACGGTTATCACCTGCCAGACAAGGTTCTAAGAGGTTCCCAGAGTCTACATCCTTCCTTCGGATATTACCAACATCCCGATTAACTTGGTAATTAGTAATATTCTCAGGAAAAACTCGTACAAGCGTAGTATCGCGTGACAACTATTTTCGGATTACTCTGTCATAGTTTCCGCACTACACCTAAAAGGCCAAGATGGGTTAGGTAATCTACGGTCCTCAGCTTCAGCAGGCTCCCAGATCGAAAGCAGTACGTCTTCCCGATTACTCGTTAAACGACACTACAATCAAAGGGGCCTCCACTGAGTGGGGGATCTCATGTCTCCTTTTTTGGGATTACTCCTTCAAAGTTAACATGACTATACCGCCCGTCCTATCTTAAATTTTCCCAAAGTCCTGGTAGAAGACTTATAAGAAATCACCAAGCCCCTGAAAACCAGGAAAATCCAGACAAACATATATACAACATAATGGGAAGTAATAAACAGCAAGTAAAACAATATAAACACTCATAGAAAAGAAACAAACAAAGCTAGGATTGACCCACTTAGGAATGGACCAACAATAGGTCAATTTTTCCCCAGTGAAGTTGCCATTTTTCTGTCGTGCAACAATATCATCGCCATCGTCGAAGATGAAGAGAGATTAAACGAAATTTCGACAGTAATGATAGGAAAAGAAATATAGAGGTAAAAATTTGAGATTTAATCCATCAATTGACTTATCTCAACACAATGAAGTTGACACCGCTCTTTATTGTTTCCAAAGGGAAATGGGAAAAAAGAGAACAAAACCCAAAAACATCAGAGATCGAGGTACGGGGATCGGTTATGCAAAGGGAAGGTATTAGCACCCTAAGCATCTACGGTACTCCGCAGGATCCACTTTGTTTGGTTTCTTTTTAAAATAAGTGTCATGTAAAGGTTTACTTGCGAAAAGAAAAGAATGGATGTGTATTTGTAAACAAAAGAAAATGAAAGGTGTTTTATTATTTTTGTTGGTCGCCTTGGGTCGTAAGACTTAGTGCCTACCTACTCCATCGTATAATGGGAAAGTCAGAGCATCGTAGTTTGGCTACAAAAGACTTGTTTATTGATTGATTTTAAACGAAGAGACAAGTCGTCATTGTTAGGAGAGAAATCTCGACTCACGCCCACAAGGTGTGGGAAAGATGGACCATGCGTCAGCAAGAGTGAGGGTTTGAGAACGCCTCTAGTACTCAAGTGGAAAAGTTGACACTTTTATAACCAAGGGGATAGGAGAATGTTACTCGACTATCAATGAATCATGTCTCATCTTGAAAAAACGTTTTAAAGGATAAAAGTGCTCGAGCGCACAAAAGAGTTTGAATGAGTTGACGTGTTTTTGTTAATTTTGAAAGATGTCAATGTATGATTAAATGAATTGAAGTTTGTTTAAATAAAATAAGTTTTAAAAGAAAAGGCACTCGACAAAGTCGAGGTTTATTATGAAAGTAGTTTGTGTTTATAAACAATAAGTGTTTTCAAAAAGAGGGAGAATATTTTTGAAATTAAAGAAGATGAGAGAAGATGAAGGGACTATCCTAAAGCATAAGGTAAAAGCTTGGGAGAAGAACCGTCTAACTAACAAGAAGCCAACACTTGACATTATGAGTCAAGATAGAATTCCCATTCTTTGGATTGAAACCAAGAAAGGATACTAAACATTTTGAGAAAACCAATCTTTAATTGCATTAAGTCTTCACAAAAATTGGGCAAAGTAATTGATGTATACAGATGAATTCCAGATTACAGACAAAGTAGGTAATCACAATAATCTCCACACACAAAAAATAAACAACCCAATGTCTTGAGGTAAACCTCAAGAACTCCAGACAAAATATCAATTAAGGTCACAAGGTCTCCAACATAAGCCAAGGTTTTTATTCCTAAGTCCAAGAAGTCCAATACTCCATAATGCCAAGGATAGTAACCAAGTAGTCCAAGTATCATTAATGTTTTTTATGGTTCATGTTGATTATTAAGTATCTTAAAAAGGAAAAGAAAAATATCAACTGAGAAAAATAAAAATGGCATAAAAGTAAATGCTCAAGTGAGAAAACATGAAAATAGCCTGAAATGTAAATGCTAAAGTAAAATGGTGCATAAAATAAAGTGCATAAGATAAAAGCATAAAATAAAGTCAATTGTTAGAAGTTAATGGTTAGTTAGATGACCATCTTGAAACCTGCATTAGGAACTCATTAGAGGATTGATAAAACCAAAGCCTCTCAACAACAAGTTGCATTTGCTTTTTGTCAAGTATATCATCCATTTAAGAATCCTCAAGTTAACATTTAATAATCAATGATGTTTAAGTGATCCGCGTTGACCAAAATTGATGAAGATCCATTGGAGGATTAGTAGAACCAAAGCCTCATAACAATGAATCTCAAGGTTATTGGATCAAAGGGTTCAAATTAACATACTTGGGCTTGTAAACATATGTTTGGGCCACGAATGATCATTTTCTCGAATCGGGACAAAATTTTGCGCTATGTTAAGCAATCGTAATTGGACTTATATAGAAGTTGCACCTATTTTAAGGCTAGTCAATAGTAATCTATGTACTTCATGTTTGGATAAATTATATAGAGATCATTATCCCTTAACATGTAGAACAAATAAAAAAGAAAGGGATAAGATGAAGAAGGGGGAATGATAAGCTAATTTGGATCACTATCTCAAATTTATTTATCCAACTTCATCTACATGCAAAGTCCATTGAATTTAAAGAGAAAATGGACATTTAAAATTGCAATCTAAATCAACAATCAAAAGGAGTGAGTAGAAAAAGAGAGAGATGGATCAAAATAGCCCCAAAACAAGGTAGAAAATGCATTTTTGTTCTGTTACAATCGATTGCATCAATGTTTTTTTATAAAAAAAACATGAAATTTTTCTGTGACAAACGATTGCACTATTACATCAATCGATTGCACCCTGTTAAAATCAGAAAAACAACATTTTAAAAGGCCAAATTCTTGTTCAAACTTTCCATCAAACACCTTATGATCATGGATTCAATTGAGCATGAAAATTCCATCAAATTATGAGAAAATAACACCAATGAAATCATAAAACAATTCTCAATGAATCAAACCCAAAGATCAACAAGAGATCACATTGTGAAAGATGAAAAATCCAACTTACCAAAGGTGGATATAGAGAATTATCAAAACACTTCAAGAATTTGCTTCAATTCAGCCCTAAGAATCAATTGCCCAAGCTTTGATGTAGGGAATTGATGAAGAAAAAGTGTTTGGATGAAGGTTTAGCTCAAAGACTAGTAAGCTTCAAAGAAAAGCTTACTAACTTTTTTTGAAAATGGAGCTTTGATTGAATTTGGTAGATGGGGAGAATTGAGAGATTTTTTAGCAAGCTGGATTTGGATATCAAAAGCTTGAGATTTGAATGAAATGAGGGCTCTATTTATAGAGTTTAGGATTGGGATTAGTGGTGGTTTGGTAATTAATTCTTGGAGTCAAAATTTGAATTAATGATATATCTTTCAAAAAATGAAAAATTAGAGCCAAAATTTGAATTAATGATATATCTTTCAAAAATAAAGAAAATTGGAGCCAAATTTTGAATTAATGATATATCTTTCAAAAAATGAAAAATTGGTGCCAAAATTTGAATTAATGATTCTTTCAAAAATGAAGAAAAATTGGAGCCAAATTTGGCAAGCTTGAAATTGCTGATTTTTTTTCAAATTTTCACTCTGCACAATCGATTGCACTCTGGGCTCAATCGATTGCATCATTGTATTTTTTCAAAAATGGCACAAAACTCATTTTTGCAATCGATTTTACAGTGAAAAAATGATTTTTTTTTATAATTATTTTTCTTTGCAAAAATAGAGATTTTGGGAAATAATACCTGAAAATCTTATTTGTCATATGCTTTGACTCGGTACCTAAAAAAATAAATATACAAAGACAAATACAAATATTTTTTTATTATTTTGATTAGAAGTTAGTCTACAACACAAGAGCAAACTTAAAGATAGGATGCAAATGTGATGAATGAAGCTATTTATTAATGGTTGTGACTAAATGACAAAATAAGATATGAAAGTGCGACTGAAAAAGTTAGGGGCGAAATTTATGGTACAATAGAGTCTCCAAAAACTTCAAGGATTTTGATTTTAAGATCAATGGCTTCCTCAAGCCCCATCACATAGGCTTCATATTCTGCCATATTGTTCATACAATCAAAACATAGTCTGGTCGTAAATGGTATGTGAGTATTACGGGGAGAAGTTAGTATTTCCCCAATGCCATGACCTATAAAATTTGACGCACCATCAAACATAAGAGTCCATCTCTCTTTTGGATCAACCCCTTCAACATCATCAAGTCTCATAACATCTTTGTCGGGAAAATCAAATTTCATTGACTGATACTCTTTCAACGACTGATGGGCGAGATGATCTGCAAGAATCCTACCCTTGATAGCCTTTTGTGTAACATACTAAATGTCATACTGAGACAGAAGCATCTGCCACCGGGAAAGTCTGCCTGTAAGCGCTGGTTTCTCAAAGATGTATTTTATCGGGTCCATTTTCGATATCAGAAGCATAGTGTGTGTCAACATGTATTGCCTTAAATGTCGAGCTTCCCAAACAAGTGCACAATAACTTTTTTCAAGTAAAGAATACATGTATTCACAAATGGTAAACTTTTTCCATAGATAATAAATGGCATGCTCTTTAGGTCATGTTTCATAATGCTCTACAAGTACACAACCCATAGATCCTTCCATCATCGTCAAGTACATGATGAGTGGCATCCCGAGAACTGGAGGGATAAGGATTGTTGGCTCCTGAAGATACTGTTTGATCTTTTTAAAGGCTTTCTAGAAATTGGTATCCCATTGAATATTTTGATTTTTGCACAGAAATTTAAAGATGGGTTCACAAGTAGCTGTGAGATGAGAGATGAACCTAGCTATGTAGTTCAACCTCCCAAGGAACCCTATAACTTATTTTTCATTTTTTAGTGTTGGCATATTTTGTATTGCTTTTACTTTGTCGAGATCTACTTCAATTCCTCGTTGAATTACAAAAAAACCAAGTAGTTTACCAGATCACACCCCAAAGGTGAACTTGTTCGGATTAAGCCTTAGCCTGAACTTGTGCAGATGGATCAGATGTTCCTTCTCATTTTTTGATTTTGCAATCATATCATCGACATATACTTTAATCTCTTTATGAATCATATCATGAAAGAGCATCACCATAGCACATTGATATGTTGCACCAGTGTTTTTGAAACCAAAAGGCATGACCTTATAGTAGCAGGGTACCCCAAGGAGTAGTGAAGGTCGTCTTTGTCATATCTTCTAGAGCCATCTTTATATGATTCTACCCCGAAAATCCATCCATGAAAGAGAAAATTGAGGACTGAGATGTGTTATCAACCAATACATCAATGTGAGGTAATGGGAAGTCATCTTTTTGGCTCACTTTATTCATATCCCGGTAGTCCACACACATATACACCTTCCTATCTTTCTTAGGAATAGGTACTATATTGGCGATCCAATCTGAATATTCACACACTGCTAAGAAACCCACATTGAACCTCTATGCGCTTCTTCAATACTTTTACATCCTTTTTAATGTCAAACATCTCATTTCTTAACTTATTCGCCAATAAAATATTACGCTTGACCTCGTCTCGAACAACTGCATAATAATCATTTATGCCCAAAAATCCTCTAGTTTCGTACCCGACTTTAGAGTCCCTCCATATAGGAATGCATCTACCGTATTTGAAAACACTTCCATAGGATAGATTATATTTCTATCTACTCAAAGGTTCAAATGGAACACTAATCCGATACTCGGAACAAAAGATATGAATTTCCGAAGTTTTCTGAAAATGTGAACACCGACGTCATGCAGCGAGATACTATTACACATCTTATGATAACATCATAACAGAATTTCATTGTACCAGTACCAACACTTACCATTCTTGAAATCATACTCATCTCCTTGCATTTCCGACTCTGACTAACGATTTAAAACATTCCAACAACTTCAACAACTTTTACAATCACTCACAAGGATCCCACGACAAGGTCTACAACAATATGTCACTCTATCACCATTCAGACGCCGACATCTTATGCAAGGGCTACTCAAAACCGACAACTTCACTATCCACCAGGAGCGCTGAAACATTGCAACTTTCTAAATTCCATATTCTAAAAATTATCCTTGTTACTTAACAATCACCTTCAGAAACATTAGGGATTCACACTCTACTCGTATATCAACAACTGTTATATTGCTCCTCATCCTACGAGAAGTAAACATCAATAATGTCTAATCATCCTCCCTTAAGACGCTCCAACTTGATTAACAAACAAAATCTTTAATCCATGTCACCTTAGGATTTGGGAACCAACAAAACTTCAACAATACTTGCACTGTCACCATACCGGGCCAACATCATACAACCGAAACATATCTGAGATGCAAAGCTTCTCCCCCACTTATCTTCAAACCAACTCCTGCATATGAATCGATTGGAAAAGCAAACAAGTACCGACAGTGTGTCGCACACACGTAATAAAAAACAACACATAGATAATACTCAACTTTCACACTACTCTACTGACTCAACAACTTGGTTGGACAGACCGACCTACTCTGATACCACTATTGTAACACCCCATTTCTACCCGGCGAATATTAATAAAATCAGAGTTATGAAATTTTGACATATAAATAGGATGTTACACTTTCAACTTATAACAATGACATTTAATTGCATATAAAACAGATACATAACACTTAAATCATCGGATAAACTGATAACAACAAGTTTAGTCTTTAAAATGAAACAACTTTATTACTTAAGCAGTGAAATCACAATTTTCATCTTAAATGACATAACATCTTTGTCCAACTAAAAACAAATTCAGAACAACAAGTACTTAATGAAATCAACTTAAAATTCAACAACTGAAGTAATAACAACGATAAAGCAACAAGAATTCATCCCCTCGAGTGTTACATATCAGAGCAACGACACTGACTCGAACTAATGAAGGTAAACAACCTTCACTTTAGATTACCTGCACGTTACCAACATAGGGGTAACATTCAAACAGAAGGGGGGCGATATTAAACAATATAATAGAACGTATGATGAATAATATATTAGAATCAGTTCATATAACAATCACAACTTCACAACTTTTTAACAACATTCAACACAACTAATTCTTCCATACAACAATTCAGGATGCAACATGAAATGCGACTTGATTTTTATGCACATGCATGTGGTACCAAGGGAGCAAAACTCCCAACTTAATAATCTTCCAATAAATAGAAGCATCAACGATGCATAAGCCTTCAACTTAATATTTTGCTAATCCAGACCCACTTAACGAGCATCTGCTCCAACTTGATATGCAATGTATGCGACACAACATGAATGTAGCAACAAAAACAACAAACAACAAATCAACATAAATCAACGTTGGCCATAAGCCCACAACTTAATATCTGCCAATAATTAGAGGCATTTCAAAAACATCGGTATATCCTGAAACTTTGCATCGTCAACAATATTGACATTACAATAACATAGTAACATTCACAAATACAATCGAAACCCATTGCAATAACACTACATAATTATTCATCTATACGTCTATATTCGGTATTTAAACGTTCTTCGGTCGTTCCTCTAATATTACCCTGCTGCAACTATTATATAAGTTAGTATTGCTATCAACAATTTCTACTACTTCTAGTGCTACTAATTAATTCTCTACTATTGTTTTATTGGTAATAGCTTTTTGTCACTATTTCACAATTAACTCATACTGTCAACTTATCCTTGCTACATGTACTATGATTTTATACTGTTAATAGTTTTCTGATAAGTTTCCTGCACTTACATCTTACTACTATGAATCATCTCTACTATTGTTTTACTGTTAATAGCCTACAACTTGGTTTTATCCAATCAATACAGGCAACACAATAATATTCATCCCTGCATGCAACTTCAATAATTAATAACAACCACATCACAACGACTTATATAAATCAATACTATTATCGACCAAGTCATATTAATTCACTTCTACTAAAATATTCTACTGTTAAGGTCATCCTGCCAAATACTCACTAACTCTATAATCCAATCCAATCATCTATTTCATTACTCTGCTATATGAGCCAGTTCTATAATTTGTGTACATAATTTTCTGCTATAAACTAATTAACAGAATAAGGTAACAGACACACGGGAAACAAAGAAACCAAAAGAAAACAGAAAAAACATGTTTAAGATGTGCCCCTCGTCACCCAACTGTTCCCCTCGGCACAAAACTAAAAGGCCATGCTGCTCGTCATGGAGTTGTGCCGCTCGGCACACTCTTCCCCATACCATGCCGGTCAGTAGGCTTGTGTGCCCCTCGGCACGTCCCTTTCGCTTTGTTCTGTCCGGCACAACACTTATGCCCCTTGGCACGAACTATTTCCTTTTCACATACTTACTTATTCAAACACAGAATTCTCTTTGATTAACAGTTTCTCAAATATCAGACCAACACTATTACAGACAGCAATAACATTTTAAAAGGCCAAATTCTTGTTCAAACCTTTCATCAAATACCTTATGATTATGGATCCAATTGAGCACGAAAATTCCATAAAATTATGAGAAAATAGCACCATTGGAATCACAAAATAATGCTCAATGAATCAAACCCAAAGATCAACAACAGATCACATTGTGAAAGATGAATTATCCAACTCACCAAAGGTAGATCTAGAGAATTATCAACACAACTTCAAGAATTTGCTTCAATTCAACCACAAGAATCAATTGCCCAAGCTTGGATGTAGAGAATTTATGAAGAAAAAGTGTTTGCATGAAGGTTTAGCTCAAAGATTAGTAAGCTTCAATGCAAAGCTTACTAACTTTTTTTTTTTTTGAAAATGGAGCTTTGAGAGATTTTTTAGCAAAGTGATTTTGGCTATCAAAAGCTTGAAATTTGAATGAAATGAGGGCTCTATTTATAGAGTTTAGGATTGGGATTAATGGTAATTTGGTAATTGATTCTTGGAGCTAAAATTTGAATTAATGATAATTCTTTAGAAAATTAGAGGAAAATTGGAGCCAAAATTTGACAAGCTTAAAATTGCTGAGTTTTTTCAAATTTTCACGTTGTGCAATGGATTTCACTACAGTGCAAATCGATTTGCACAGTGTATTTTTTCAAAAATGGCGCAAAATGCACTTTGTGCAATCGATTGCACTTTAGGAGCAATAGATTGTATAGTGATAAAAAATGAAAACTTTTTAATTCTTTTTATTTGCAAATAGATATTTTAGGGAAATAATACCGAAAAAACTTATTTGCCAGATGCTTTGACTCGGTACCTACAAAACACAAATATACAAAGACAAAGACATACATTTTTTGTATTTTGATTAGAAGTTAGTCAATAACACAAGAGCAAACTTAAAGATAGGATGAAAATGTGATTAATGAAGCTATTTATTAATGATTGTGACCAAATGAGAAAATATGATATGAAAGTGCGACAGAAAAAGTTAGGGACGAAATTTAGGGTACAAGACGCCCCTTGAGTTAAGTTTCTGCCACTAGCCTCTGGGTGTTGTCTTCCTTAATCTGATCACCTTTGTCCAAATTTTTCTTTTCCAACTCTTTGACCTTAGCTTCATATCTCTTCTCTGTGTCAGACTTGGATTTTTGAGGATTTCGCAATCTTGGGACGTTTATTTGTATTTCTTTTCAACTCCAGCCACAACTTTCTGGTGATCTTCCAAAGAAATAGAATTGTCAACAACTCTTGATCTCTTCCTTGAAACACCTGGAACCTATCCATTGAATCTTTTGAGCTCTTGGGCTAGCTGAGTCTTCTCTTGAGAATCCACAAGAGACTTTACCTGAATGGTCTCACGTTCCTCAAGCAAATATTGATTACGAGCTTGCACGAGCTCATAATCGCCTTTTGGTACTGCATCGGGAAGATCCAGCTCTTGAGGATACAAAGGCTTCTCTATGGCGAATGACCTCTAAACCAATAATACAGCAATGGCGCACAAGAGTGAACAACTCATCCTTTCCCCTTATAGCTCCAGGAGTGTATGAAATGATAAACATCTCTCAAGAGAGTTGGCACAAGATTCCTTAGCATGAATATAGTAATAGCATTCTCGTCAACAAACATAATCTCATTGGGAAGCATGACCATCCCGTAAATGCAACAAGCTAAGATAGCATTGTAACCCCTCCAATCTTTCTTATCAGCCTTGGACTTAGCTTCCTTCAAGAGAAAATTCAAATGAAAACCATGCACATATCCTTTCTTCGTAAAGTTGGCTTTTATAATATATTCGCCCAAATAAAGGGCGGTAGCAATTTGAGCCGTATCAGGTTTCTTCACAGCAATATGGTAAGGTACTTGGCGCAAATTAGGAATGTCCAAGATAGTAGAGCACTCTTCCAAGGTCGGTGCCAACATATAATCAGAGAACATGAAGCATCTCACTGTGCGATCATAAAACTGAAACAGGGCTTGGAGGGCGTCTTTTTGATGCTCATTGAGAAGAGACTTTAGCCACATCATGATTCTTCCATAATCTTTTGTAAAGGTAGTAAAATTCTCAGGAGGAGACATCTTGACTAACAGAAGGAGACTATTAAGAACTAACACAGGGAACTTGTAGACGACATGATATTGGTGGTTGTCTTTCTTCTCGGCGTCCATCTTCAAAGGTGGCCTAACAACAAGACTTAAAAATTAGAATACCTGAAAATAAGAAAATATGCATGTCAAAATACAGTTAATACAATGTTTTATGAATGCAATTTTTTATCAGTTTTAACTGGTTTAAAATAGGCAGGTATGGGTTGTAAAAACCCAACCCCAAGTACCCTGACCTGCTCGAATGAAACACATAGGAAAACCTACGTCATTTTCCCTTAGGTTTTGTAAGACTCTCACTCACCACCATAACAACACTCATTCATTGATTTCTATCATTCACCCATTCTCTCATTTCTCTCGTTCTCTCTTTCTATCATTCGCAACAAGAAAAAACACCATGAAACCCTAGCTTCAAATCTCCACTCACACGACCATCAACCATCATCACTCACCGTCACCCTATCTTTTGTCAATCGTCATCTTCTTGAAGTTGTGAATTCAGCCACCATCAACCATTCGTTTCTACAATGTTCACCATCAACCACCATAAAACGAAACCTAGATTCTCCAAGATTTATCACAGGTAAAATCTAAAGTATTTTTTGTTTACTTTTGAACTATTTTATCTCGAATGGCTTACTACGATAGGATGTGGGTGTGCATACATTGTTTGTTGTATCTGAGAAGTTATTTGTGGAAAGTTTGTGAGGAGACATTTGGTAATCTGTTAAAGCTTTATGAGGAAAAATTGAATGTTGCATATAGTAGAAAGGCCTTCAATGAGATTTAACTAACCAGTACTATTGAATCTTGCAAATAGTGGAAAAGTTTGGGAAAGGTTTTGAGGAGAATTCTTGTGATTTAACTAACTGGTCTTACTTTGTTGAAATATTTTCCATGCGATGATTTTGTTAAATAAGAAGCAAACTTCTACTTCTTGTTGTTGAAAATAAAATACAATCTTGGTCTTTATATAGACCCAAAAACTTCTACTATTCTAGGAAAGTAAATTCTATTAGTAAATACTATTATAACCCACTATCTCTTGACCTTCGAAATTATATTTAATTTTTAACCTTCCCACTACCTTTTTTAATAAAAAAAACCCACTACTAATAACATTTAAAGTTTATTCAACAAAACTCCTCTGTAAACTTAAATGTTTCTTCCATCTATCATGCCTATCAGTTTCTTGCCTATGTCGAAAATTTCTTTCGATAATGTTTTAGTGAAGATATGTGTTGCTTGATCCTTGCTTGCTACATGCCTCAATTCGACACTTACTTCCTTCACATGTTCTCGAATGAAGTGGAAGAGAATATAAATGTGTTTGCTTCTTTCATGGTTCACTGGATTCTTTGCCAACTCGATTGTTGATTTGTTGTCAACTTGTATTACAGTTGCACCTTCCCGTTTTAGCTCCATTTTGATCATTAATCTTCTAAGCCATACTGCATGACAAACACACCAAGATGCTGCCACATATTCAGCTTCACACGTCGAAAGTGTTACTATAGGTTGATTTTTAAAAAGCCAAGTAAATACAGTGTTTCCCATGAAGAACACATATCCAAAAGTGCTTTTTTCGATCGTCTATATCTTCGCTCCAGTCACTGTCAGAGTAACCAACTAACTTGTAGTCTTCTATTCTTGAATAAAATATTCCAAGTGACACTGTTCCTTAGACGTACCTTAGGATTTGTTTCAATGCCTTCCAATGTGTGTGTACTGGCTCCTCCATGAATCGACTTACAATGCCAACACTTAATGAAGTGTATGTCCTTGTGCATGTGAGATAGCGAAGACTACCTACCAAGCTTCTATATTTGCTTACTTCGACACGTTCTCCTCTATCAAATTTTGACAGTTTTGCACCTGGTTCCATTGGCGTCGAAGTTGGATTGCAATTTTTCATCTTATATTTTTCCAAGATTTCTTTTGCATATTTTTCTTGTGAGATAAAGATTTCAGTTTCTTCTTGTCGAACCTCCAGACCAAGAGAGAATCTCATCAGGCCTAAGTCTATCATTTCGAATTCGCGTGTCATGATGCTCTTGAATTCTTCTATCATCTAAACATCACTGCCTAGAAAAATAAGGTCATCAACATAGAGAGCAACAAGTAATACATTACTTCCATTTTTCTTCACATAGAGGGCATGTTCATAAGGACATTTCTCGAATCCATTCTCTTTGAAATATGTTTTAATGCGTGTGTTCCATGCCTGTGGTGCTTGCTTCAGCCCATATAGCGATTTCTTCAATTTCAACACCTTCTTCTCTTCTCCAATTCTCATATACCCAAGTGGTTGTTCGACATAGATTTCTTCTTCGAGTACACCATTCAAAAATGTTGTCTTGACATCCATTTGAAATATTGGCCATTTGAATTGAGCAGCTTGAGAAATAAGCAATCAAATTGTCTCCATTCTTGCAACAGGTGCAAACACTTCGTCATAGTCAGTTCCTGCTTTCTGTTTGTATCCCTTCGCAATAAGTCGTGCTTTGAATCGTTCAATTCTCCTTGAGAGTTCATCTTTTTCTTGAATACCCACTTTACACCAATGGATTGACTACCTTTTGGAAATTTGCCTAGCTCCCAAGTGTTGTTGCAGTCTATTGCTCTAATCTCTTCGTCCATGGCACTTTTCCACTTCTTGTCTCGTAAGGCTTCTTCGACACTGATGTTTTCATCATCTTCCAGAAGGCACGCAAGGTGTACCTCATTTGTCAAATCATATAATCTTGCAAACTTCGCATTCTGGGTTGTAGAGGTTCATCTTCATCTTCAGTATCTTCATGTTCTATTGAGATGCTTGTTGGTACAGCTATAGATGATTTTTCGAATGCATCAATAACTTCTATCGAATTGATCCAGTCCCACTTGCTTGCTTCATTTATTCGAACGTCTCTACTCACGATCAATTTCTTACTTATGGGGTCGAATAGCTTATACCCTTTTGTATTCTCATCATATCCAATGAATATATACTTTTGACTTTTGTCTTCAAGTTTTGTTCTTCGTTGATCCGGTACATGTGCATAAGATACACTACCAAATACTTTGAGATGAGAAATTGTTGGCTTCTGTCCGCTCCATGCTTCTTGTGGTGTTTTATCTTCGAACTTCAAATGTGGACATCTATTCTGAACATAAATAGCACATTGTACAACTTCTTCCCAGAATTCTTTCGATGTGTTCTTGCTTTTAAGCATTGATCGAATCATGTCAAGAATAGTTCGATTCTTTCTTTCAGCCACACCATTTTGCTGAGGTGAATATGGTGCAGTTAGGAATCTCCTTATGCCCTGCTCTTCACAATACTTCATAAAGGTCGTCGAAGTGTACTCAACACCTCTGTCAGATCGAACTGCTTTGATATGTCTGTCTGTTGCCTTCTCCACCATTACTTTGAACTTTTTGAACACCTCTAATGCTTCAGACTTTTATTTCAAAAAATAAACTCAGGTCTTTCGTGAGAAATCATCGATAAAGGAAATGAAGTACCTTTTTCCACTGAAGGATTCTGGAGTGATTGGCCCACATATGTCAGTATGAGTCAATTCGAGAATATGTTTAGCTTGATATTCTGCCTTCTTTTAAAATGAGGTTCTTGTTTGTTTGTTGAGCACACTTTCTTACAAAATGTTCCTTCATAATCCATGTCTGGTAGTCCATGCACCATGTTCCTTTTTTCCAACCTTCTCAAACCAGCATGATTTAGATGACCAAAGCGCATATGCCATAGTGACGTTGTGTCTTGCATTTCAACTTGCAGACATTTCTCTCGAACGTTCCTCAGGTTTAGTTTGTACATTCGATTTCTTTCCATTTTGACATGGGCGATCATATGTCCTACTTTGTCCTTCAAATGCAGTATTCGATCTTTCATAAGTATCGAAACACCTTTTTCTGTAAGTTGTCCCAAACTCAAGATATTGGTCTTGAGATCTGGCACATAGTAAACATCTTCGATTGATCCAATCAACTCATCCTTCTGCAATTAACTTATTGTGCTCTTTCCTTCGACCTTCACTTTCGATGCATCTCCAAAAGATACATTACCATCTTCAATTTTCTTCATTTCTTTAAACAGGTGTTTGTAACCACACATGTGATTACTTGCTCCTGAGTCAAGATACCAAATATTGTCATTATTGGTGTTGATTTTGTTTTGAGCCTTCAGGAGAAAGCCTTCATTCGCTTCAGGTTCCAAGGCTAGATTAGTTGTTTCTTCAATCTTCTTTTCGATTCAACAATCTTTTGCAAGATGTCCCACTTTATCACAGTTGTAACATTTGTAGGAGTTGCAATATTTCGCGTAATGACCATACTTCCCACACTTGTAGCATTCGAAGTTGGAGTGGTTCGACCGACCACCTCTTTGACCACGTCCTCTGCCACACTAATTTTTTTGGTTCGATTGTCCTCTTTCAAAGTTGTTTCTTCGACCACTTCGACCATTGTCACGACCTCTACGACCACGTCCTCTTCCTCGGAAGTTTTGAGAAAAGAGTATATTTTCGTCTTTGTTCGACTCCTTGGTTTGATTTGCTTCTTCGACTGCTTCTTTCTTCTTTTTCATCTTTCGTTGTTCATGTGCTTCGAGAGAACCAGCGAGCTCTTCGATTGAGAGCTTCGAAAGGTCCTTCGACTCTTCTATTGCACATACGATATTCTCAAATTTATCTGTTAAATATCTCAAGATCTTTTCAACAACCCGTGCATCAGTTATTGTTTCGCCATTTCTGGTGAATTGGTTCACCACCTTTTATACACGCGTGATGTAGTCAGATACAATTTATGTCTCCTTTATCTGTATCCTCTCCAATTTGCCACGAAGAGTTTGGATTCGAACTTCCTTCACTCGATCTGCTCCTTTGAACATTTTTTCTAACGTGTCCCATGTTTCTTTCGACGTAGTCGAACCAGCAATATTTTCAAAGCCTGATTCGTCTATAGCCCTGAACAACATGTATAGTATCATTTTGTCCTTTGATCGCATCTCTTTCAGCGCCTTATTTTGAGCTGCCGTATATCCCCCAACATTTGTTGGTTCTTCAAACCCATTTCTGGTCACATCACACGCGTCTAGAGATCGAAGAAGAACTTTCATTTGGATACTCTAGTTTTCGTAATTTGACTTCGTTAGCCGTGGCAACAGCATTTGATTCATCATGTTTACCATCTGCTCTAACGCCAATTTGTTAAATAAGGAGCAAACTTCTACTTCTTGTTATTGAAAATAAAATACAATCTTGGTCTTTATATAGACCCAAAAACTTCTATTATTCTAGGAAAGTAAATGTTATTAGTAAATACTATTATAACCTATTATCTCTTGATTTTCCAAATTACATTTGATTTTTAACCTTCTCACTACCTTATTTAATAAAAAAACCCACTACTAATAATATTTAAAGTTTATTCAACAGATTTAACTAAATGCTATTTCTTATGAGATTTTCTTTTCCTGCAGAATTTCGACATAAATTTTAAGAACACTCTATGTAATTTAGGTGACTCTTCATGCCATTTGATATACTATCTATCAATAATGTTGTTTAACTATTGTTTGGGGAAATGCTTTGATAGTTGTACCCTTGATTCCAAATTGTTTCACTTTTTGTTTGGTCATAGTGTTGACATAATACTATTTTTTATTACTATCTTGACAGCAGCTTTTCATCTCATTTGTTGGACAATCATGCTTATTATTTAATATTATAGGTTTTTGACATGATGGCGAGCTTTGACATTGATAAAAATAATTGTGTGGAATGGTTTGTGCTGCTAAAGATTTATGTTATATATATACAAATTACAGGCTTTTGGCTATTTTTTTTAGATGTTGTATGTTATGGTATATACTCTGTCAAGAAATAGTTAGGAGAGTTGTTCCTTAACATGCTGTATGTTTCTTGATCCACCATTTAGTTGTGTTTGAAAGTTGTTTCATGTTGTACTTTGTTTTACTTTAAAGTGAATTAAAAGCATGTTTTGGTTCTTGAAGTGAATTATGCGACAAGAAGTATATAGGAAAGTTGTTTCTTGACATTGTTTTTAGTTTTCCCTGTATTGTTGTTTTCTGATACTGTTGTTTTAATTTGGACAAATGGATCAAGGTAAAAGTAGCATGGAAAGAGTCTTAGAGCAATGGCAATGTAACTGTAAGTGTATTCGAATTTTTGTATTCATTGATTTGGTTATGTATGAGACTATTTGAGATTGTTATTTTCTGGGGCTGTTTTTATGTGCTTTATGCATATGAGTTGAGACTATATTAAATTTATGCATATGAATTAAAACAAAACCATCTAGTTGTAGTTTGTATGTGATTGGTAGTATGTATATGATCTACAAAGAAGAGGAAATCTAGTGCAAATGGTTCTAGGCAATCATCTGCTTGTTGGAAACACTTTATTATATTACCTGATGACTTAGTTGATTCACCAACTCCAACTTATAGACAGTGCCACAAAAAAAAAAATATTTGTGTGACCAAAGGACTCATAGAACCACCAACATGAACCATCACATTTTAAAATGACCAAAGAAGTCCCTTGTTGTCCAATTTTTTTCATTTCAAGTATGTTTTTTGATCTTTTTGAGTCATATGTGATTTATATATCACTACTCAATGGCCGAATAAAGAATATATATTTTGTCTCGTAGATTTTGAAGAAACTACCTAGGCTACTACATAACAGAACCCATCGTATTTTGCTTTAATTTTGTATCAAAGTTTCCATCTTTTTGGTGATAGGGCTTGCTACAGACACTTGCGTAATAACAAATAATCAATTTTAAGGATAAGAGAAGTATCCCATACTTGTGAATCAATATCAATTACATGTGGAGCTTAAGACTAGTTTCAAACTTAACTCCAAGTTCGAAAGAAAAAGATGTCATTTGAGACAGTGTCCTAAAATACCCAAATCATCAAGTCAATGATACTGAATATTCAATGGTCTTGGTATTTATCCTTTGAATGCAAGTTAAAAAAAGTGCTGATGTATATGCATTCTAGGTATGCATGCTTGATAAAGCTTTTTCTCACTCTTTATATATTATTCTATCCTCTATGAATGCATCTGTTTATTACAAGTTTTGATATAGGATGCAGTTGAAAGATATGGTGAAAATAACTATTGTTTTTTAACTTATAGTTTTGCAGTTTATGTTGCAGAGAATATACTGTTAGTGCGTGAAACACTTTTAGTGAGAGGAGAAAGATAAAATAAAGGAAATAAGAATTGTATTATTAACTTGAATTGTTACAAAATGATTTACTAACTTGTACAATAAATAGGCTAATAAACTCTAATTGGGTTTGAGCTTGGATTACAAAACTTATATTATATCTAATATTAACATATCTCTCATAATCCAAGTTGTCGAACCTATGCTAGTCATAGTTGATCTGAATTATTCCTAATTTTTTTCTCAAATTCAACATTTGTCGATCTTCAATCATTTGGTGAAAATGTCGGTCAGCTGTGCTTCACTTGAGCAATACCTAACTTCAAGTTCACCTCAATTTACTTTTTCCCTCAAGAAGTGAAATCTAGTTTCGATATGTTTATTTCTTCCATGCAGAACTGAATCCTTCGTCAGATTTATGATTGACTTGTTGTCGATTTGCAACACATGAGGTTTCTTCACTTCGACTTCATTTCTTCAAGTATCGATTTAATCTAAATTGTTTGCCATGCAACATAGGATCCTGCTATATATTCAGCTTTGCACGATGATAATGCCACCACAGGTTGCTTTGTCGAGTACCGTGAGATTGAGACACCAAAGACTTGAAAGAAATATCCAGTTGTGCTTCTTCGATCTTCCTTATCTCCACACCAATCTGTATCTGAAAAACAATTAATTGTTGTTTCTCTGTTTTCAGAATCTCGTCGAAATAGAATTCCATAGTCTATCGATCTTTTTAAGTATCTCATAATTCTTCTTGCAACCTTCATGTGTAACACCCTTGGTTCACTCATTTATATGCTCACTAATTTGATTGTGAAACCTATATCAAGTCGATTGTTGCACACATATCTCAGAGATCCAACTATTTGCTTGAAAAAAGTTACATCGACTGTGTTTCTCTCCATACTTCTCCAACCTTACATTTGGTTCGACATGTGATGAAACAGGATTCGTATCATCCATTTTGAATCTGTTGAGTATCTCTTTGACATACTTATTTTTATGTAACACCATACCTTGCTTTAACATTTAAAATTTCATTCCTAGGAAATAAGACAATTTTCCTAGATTCGACATTTCAAATTCCCTCTTGATCAGATCTTTGAACTTCAACAAGTTCTCCAAGCTATTTCTATTTACCAGCAAGTCATTGATATATAAGCAAATGATTGTTATATCTTGTGCTACAGTTTGAACATAGACTTCATACTCAGACTTGCATTTCACAAATCCCAATTCGACTAAGTATGAGTCGATCTTCTTGTTCCATGCCCTAGGTGCCTGCTTGAGGCTATAGAGCGCTTTGTGTAACTTATATACTTTACTCACTTCCTTCAGAATCACAAATCTTAGAGGTTGTGTAACATAGACCTCTTCGTCTAAATGACCATTCAGAAATGTCGATTTCACATATAAATGAAATGTCGACCCGCTTTGGTTGCATGCCAATGCTACCACTAGTCGAACATACTCAAATCTTTCTACTAGAGCAAATACTTCAGAGTTATCGAGTCATGCTCTTTGAAGAAAACCCCGAGCTACTGATCTTGCTTTATGTCTTGTTATCGATCCATCAACATTGTGTTTCAACTTGAACATCCACTTTACTTTGATATCTTTTGTGTGTGGTGGCAATTCGACTAACTCCTATGTGTTGTTTCTTTTGATTGCCTGTAACTCTTCGACCATAACAGACTTCCACTGTTTAAACTTTAAAGCCTTACTATAGTTTATTAGTTCAGCATCTGTAAGTAAAGCAAAATGAACTAATTCTCCATCTGGTGTGACTTCATCATCACCAACCACTTCATAATCATGAAGTCTTATTGGATGAACTCTAGTTCTTTGATGTCTTTGGCTTTTGTTAGCCATACCCTCTTCGACTGTTTATGGAATGTCAGCAATTGCTTCAACTTCGACTAGAATATTTGCAATTTCTTCGACTTCAACTTCATATGTTTCTTCGTTGAAACCATTGCTCATCAATGGCTTGTTAATTGCATCATTAGAATTCCAATACCAGACAAAGTTTTCATCAATCAGAATATCTCGACTCAACACAATCTTCTCATTGATTCGATTGAATAGCTTGTATACACCAGTTTTATGATATCCTACCATAATCATAGGTTCACTCTTGTCGTCAAGCTTCCTTCTTCTCGCATCAGGAACATGTTTGTAACACATAGAACAAAACACCTTTAAATGACTCATTGATGGTCATTTTCCACTCCACACTTCTTCGGGAACCTCGTTTTTCAATTTTTTGGTAGGGCATCTGTTCATAATATAAACTACAGTCAAAACTGCTTCTCCCCATAAGGATTTTGACATATTCTTCTGCTTTAGCATGCATCTCGCCGTAGCCAATATAGTCTTGTTTCTTCTTTCTGCAATTCCATTATGTTGAGGCGTATAAGGAGCAGTTATCTTATGATCGATACCATGTTTTCACCATGACCCAAGAAGACCGAATGCTAGATCATGACCTTGATTACTTCTGGGGTAGTATTGCTGGAAACAACCATCCTGAGCCAAATGATCTTTACTCAGAGTCCATCCATAACCCTGCTATTAGGTACTTCCACAAAATCATTGCCCACACCCTCTTCGGAAAAGAGCAGAATGTTACAGCTGTGTCACGTGATGAGCTTTTCATCATGTATTGTGCTTCGCAGAACCGTCCAGTTAATGGTGCCACCTACATGATTGCTAATATGGAGCGCATTATCCAAACAGAGAATGCACCAATCCTCATAGGTGGGTTAGTTATTATGATCTCCAATGTTATTGGACTTCGAAGACCTATGTTAGGAACAAATCCGCATTGTGGGATTAGGCCAATGAATATTGAGTTTTGCTTTAACACTAGCTTCATAGGAAACCTTGGGCCGAATGAATTTGAGCTGCTGATTAACCATGGAACTGTTCACCAGTTTGTACTCCCAAATCCTATTACTAGTGTCCATAACAGAGCAAATTGGATTTTTAATCTCCACCATCCTCCTACACCGCCTTCGACTCCATCCACTATTCAAATTTATGAAGTCCCAAATATCCCTCCAGCTGCTGAAGAATCCGATCCTAAAACACCACCTGGATACCACCAATTTCCTGACCCATGGGATCAGCCTTGAGTCTACCTTCCCAGTTCCTGAGACACCTCCACCACCTCCACCTGTTGTCACACTCGACTCTTTGAATACTGAAATAACTGGCATGCGGGGTGAGCTTACCTCTTTACGTGAGGATTTCTATGGTTTTATGGATTTGGTAACTGAACAATTGGATTTCATTCACCAACATATGTTCTCTACTCATCGTGGCTAGGAGTTGTCGTAGTTATGTTAATGTGTTCCGTTTCTTGGATTTATGTACACAGCGACAGCGAGGTCACTGTTTCGTCTAAGTGTGGGGGAGGAACCTTAGTTTTAGTTTTTTTATTCCATGCATTTAGTTATTGTTTGTTCCAAATTGTTACTATTTTTGTTTGTTTCAAATTCTAAACAATTCTATTAGTTAATGATATTTCATTTATTTATCATCAGTTTCAATTTTACTGTCATTATTTTTTCTGCTATTACGAGCTATTACTGTTACTGTTTAGTGCTAATATTGCTGCTTTACACTACTGTTACTATATTAAACTATGTTGTTATGTGTTTTATCTTCCCTAATAATAACAAGTGCAACTAATGATGCTAAGGAGAATGACACGCTAATGAATATGAAAAATTGAGTCTGTTTGATTCTAAGTTATTTTCCCATAAACAGAGGTGTTACGAACGCAACACCGTTGTACAAACGTAACAGTCCCTTTTTGCGTTACGAACGTAACGCCCCTGCGTTGCGAACGTAACGGGGCTCCTCTCGGTTATGAAACAGAAACAGAGGCGCATCACTTCATTTTTCTTTCCCCTCTCATTCTTCCAAACGCGCGCTGTAAACCCTAGCACTTACTCACGTTCAAAATTCTCCACCATTCCCATTTTTCAAACTTCCTGCATTAAGAGCATTCATTCCCATTTAAGAGCAACCCACATTTACATCCTATAAAGAGCTCCACATAGTTTCATCCCATTCCATTGGAACACTCTCTGCAAAATCTCTCCCTTACCATTTTCACAGTAGAACCTTGCTTCAGTCAACAAATTATCAATGGAGAACAGAGAGGCTGACATGGATGGAATTGTTTTTAGGAATCAAGACGGTGGACACCAAAGGGAGAAATATTTGAAGTTTCACCGTGTGGGAGTCTTGGCAACGAGATATCCCGACGACGGTTGTCTCAACAAATTGGGAATATTTGATGGAGTGCATTGACTGCTCCGTCTCTCTGGCCTCTCATTCGCATGCACGCAACATCACTCGACGTACCCTAAGCTGACGCTCGAGTTCCTTAGTTCGTTCTCGTATTCAACACTGAGTGATGACGCCATGTTCCTCACGGGCACCGCATCTTTCCGTATGTTCAACACCGAATATACGTTAGACCAAGAAAGAATCACGGAGCTACTTAAATCTAATCTAGAAAGCGAAATAAAATGATAGAGTTTCCTCCCCCACACTTAAATCTAACATTGTCCTCAATGTTTCGAAATAAGGTAAAGGAGGTAAGGATGGGAGGAGATATCTTCATGCAGGCCCTCTCCCTCTGGCTCTTCCACGACCTCTTCTCTGCCCATCAAACCCAGACAATCCAAAATGGTGCAGGATCTCTTGAAAATCGTCCATACGTACACTCAAACAACCCATTTCTGTCGTCAAAGTATCCATACGGGCCTCATACCTAGCTCCTTGTTCAATTTGTTGCCGCTGCATCTATTGCATGAGTTGCATCATTGCAGTTTGCTGAGCTTGGATATCGGTGGCCTGTGGGATTGGCGGGTAAGCTAAGCATGCATATATGTCATCCTTTGGTTTTTATCCATCATTTCCTCATAAAGGTCTTCAGTAGTCGGGCAACGAGGCCTTCTTCTGCGCCTAGTAGAAGTGCTTGGTATATCCTGTTGTGGTGTTGTCTGCTGTTGTGCATCCATTTCTTCTTCTACCTCATCAACAGGTTGGGGATTTTGATTCATCTGAGAAGCTAGGCCGGGTTCAGGGGCATTTAAATCATAAATCCACTTATCCATATTCGACACATTTGTGAGCAACCTATCCGGCATAATCACACTTGGAACAATCGTGTTCTTCACCATCAAATTATACCTGCCATCATCTCTGTTCCTAATCAAACGCATGTATTTGCAGTTATCCAAATCCATGAGAAGAGGCGGTAGAGCATCAAGAGTCTCCAGTTGGCTTTGCAAATTAAGCCCATGAGCTAATGTGGTTTTCAGTCCTCCGATAAAAAATGGTTGATGTCCCCTTGCACAAAGGGACTCAATATGACGTAGAAGGAACAGAGTAGCATTTACCTTGGTTTTCTCAGCTAAGCAGCAATGAAGGAAAAATACCTCCTTTGAGTTGACTTTGTTGCTATTAGCTCGTCCAAAAATGGTGTTGGAGAGAATCTTGAAGTAGTACCTAGTGATGGGGTTGTGAATGTGAGATGCCAGACACTCATGCCAATTTCATGTCGAGTCATTGGTGATTTTCTTCCATAATTCGAACAAAACAATAGTCCAATATTCGGTAGCAGGGACCTTGTGATGCACCGTCTCGGATTCGTCTTCCTTAATTGAAAATTTGAGTAGCTCCGTGATTCTTTCTTGGTCTAACGTATATTCGGTGTTGAACATACGGAAAGATGTGGTGCCCGTGAGGAACATGGCGTCATCACTCGGTGTTGAATACGAGAACGAATTAAGGAACTCGAGCGTCAGCTTAGGGTACGTCGGGTGATGTTGCGTGCATGCGAATGAGAGGCCAGAGAGACGGAGCAGCCAATGCACTCCATCAAATATTCCCAATTTGTTGAGACAATCGTCGTCGGGATATCTCGTGGCCAAGACTCCCATACGGTGAAACTTCAAATATTGCTCCCTTTGGTGTCCACCGTCTTGATTCCTAAAAACAATTCTAGCCATGTCAGCCTCTTTGTTCTCCATTGATAATTTGTTGACTGAAGCAAGGTTCTACTGTGGAAGTGGTAAGGGAGAGATTTTGCAGAGAGTGTTCGAATGGAATGGGATGAAACTATGTGAAGCTCTTTATAGGATGTAAATGTGGGTTGCTCTTAAATGGGAATGAATGCTCTTAATGCAGGAAGTTTGAAAAATGGGAATGGTGGAGAATTTTGAACGTGAGTAAGTGCTAGGGTTTACAGCGCGCGTTTGGAAGAATGAGAGGGGAAAGAAAAATGAAGCGATGCGCCTCTGTTTCTGTTTCGTAACCGAGAGGAGCCCCGTTACGTTCGCAACGCAGGGGCGTTACGTTCGTAACGCAAAAAGGGACTGTTATGTTCGTAACAACGGTGTTGCGTTCGTAACACCTCTGTTTATGGGAAAATAACTTAGAATCAAACAAACTCAATTTTTCATATTCTTTATCGTGTCATTCTCCTTAGCATCATTAGTTGCACTTGTTATTATTTGGGAAGATAAAACACATAACAACATAGTTGAATATAGTAACAGTAGTGTAAAGCAACAATATTAGCACTAAACAGTAACAGTAATAGCTCGTAATAGCAGAAAAAATAATGACAGTAAAATTGAAACTGATGATAAATAAATGAAATATCATTAACTAATAGAATTGTTTAGAATTTGAAACAAACAAAAACAGTAACAATTTGGAACAAACAATAACTAAATGCATGGAATAAAAAAACTAAAACTAAGGTTCCTCCCCCACACTTAGACGAAACAGTGACCTCGTTGTCGCTGTGTACATAAATGCAAGAAACGGAACACATTAACATAAATACGACAACTCCTAGCCACGATGAGTAGAGAACAGATGTTGGTGAATGAAATCCAATTGTTCAGTTACCAAATCCATAAAACCATGGAAATCCTCACGTAAAGAGGTAAGCTCACCCCGCATGCCAGTTATTTCAGTATTCAAAGAGTCGAGTGTGACAACAGGTGGAGGTGTCTCAGGAACTAGGAAGGTAGACTCAGTGGACACTACAGGCTTATCCCATGGGTCAGGAAATTGGTGGTATCCAGGTGGTGTTTCAGGATCGGATTCTTCAGCAGTTGGAGGGGTATTTGGGACTTCATAAATTTGAATAGTGGATGGAGTCAAAGGCGGTGTAGGAGGATGGTGGAGATTAAAAAGCCAATTTGCTCTGTTATGGACACTAGTAATAGGATTTGGGAGTACAAACTGGTGAACAGTTTCATGGTTAATCAGCAGCTTAAATTCATTCGGCCCAAGGTTTCATATGAAGCTAGTGTTAAAGCAAAACTCAATATTCATTGGCCTAATCCCACAATGCGGATTTGTTCCTAACATAGGTCTTCGAAGTCCAATAGCATTGGATATCATAGTAACTAACCCACCTATGAGGATTGGTGCATTCTCTGTTTGGATAATGCGCTCCATATTAGCAATCATGTAGGTGGCACCATTAATTGGACGGTTCTGTGAAGCACAATACATGATGAAAAGCTCATCACGTGACACAGATGTAACATTCTGCTCTTTTCCGAAGAGGGTGTGGGCAATGATTTTGTGGAAGTACCTAATAGCAGGGTTATGGATGGACTCCGAGTAAAGATCATTTGACTCAGGATGGTTGTTTCCAGCAATACTACCCCAGAAGTAATCAAGGTCATGATCTAGCATTCGGTCTTCTTGGGTCATGGTGAAAACATCAGGGCCATTAGGGAATCCTAACAGATCGGCAAACTCCCTATGATTGTAGCGGTAGTCCATATTAAATATTCTGAAGGTGATCAGCCCGCGGTTGAAACCTATCCCATGGTTTGGCAGATAGCTTAGTGTGCTCAAAAACTCAAGGGTCATCTTACGGTAGGTACAATAGCGTCTCCGAATTGGAGCAACGTCCCAACCTATTTGGTTAAGCAGATACATAACGCTCTCACGAATGCCGAAGGCATTCATCGCATGGTCGTCAGCATAAATGGTTGGACGCATCTCTCGCTCAACTAGATCCTCAAAACGCCTTCTCTGATGCCTACCTCTCAGGGTTATGTTCATGTAGTTCATACGTGCCATGGAGCTAAAAAAATAAAGCTAATGAATTACCCTGAAAATATTTAATAAATGTATGAAAAACTAAGTATATTTTCAGGTTAAAATGCCGAAGTTAATCAAAAGAAAAAGAAGTTCAAATAAAAAGAAATAAAGGATGCAACATAAAAATTGAAAGATTAAAACAAAATTAAAAAATAAAAAGCATATCAAAACAACAAAAACAATTAAAAGTAAACATGGGTTGCCTCCCATGAAGCCCTTTTTTTTCATGTCGATGGCTCGACAGACAGTACCTATTCAGTTAGGTATCGGGGTAGGTGGCTCACTTAATTTCAGATAAGCCGATTAGTTTAGATTTTCGACGTTAAAATAATGCTTTAAACGTTGGCCATTGACTATAAATGGTTCTATGGTTTCCTTTAATTTCTATCGCGCCACTAGAGAAAAATTTATTAATTTCGAATGGTCCTGACCACATGGAACGTAATTTACCCGGAAAGAGTTTCAGTCTAGAGTTGAATAGGAGTACAATGTCTCCTTCCTTAAATTCTTTCCTCGAGATACGTTTATCATGCCATTTTTTGTTATCTCCTTATAGATTCTAGCATTTTCATAAGCGTCTAAATGCAATTCTTCTAATTCATGGATATCTAATATTCGTTTCTCGCCAGCAGTCGTGTAATTTAAGTTAAGAGTTTTAATAGCCCAATAAGCTTTATGTTCTAGTTCTACTGGCAAATGACAAGATTTTCCATAAACTAATTTAAATGGCGTTGTTCCTATAGGGGTTTTAAAAGCTGTCATATATGCCCAAAGAGCATCATTTAGCTTGGAGGATCAATCCTTTCTAGATGTGGCTACGGTTTTCTCAAGGATTTGTTTAATTTCCCTATTTGACACTTCCACTTGTCCACTTGTTTGAGGATGGTATGGTGTGGCTATGTGATGTTTAACGCCATATTTTGAAAGTAGTTTTTCGAAAATTCTAGAGATAAAATGGGAACCACCATCACTAATTACTAATCTTGGTATACCGAATCGTGGGAAGATAACATTCTTGAATAATTTAAGTACCACTCGTGTATCGTTTGTGGGTGCAGTGACGGCTTCAATCCATTTTGATACATAATCAACAGCTACCAGTATATACTTATTTCCAAAGGATGCGGGAAACGGTCCCATGAAATCAATTCCCCATACATCGAAAATTTCAACTTCGAGAATCCCTTTTTGCGGCATTTCGTCACGTCTAGATATATTTCCTGTGCGCTGACATCTATCGTAGTTCATAATTGCTACGTGGACGTCTTTCCATAAAGTGGGCCAAAAAAACCAGCTTGTAGTATTTTTGCACAAGTTTTCGAAGTGCTAGCATGTCCACCATAAGGGGCAGAATGGAAATGAGCAATGACGTCGTCCACTTCATCGTCAGGAACACAGCAACGGTAGATACCATCGGTGCCTCTTTTAAAGAGTAGTGGTTCATCCCAAAAGTATTGTCTAAGATCATGGAAGAATTTCTTTCGCTGTTGGTACGTTAAATCGGGTGGTAGAACACCGACGGCTAAGTAGTTAACAAAATCAGCGTACCATGGTAATGTGGTGTTGGTACAGATAGCTTCTACTACCGCAGTTGTTAAATTTTCATCGCATTGTTCTAAACTGTCGGTAGGAGATGTCTCTAGTTGAGCAATATGGCATTCATATGGGAAATCATCATTTATGGGAACACTCTCGGTTTGGATTCCATCCAATCTTGATAAATGGTCTGCTACTACGTTTTCAGTTCCCCTTTTGTCTTTTATTTTCATGTCAAACTCTTGTAAGAGTAAGATCCATCTGAGTAGTCTTGGTTTGGCGTCTTTCTTACTTAGCAAGTATCAGATCGCAGCATGATCCGTGTAAATAACAATTTTGGCGCCTATTAAGTAGGAACAAAATTTGTCCAACGTGAATACAACAGCTAAGAGTTTCTTTTCCGTAGTGGCGTAATTCATTTGTGCAGGATCAAGTGTTCTGCTTACGTAGTAAATAGCGTGAAGCTTTTTATCCTTGCGTTGTCCTAGGACTGCGCCTATAGCATAATCGCTCGCGTCGCACATTATTTCAAATGGTTGGTTCCAATCAGGAGGTTGCATTATAAGTGCTGAAATTAATGCTTCTTTAAGCGTCTCAAATGTGTTTAAGCATTTATCGTCGAAAATAAACTCAACGTCTTTCATCAATAGTTCAGTTAGTGGCTTAGTGATTTTAGAGAAATCTTTTATAAAACGTCGGTAAAAACCAGCGTGTCCTAGAAAACTTCTTATTTTTCTAACTGTTTTGGGTGGTTGAAGGTTTTTGATAATTTCGATTTTTGCTTTATCGACTTCAATCCCTCTGTTTGATACAATGTGACCCAACACAATTCCTTGTCTCACCATGAAATGACATTTTTCCCAGTTGAGCACTAGGTTGACATTGACACAGTGTTTTAGTACCAACTCAAGATTTGATAAACATCCGTCAAAACTTTCTCCGCAGACAGAAAAGTCGTCCACGAATACTTCCATAATTCCGTCCAAAAAGTCTGCGAAAATCGCCATCATGCATCGTTGAAAAGTTCCAGGTGCGTTACATAGTCCAAATGACATTCTTCGGTATGCAAAGGTACCATAGGGGCATGTGAACGTAGTTTTCTCTTGATCATCAGGATGAATGGGAATTTGAAAGAATCCTGAGTATCCATCAAGATAGTAGAAGTGGGAATGTTTAGCTAAGCACTCGAGCATTTGATCTATGAATGGTAATGGGAAATGGTCCTTGCACGTAGCTTTGTTTAGTTTTCTGTAATCGATACACATTCTCCATCCTGTTTGGGTACGTTGTGCTACCGATTCGCCTTTTGTGTTTGTTATAACTGTAACACCTCCTTTCTTAGGTACTACGTGAATTGGACTGGCCCAGTTGCTATCGGATATCGGGTATATGATGCCTGCCTCTAGTAGTTTCTGCACTTCTTTCTTTACGACTTCACTTAAAATATGATTTATTTGTCTTTGATGTTCTCTAGAAGTCTTGCAGTCCTCTTCTAGCATAATGCGGTGCATACAGACAGAAGGACTTATTCCTTTTAGATCCGATATGTTATATCCTAACGCTGTTGGATACTTCCTTAACACATTAAGAATTTTTTCGGTTTCGATCTTCCCTAAGTTGGCATTGACTATAACTGGCCGTTCGAGTTCTTTATCTAAAAATTCATACCTTAGATCTTTAGGTAACGTTTTAAGTTCTATACCAGTTTTCTTATCAATTGGGGTAGGATCAGGTGTTAAGGCGAAACATTCGCTTAGGTTGGCATCGTGATATTCCTGTCTCCAGTCATCATCCTCGAAAATAGATGGTGTCAGAATTTTCAATATTCCAGAATATGTGTCTTCTTGACTTTCTAGTTCTTTGACACATTCATCGATAATATTTAGGAAACAGCATGAGTCGTCTATAGCAGGGGCTTTGAAGAATTGGGAAAGAATAAATTCTACTTTTTCTTCTCTTACCTCAAAGGTAAGCTTTCCTTTCTTAACGTCGATAATGGCTCCTGCAGTGGCTAAAAATGTCCTTCCTAATATGATGGGAATATTTGAATCTTCCTTTATGTCCATTATTATAAAGTCAGTAAGTATGTAAAATTATCTTATTCGGACTGGAATGTTTTCTAGCATACCAACAGGGAATTTGACTGATCTGTCGGCTAGTTGTAAGGACATCTTGGTAGGTCTCATGTCACCTAGTTTGAGCTTCTCGCAAATAGATAAGGGCATTAGACTAACACTTGCTCCTAAATCGCATAGAGCTTTGTCTATGACAGATTTTCCAATTACACATGGTATGGAGAAACTACCAGGATCCTTTAGCTTTGGAGGCATGTGATTTTGAATTATGACGCTACATTCGGCAGTTAGCATAACAGTTTCGTTTTCAACAATTTTTTTCTTATTAGACAGTATTTCCTTTAGGAATTTAGCATATGACGACATTTGAGTTACAACTTCTGTAAACGGAATAGTGACGTTTAGTTGTTTCAGAAGTTCTACGAATTTCTTGAATTGTCCCTCGTTTTTAGATTTTGTAAGTCTTTGAGGGTATGGAATTGGTGGTTTATATGGCGGTGGAGGTACGTAAGGTTTATCTTTTTCTGAAACCTCTCCTCTCTCGTTTGCGTCTTCCTCTACATTCTCAGATTGTTCCTTCGATTTCTCTGCTTCCTTTTCAGGTTTTTGATACATGGTCGGGTTTTGGAGTCTAGGATCTACCGGTCCATCAAGTACTGTCCCACTTCGTAATGTGATATCATTAGCATGTCCTTTAGGATTGGGTTGTGGTTGTCCAGGAAATGTACCAGCAGGTGCGGAAGAACTAGCTTGGTGTTGTGCTACTTGGGAGATTTGGGTTTCTAATATTTTATTGTGAGTTGCTAGGGCATCTACCTTATTTTCTAATTGCTTCAATTGTTCACCGGTGTGAATGTTTTGATTAAGGAATTCTTTGTTTTGTTGAGCTTGAGTAGCAATAAAGTTTTCCATTATGATTTCAAGGTTAGACTTCCTAGGAATGTTAGGAACATTAGCAGCAGGTTTTTGATACCCTGGAGGTACAGCGGGTGATTGGCCAGGTGCATATAAAGCGTTATTATTCTTGTACGAGAAGTTAGGATGGTTTTTCCAACCAGGATTATAGGTATTAGCATAAGGATTATCTTGAGTGTAATTCACATGATCAACTGATATTCCTGCTAGGATTTGACATTCGGTTCCAACATGACCAGGAACTCCACAAACTTCGCAGTTTGGGGTTACGGCAGCCACGATGGCTGCAGGAGGTAAGGTCAAGCTTTCTATATTTTGGGTAAGAGCATCTACCTTAGTATTAACTTTATCTAGGCTACTAATCTCGTACATCCCACTTTTGGCTAGAGTTTTCTCCACAAGTGTTATTTCTCCTCCCCACTGATAGTGGTTTTGAGCCATATTTTCAATGAGTTAGTTAGCTTCTTCGTAAGGCTTGTCCATCAGTGTACCACCTACGACGGTATCTATAGAGAGTCTTGTGTTGTACAAGAGTCCATTGTAAAATGTATGGATAATCAACCAGTCTTCTAATCTGCGATGTGGGCACATTCGCATCATATCTTTGTAGCGTTCCCATGCATCGAATAGCGATTCAGTATCCTTCTGCCTAAATCCGTTGATTTGAGATCTTAATGCAGCAGTCTTGTTTGGGGGAAAGTATCGTGCTAACAATACAGTCTTAAGTCCTTCCCACGTAGTGACAGAATTTGATGGCAAGGATTGCAACCAAGCCCAAGCTCTATCTCTTAGCGAAAAAGGAAAAATACGTAATCTTATTGCATCTTTGCTAACACCATTTGCTATGACTGTGTCGGGTAATTGAACGAATTTCGTAAGATGTTCATTTGGATCCTCGGTAGGATTTCCAGAGAATTGGCGTTGTTGGATAGCTGATATCAACGATGGTTTCAACTCAAAATCGTTTCGATTAATTGCTGGAGCAACAATGCTATTGTGGGGTTCTTGTTGTGATGGGGCTGCGTACTCCTTCAGTGGACGGGTCCTTCATTCTTCGGCCATGTCTATTTCTGGATTGGTTTCAGTTTCAGAGGAAGAATTAGAATCTGTTTCGGAATCAATCTTGATTTCGGGTTTCGGTAAAGGAATAGCGTGATTTAAACAGTAATCCCTAACTACACGTCTTACGGAAAGGATGCGTTCAGGTTCGTCTGTCGATTTGTCAAGAGGTTCGCCTTGTGAGCGAGTCCTTGGCATACAATCAAAAAAGGTTTTATGTTTCCTAGTCTAAACGTACAACAGAAGAATCGTACTTAATTGACTAATCAATCCCCGACAACGGCGCCAAAAACTTGATCGGGACTTTATGAGTCTATCAGGATACTAACTGCAAGTATACAGTTTAGTCGTTCTAGTTTTAAATGATTATCGAACCCACAGAGACTGAGGATCAATCGCATACGATCTAATGTTACAAATATTTAACTAAGCTATGAATATTTGGTTTTAGGGGAAAAGGTTTTAATTAAAAGCAATAGTAATAGTTATACCGATATGTGATAGTCGGACTTCGGGAACTCGGTGAATCACTTGGCATATAAAGTATTTCGGTAAAAACGAATTGTTTAAAAACCTGAGACATACACTCTCGTGTTCATGAAATAAGTTATGCTACTAAACCTAGTGGATGCACTTTAAATTTAATAACACTTTTTGAAAACAACTCGAGTTTAATTAATTTGTTAAAACACTCTCGTGTATTTAAAAATTAATGTTTCGTTACCACTATCTGGGTCGAACCCCAGCTCTCGCATGCAGGTTCTTGCCTTAATTAATTTCCCACTCTCGTGGCAAAATCGTGTTAAATATCCTTTCACTCTCTTGACAAGGGTAGTTAAATTAAATATGGAAATTGGAAACTAGAAATTATTTATAAAAGATTTTAGCCAAGTTATCGCCGAATTCCTTCGGTGCTTAAGAGTCACATACCGGTACAAACAAAATTAGCCAGACATAATGTATTTAGCAAACATGCAACGTAAAATACAATTCATGAAAATAATCAACATAGCATATAAACAACAAAGATCGAATTGCATAAAAAACCTGTAATTTATATTGTCGTGGTAATCTTGAATTCGTACAGTAACTTTTGCGATACAATTAATTGAAATATAGAACTAAGTGTGTGTTAATCCTTCGATGTGAAGAATTAACACTTTAGAGAACTGGAAAATTACAGAGGCTTGAAAGGAAAATGATGATTCAAAAGCAAGAAAATAAAGTAAAGCAATGCAGAAAGAAATTACGGTTCTGAAACAAATTCTCCGACTCCTTCAAAGTGAAGTCTTGAACATATATAGGCTCTCTCTTGTAACTGTCATGTTCCATTATTTCAGTACGTGCGTTAAATTCTCAACTGATGGAATGAGGTCGTGTGGACTTCGTGTGGGCTGCTTCGTGGCTGACTCCATAAACTGAGTTTTTAAGTGTTACGTTCGTAATGGAATTCATTACGTTCGTAACAGCTAGGCCCTTTGTTACGTTCGTAACGCGTTACATTCGTAACAGTGTGCGCTAGGTGTTACGTTCGTAACACTAAGCGTTGCGCTCGTAACGTCATCTGGTGTGAGTTTCTTGGAAGAATGTCATTTTTATTCTTTCTTCTTGCCATTTCTTAGCTTGTTTTGCTCCTTTTAGCTTATTTGCCATCTTATGCCTTGGAAAATATAATTTACCTGAAAACAAATAAAAATACCTTCGTGATGCATATTATTCAATAAAAACGTACAAATAACTCGTGTAAATTAGGCCTAAAAAGCGATATGTTTTCGTGTTATCACCCGTGCAGAATTTCCTATTCAAAGATAGGACTTTAAATAAACACAATTAGCATACAGAAAGCGGTGCCTGCTACAAGACTTTAAACAGATATTTCGAGCGCACGCTCTTTATTTCCTACTTCCTACTTCACATGATTTCTAAGAAGCGATAAATACCCCTACTGTACATGATCTTTAGAAAGCGGTAAATGCAATATTACAATAAACGGCTCGAAACCGTACCAAACAGATAATATGAATCCGCAAAACAAACTATATGCATGGAGAAAGCTCGGAGGGCGCCACAAGCTAGCATCTACAACAAATAATGTCAGAAGTGTGAATAATATATGCAAGCAAAGCGTATCTGCCACCAAAGTGATTAACATCCAAATGGCCTCTTAAAATATACACATCTCACAAAATTTATTAGTAGATAACAACAAAATCAAATGCGATAATAGCAATTAGCAATATGCACAAAAACGAAGCATGACTATATACAAGGCAAAGCAAACTAGTCAAAATAACATAACATGATATTCCGGACAACAACCTCAAGTTTATGCAAATAGGTGCAAAACCCGGCTTAGAAACATCCACACTTGCTACCGATATCGAAGAAATGCTCAAAGAAGTACAACAACGTATTATCCACAAGCCAAAGCTCAATACACATGTAGAATCTAAGTTCCGGACATCATTATATGCATTTTGAAATTTATCATGAATCGATTTGAAAATCAAAGTTTTAGTGCCTTAATCTTGAATATTAGCATGAGATGGTTATCCGGAACTTGCATATGAACATGTAACTTCAAGATTGATCTAAAAATTGAGAACCATGGTCTTAAAACCTCATGAATTTAATGTATCAGAACTTAATCAACAACTTGCAAATTAATTCCAACTCATGAGTTTATGTTTTTATACCAAAAATGTGATAAATAGGAATCAACTCGCAATTTGTCAAAATCAAAAGTTATGAATCAAAATGTACTTCGATACGCTAAATTCACAAAACTTCTCAAGCAATTAATTAAACCAAATGATATTACTTGACATCAAAGTAAGAGCTAACATATAAAAAGTATCACAATTTAAAAAATGAAACACAAGATAATGTGCAAAAAACTTGAATCAGAAAGTTAGAAAATTAATCGAAAAGCATCTGAAATCAACTGCAAAAATTAAGGCGGCATAGAAACGTGCCAACGGTTCCAAATATTAACTCGGTTCGGTCAAATCCCATTTCGAGACGTGATTTTCGCAACTGCTATAGTAGCAGAAAAAATGGAACGAAATTTATCCGAATCGAAAAAGTACTCCCGTGTGTGATTTTGGATGGCACAAGAAACTCGTTTTTCATTAAAGAAAGTTGAAAAACTCAATACGGATCAAAAGTTAGAGCAAAGACAACAATTATGTCAAACTTTGCCATTTACCAAATATTGAGGTATTTTCTATCAAACTCAATCAAACTTACTTCAAAAATGTTTAGCAATGGCATTTGCGCCAATTAGAAGTTACCTCAATTCATTAAAATGGCAAGCAACAAATAATCAACCAAAAATTGACAAAAAGATTAGTTTATGTCAAGAATTAGTAACTTGAGATCATATGCAAAAAATGCATTTCAAATGCACAAAAATGTCAATGTTTATCAACCAAATAAATGGAAACATGTAGTAAAGCTTGAAAACAAGAATTATGCCTAAACTAAACTAATTGTTAGTTTATGTTTCAACACCTAAATCAAAGAAATTAGTACCTAACATACATGTTGGTTTTAACTAGACCTTATATCAAATTCTCCCTAAATCAAGGATACAAGCAAATTCTAGATTCAATTAACAACCTAATTCAAAAATAAATAACTACACTATAATCTAAGTGTTATTCTACTCCTAAATCAAATCTAGGCTTCTATGAGGAATTAAGGCAAACACCTAATGTGTACAAATTATACTAAGTTTCTATCTCACAAAATTGATTCAAGAACCTAATCAATTCCTAAATCAATTTCAACCTAAATAAAAAATTAAGTTCTTGAATCAACCTAAACTATGTTAATTTCTATTAGATAAATAATTCACAATCCAATTGTTCAACACCACAAAAACAAAGCATAAAAGCTTAAAAAAACAATGGAGATTGATGTTTACCTCTTGTACACTTGAAGAAGATGAAGAGAAAAGAAACGATGATGCTGTTCGGAGCAAGGAGCGGCGCCGGAGATTGATGCGGTGGAGGAGCGGAATCGCGATCGAAGGAAAAGAGAAGGAGAAGTGCGATTGGAGGGAGATCGCACAGACGAAGGGAGGTTGCAGGAGATTCGGAGGAGGGCAGAGGGGAGTCGTGGTTGCCACCGGAGCAAGGTGCGTCTGAGGGAGGAGGAGTGCACAGTGGTGGTGGCCGGTGAGGGAGGTGGTGCATTGATGAGGATTGTGCAAGAGAGGAGGTTGTGCTCTTTAGAGGGAGAGAAGATAAATAGAGAGGAAAATGAAATTTTAAAATAATGAGGCCTCCCCTTTGAAATTTGGAGGCAAAAACAATATATAGTGTTGTTTAAAAAATCAAATTTTCAGCTTATTTGCCGCTTAAGTGAAAATTACGTTGTGATTCACGAATCTTTCCGAACGTGGACCTCTTGTGAAAATATGCGCCTCTGAGTCACATATGTCACCCAAAAAGAACGAACGCTTTCTGATAAAAAGTTGTGTCCCTTTGAAATTAGCAAAAACACACGAATTTCCTACACTTAGAAAAATTTCTAAGTTTGGCATCAAAAGTGTCTTGTAATATTTTGCATTCAAATATGGCCTTCCACTTAAAATTTGCTTTTGAAATTTGAAGATGGCATGAGTTAGACGTCTTAAATTGAAGTGTGGAATTTAGATCACTCAAAAATCATAAAAAAATGAAAGAGTTGTGATCTTTGAAAAATGATGAACAAATTTGGGGAAATTCACAAAAGGCCTATAATCTTTTCTAATTTTCAACTACTTTCTAAGCATGTTCATGTCTTGCTCATAAAAACAAAGTTATAGTAGACATCCTAAAGATTGTTGTGGAAAAATAATGGGCTCATGGAGACCAAAATTGACCAAGTTATAAGCATTTGAAGTCACATGAGAGGACTTGATAGCCTATCTAGAGGACTTGTAATCTTTCTTAATCATTAGTGATATTTCATACAAAATTTGCTTGAAAATTTTGAAGTGATTTGTTGATAATCCCTTAAAGAGAAATATATCTTTAGAATCACTCAAAAACCTTAAAAGATGGACAAGATATAACCCTTAGGAGTTAAAAACCCTAGCCTTTAGAGCATCAAAGTGACTTGGGAACCCCTTTCAATCTTGACAATCTTTCTTGTACAAATACTTTTGCTATGTGAATAGAAATTGTTGGGGATGATAATAAGAACCTATAGAAACAATAACCACTTCTAAATGTTAAGAAATGAAGGAGTTATGCACTTGTGATCAAGGAATCAAGAACTTGTCCAATTAGGTCAAACTTCTTCAATCAATTCTTACATCTTTTGACTTCCTTTGGGAAATTGAAGCATGATGAGTTATAATAGATCTTGTCATGACATTATTCTAAATCACTCTCAATTATGAAGATTAAATCTCAATGAAGCTTTGTTGAAGAAGGCATGGGAATAAACTCATGAACCTATGAATTAACCCGATGAAGTGTGTTGTGCCATCACCTATAGTACCAACATTTATAGAGTAAAAATTCATTATATTTGTTAGCTAGAAGTCAACCAACACAAGAAATATATAATCATATTACACAAATTAAAGTGCTTGATGATCCCTCATGAGCAAACCTAGAGATAGGCAGAAGAACCAAACCCTAGTGTGTGATCTTGATGTATTGATAATATGAGATGGCGAGGGATCTTAGGGGCAAAAATTGGGGTATAACAGGCTTAGATCGATTTTAAACCAACTTTTGAAGCATCTCATGAACCAAATACATGTTGTCTGGAATTCTTTCTCACATGTACATTATGCTTTAATTCTAATTTGACACATGCTTGTCCATAATTGAGCGTTTAATGAACATTGATGATGAGTTTTGTTGGTTCTGACGCGATTTTCCGATTAATTGCATGTTTATATGTAGTGCTGCCCGAATTTGTAAGTAAGCCTTAAATGATTTTTTTATTGTTGGTTGGCACACAAGTGAACTTGCTTTGGTTTATGTTTGACATATATGTGAAGATTGGTGGTTTTTTAAATAGACTTTTTGTGCACTTTATGTAGTGAAACAATGTTGTCCGGATATGTTAAATGCATGTACATTGTGATTCAATTATCATTTGATGCATACTTAATTGTATTTAAGCATTTGTTAGGCATCTATGATGAATTTTGTCATTTTCGACTTGTGTTTTTGAGCCATTTCATGTATTGATGCGGTGCTTCCTGGTTTTCTACTTCCATGTTTCAATACTTGTTCGGATGTCATTTCTTTGCATTTCGATCTTATTTTGAGTTACGATATGATTTATTGACTTTGTTTATGATTTCTTGTTATCACTAACTCTTCCCGTGAGCTTGTGCAAGCTTCAGAAAGGAGATTTCACGCACCATGCGATGTGCGAATTATTTGTGCTTGTATAGTTTTGAATGTTGTGCAGAATGCGCATGATATTGGATATGCGTGTGATTACTTTCACACGATGCTTTGATGCTTATTATCATTGTGTTTGATTTCTAACTATGTGCTTTATTGATGAAGCTTGCACGATTTTTTTCGGGTTTCTTTGCATCGTCTGATAAGTTGACGAACTTATGTTCGATTGGTATTTTCTTATGTTCCCTTTACTTATGCATTGTCTTTCCATTTCCTTTCCATGAGAAATAGGAATAGAGATGCGTCACTAAGAGTCCCTACTTTAGGTGGGCAAATCTATTTAAAGTCTTCAAAGGAGGCGATGTTTGTGTTTGTTTAAAGACCTAAAAAATGAGACAATGTTTATGTTTGCTTGTGTGCAAAAGACCTCGACGAAGGCAAATCCCACTTCCCGTTTACTTTGTGCTTGCTATCGAGTCGATAAGTGGAACAAAGGGCCTGCAATCGGCCCACACACTTTCTAGTCCGTGTCGTTCTTAGCTTGCGTTATACGTTGATGCTTTGAACCATGCTTATTCTTGTCCATTGAGTCAAATAAAGTGGAAGAAAGGGTTTGTAACCAACCCCTACAATTTGGAATTAGTTTCAACGATGTTAGCTCATGCTTCTTTAAACGTTAACGCTTATAGTTATTACTCAATATCGGTTCTTGAGAAAATCAAGTGGAAATAGTTCCTTACTCCTACTTTGAAATCCATTGGATTCATTTGTTTGTTGCTAGCTCGCATTTGATTTTTGTTTTGGTTTCGGGTCGACTTTGTTCGATTGCACTCATTTTGTGCCTTTCTTTAAATCATTGTATGCTCCCTTAGGATCGCTCAACTCATTTTTAAGTCGAGGTAGACATTAGGACTTCAACCCATGCATGCTAACCTAGGTAGTTTTTCCCTTTCAAACTCAACTATAGGATAAATCATTGTATGATAACATTAGAGATAGAGATAGAGATAGATAGTTTCCCTTAGATGTTCTTCTTTCCCTTTTGCATGATTAAGACTACAACTCTTCTTTTTTTCTTGGAAAATTCTAAAACATCTAATAATTGAAGATGCGAATCATATGAAGTTGAGTGTTGTGGGGATAGAGCAAATCCATTTAGACCGAGCCTTGCTCTATTTTCACGTTTGAACTTTATTATGGTTCTAATCGTAAACCATTTTACAATTAAGCGGAGAAATAGTGTGCGTCCATCCAGTGGGATCCATTCGCTATTATCCCACAAAAATAATCAACCAATTCAAACTTTTACCTTCGAGCCTTTCTTTAAAACTCTCATAGGGGTGTTCGCGGTGCGGTTTTGAAGCAAAAAATCACCCGAACCGCAAGAGAAAAAAACATGCGGTTCGGTTTGGTTCGGTTGACTTTTAAAAATAAATTCCAACCAAACCAAACCAAACTAATGCGGTTTGGATTGGTTCGGTTGGTTCGGTTTTTTACAAAAAAAATTATTAAGTCATACAAATAAATATAGAGGAAAATATAATTTTGTATTTAATTGGTCGTACATTACCATAAAAAAATTTAAAATTGTCAAATTAAGTTTATAATTTGATACATAAAATTGCGTATTATAATTTTATCTAAATCTAAATAATGATATAAACAAGATTGCATTCTTAAATAAATATTATACAAAGAATACGATAAAATATATTTTGTGAAAATAGTATTTATAAATGAATAATATTTTATTTTTTTATGATTTGTAAATTAAAATGAATATAATACAAAGTATGATAAAATATACACATAATACATGTTTATTTCTCTAAAGAATTAAAGAAATATATATTGGTTAGTAAGATTTTATAACATAATGCGGTTTTGTTTAGTTTGGTTCGGTTTGTAAAATACAAACTGCAAACCGAATCGAACCGTGCGGTTCCGCGAGAAAATGACCCAAACACATCCGAACCAAATGCGGTTTTTTGCGGTTTCAGCTTGGTTCGGTTCGGTTTTGCGGTTTTTTATTGGGCCGGTTTGGTTTTGAACACCCCTAAACTCTCAAAAGGATATGTTAATTCTACTATGTGCAATACGACGCGTAAATCCCTAAAGGTCAGGTGGCACTATGTCTATTTGCTAGAGCGCGAATGTAGCATTATCCGCCTTCGAGCACATTTCTTTCCAAAATATCTCTTCAGGTAAGAACATGTTAATTACTTCCCATGTTAACATGTGAGTCTCCAAAGGTCGAGCTGCAGTAAAAAGCGAAATTAATATTATTCATAAAAAATACACAACAAACTGAAACTTTTGAGTCGAACTACGACGCTCTAATTCCTTAAAAGGGATACGTAGGCATTTGGTCGCGGGGCATAAGCGAGCAAAACTTCGTAATTCTTCCTTCTTTCCCCGTATTTTCTTTTGCATGTATTCTCTTTTGCTTTTTTCCCTTTAGCTCGCAAGCTTTAGATTAGAACACACCATTTGATTAGAACAACAAGAGTGAATCTCGTAGGGTACCACAGACGTGAGAGGTGCTAATACCTTCCCCTTGCGTAATCGGCTCCCTTACCTGTATCTCTCGATCACAAGACCTTGATTTCACCCTTCTCAGGTTTAGTCGATGTTTACCTTTTTCCCTTCCGGTGGGATAAACGTTCGATGACGACTTCATTGATTTCTCTCGATGATTTTCAGCTGGTTGTTTCATATTTTGATGCATATTCTCCTATTATTGTACTTATGCATTTGTTTAGTTTGTTTTATTATTTTTATTATTTTATTGAGTTTTCATATTTTAGTTTATTTTTTCCTTTATTTTATTTTCATATTTTATTTTCAGCATAAGCAGTTTTTACTGTAAAAATCATAACTGGATCTAAGAGAATTAGATTGATGCGTTATGATATGTGTTGGAAAGCTGAGAGAAAGAGCTAAAACTTTTATGTTGAAGCCAAAAGCTGATTCGTAGAGCAGAAGTCTCAAATAATTTGTTGAAGCTCCAGACTTAAGAAATAATTAGTTTTGGGCCGAGTTTGTTATGTTTTTCGATCCAGTTAGGTTATAACCCGAATTCTATGTTTGGCCTATACCTAGCAGCCGCGATTACTATTCATTATCTCTCATTTTTACTGTTCACAACATTATTTATCGGAATCTTTGCACATTGTAATGGAGAACTAAACACCACGAATTAATCTGTTATAATCGGTTTCCGCAGACACTTTGAGGTTCTATAATTTTCAACCAAATTGCTTATCCCTTTCAATATTATGCTTTATGTCTTGTTTTCTTAATTCAAGTTCTATAGAATAAATATTGATGTATTTTGATGGTTGTGTGTTCTTATAATTTAATCGTGTATGTTTAATCTGCGTAGTCGTGTTTGCTTAATTCATGATAACTTTAATTCGTTTGCTTAATTCAGAAATTGGGAATACACATCTTGTAGTGTGAATTACGCTTGTTAATTGATGCTATATTCGAAAATGGATTAGAATCCACTTAGGGAATGAAAATTATATGAATCAATGATAAGTTAGGAACCGAAGCAATAGATTAATCATTTTAGCTTATTTGATAATCACTTATTTTAATAACTTTTTCTTGAATCGAAACTGAACTCAACCCCATCATAACCGTTTTCTGTTGGTTAATTCATACAAGAATCCTCGCGATACAATACTCGAGTCATTGTCGCTAACTACAATTTTTTTAAAATTACTCGTTTTGACTCGTGCGTGACAGCTGATCACTCTGCAATCTTTTCGCCTTTTCCCATCGACAATAGTTCATATTGTCGATGCAAGGTCTGCAACTTGACAACCTTGACTTTCTCACCTCCTTCATAGTACTTGACATAATTATCCCATGCCTCCTTTGCCGATTCAACACGAGAGATCCTATCAAAGTTCGCCGCATCAATCGCTGTCTGTATGCAAAATATAGTCTTGCAATCCTTCTTCTTGGCTTCGTTGTGGGTTGTTTTCTGTGTGTCGGTTGTATCTACAGTCAGCACATAAACGTCATTAGTAACCACTTCTAGGGTTTCATTAAAGCCAAACAGAGATTACATCTGTTTTCTCCATCGAATTCAATTCTTGCCGTCAAGAGTTGGAAGGGAATTCAAAATGTTATTGTTACCATTCATCTTCGCAACGATTGCTAGTGAACAACACCCAATTCCAGAAATATAATCTCTAACATGTGATTCTTGAAAACACGATCAAGAATCTAACCAGAGTTCAAGATACCAATTTGTTAGCGTGTGAGACACTTTTAATGAGAGGAGAAAGAGAGAATAAATGAAATAAGAATTGTATTATTAACTTGTACACTAAGTAGGTTAACAAATTCTAATTGAATTTAAGCTGAAATTACACAACTTGAATTATATCTAATATTATATCAAATATTTCAACATAGATGTAGTGTGTCTTGAGTATGTTACTCACACTGGAAGTTGAGAAGTTGATTGCACTATTGAAATTATTTTTATTAGAAGGTCATTGATAGTAGTTGATAATACTATTACTAGTTAAGTTCTAATTTGAATTTATGTTAATGTTGAATTTATACCGTAGTCGTTTGAGTTTATGTTGCATTTATGTTTGAGTCCACTGGTATACCGTTAAATGATAGGCCATTGGATTTATGTATGAATTAAATTCTTGCTAATTTTGATTTATGTTGAATTTAAGTTATAATAATTTGTAGTACAAAATGTGTTATTGGGCTCAACAAAAAAATCAGCCTAATAACACGATTAAACCGCTTGTATTAACTTGCGGTCTGTTATAACCCAATTCACCCAAACAGATTAAGAAAATGGACAGAAATGATCTTATATTATTCAACTGCATATTTAGTTGAGTGAGACTTTTGAGTCTAAAAGAGTCCAAATCAATTTGTTGTCTAACTCTAGTAACAACAAATATTTCCTCGCTCTTCAAAATAAATCCATATAAAATAAAAATAACAACTAGACATTAGTGACTAACAAATTAACTCTAAACTAACTACTCATAAAAATATATTTTATTTTCACTTTTATTTCAATTTTAAATTAATAATCATTTTTATATATTAGTAAAACGTTTACTTATTTTTAATTTACTATTCAATCATTTAACAATTCAATTAAGTGTAACTAATATAAAAATAGTAGTATAATCTTCGTTTCAAATATTACTTATTACCGTCATTTAAATTTTTTACATACATATTAAAAAATAATTATAATAATATTATAAAATATTAATTTTTACTAAAATAATTTATTAATATATTAGAAGAAAGATATAAAATAATAATTAAAAAACATAACAAAAAAATTAATTATTATTACATCCAAAAATAAGAATGATATCAATTTAAAACAAATTCTATTTGTTAGATACTGTGTTTTAAAAGAGAGAGTACTAGTTTTATACATCTGGTAAAAAACATGTCCAAGTACATTTTGTACGAAAAGGAAGGAATATTTAACAAACTTCTTATCTTTAAGACACGTTTTCAAAAATTGAATGCGTATAAAATATAAGAGAAAAAAATAAAATCATATTTATTAAAAAAGTATAAAAAAATTAATGATTTGACTTGTAATTTTTATTTAAAAAATATATAAAAAAATGTAAAAATAATTTTAATTGATTAATAGTTATGGAAAAGATGAGAAAAATATAAATTAAATATAATTTTGTATTTAATTTTTTCTTGAGAAGAATGAAAGATGATATTTTCTTATATATTTTAAGAGAATAAAAATATATATATTTTTCTTTTATATTTTAAAAGGGAGGGAGCATGCCTTTCCACCATTCTCTCTCTAATGAGCAGAGTGCAGATGGATGAAACCGAGATTGCCTCAACATCGATTGCAACAATAATCTAATTATCCTTGGAATGTTTTTGTCATTATGTTTTTATTTGTTTCAGACACACTCACAGAAACAATATTTAACATATAGTTAAGGTGGATCATCGTATATATATGTGATTGATATGTAAGAATACAAACAGAAAAGCAACAATATAAAGTACATTTAATGATGAAAATAAATAAAAAAATGATAGAAAGAAATAGAGAAATGGAAAGTATAGAAGAATCAGGATGATGTAGAACAAGGGTGTACATTACTATTAGACATTGAGGACTGAGGAGGAGGTGGCGAAACCGCCATGGAACTTGAACCCTTCATGGAATCAACAAATTGATTCCATATCATTCGCTTCACAGAACGTTTCTTTGCAGGAAAGACACTCCCATTCTTGGGTTTGCGCCATGCCTCTGTTTCCTCTCTCTTCATCACTCTCTCCTTATAGAAATAGTAGTATAACTTTGTACTAGCTTGGAGAGGAGAGTGGTTGGGTTTTATACTTTTATTATTTTAAATATTTAAAATAAATAAACAAATATTAATTATGAAATAACAAATATATTATTTAATTATTCAATCATATTTTAAATAATTATAAAATAGTTTATTAATAATTGAAATAGTTAATTTTATTTAATATTCAATAAAAGTTTTCTTAATTATTTTGTGATTTTTATTAATTATTATCTATTAAATAAAAATTATGCATTAAATTGTTTATAATTATAGTCTGTATAAATATTATTTACTAAATAGTTTATAATTATAGTTTATACAAATATTATATATTAAATAGTTTATAATTATAATGTAATAAATATATCATATTATAGTTTATACAAATATTATATATTAAGTAAATATAATGTATTTTGAAAATATATTACAGACAAGTATTATGTTATATAGTTTAGTTTCTAATTTTATACAATTAACTATGTGTAGTTTAGTGGTAAATAGAGTTTATTATATAAGAAATGGTCATAAATTTTGATTAATGTACTTCAATAAGGGTGAAAATAATGAAATTTTGAAATGTTAGGAGGATAATCTAATTTTTTTATATTATTTTTTCAATTTATTTATATGACAGAAGATAAAATAACTATTAATCCTAAAATAAATAAACTAATATGTAAATGTATAAACTTGGCCACATTTAGATTTTAGAATTAAATTAAAATTATAGTAGGTACAAATCGAAACTTGGTGACTAAGATTTCTATATTTGAGAAATAATACTCTATAATTGGTCTATACAGATGAAACTATCATGAACTGATTATAGATTGAAATTTGAGTTTATAGTTTATTCAAATACAGTTGATTTTTAGATTTGAATTTATTCTAAACACGTTTACACGTAATTTAATGTGGGTCCTGTTTTGTGACTTTTTTGTGTGTTTTAAAATTTTAGATATCATTTCATGGAAATTTAAACTGGGTGAATAAGATTCTATTTTATGTGATCTTAGCTGTTTAATTAATGAAGAGTGTGATTGACAGACAATGAGAGTTAGTCTTAAATTTGGCATTCAGCTCTCATAAATGTCCTCATTATCTTTTTCTAGAAAACAATTTGATTGCCTTAAATGCTTTCTAGAAACAAATATTTTTTTTTTTTATTAATAATCAATATATCTAAGTTAATATATTAATTATTTAATAAAATATAAAAAGTTTACATTTATAATAGAGATTAAAAAAAGTAAGCAAATAACTTATTCATTTTCTATAGTCCTAGATAAAATCAACGTGAAAAGTCTATTACGTTCTTCTCATAATTATTATCTTATTAATTATTCTCTGTTTTAAATTATAAAATATTTTAAGTATTTTACATGAATTAAAAATTTTAATCAATTTTATATAGAAAAAATATATTATTAATGTTGTATTAGAATTGGAAAATGATTTATAATTTAGGACATATTTTATTTTTGACAAATTATTTTATAATTTAGGACAAAGAGAGAGAATGGTAAAATAAAATTATAATAAATAAGAGTATAGTAATAAAATGTTATGAAAAATGATACATTTAAAACAAATTATAAACTGTTTCTTTATGATCGAGAAATAATCAAAGATAGAAAAGATGGAAAAACAAGAAGAACACAATGAATTGATTATTAACTATTATTTTTTACTTTCTCTTTAAACAAGATTACAAATACACAAGAATAACAAATAATCCTCTCACCCTAAATTAGGATTTATTGTGTGTAATGATGAGAGGCTAGTATGTTATTTATAATAAACCTAACATATTAAACTAATGGATACAACCTTGTAAAACCGAATGTATCATTTTGGGAGCTGTGATGTCATTAGTTAAGGAAAAAGAAAGTAGTTTGAATATGTATGTGGATTATCGATAAATGATTAAAGTGGTGGTTGGGGTTACATATCCACTTCAGATGATTGACAATTGAATGGACCAACTAGTAGGCGAGTATGTTCTCAGTGTAATTGAATTAAGGTTGAGTTACTTTCAGATTGGGATGAGGATAAGTATAGGGCAGCTTTTGGAACTCAGTGAGGTTATTTTGAATAATTGAATCAGTTTGTTGCAATGTTTCTTGAGGGCATTTTGGTTTGGTCTAAGTCAGAAAAATGAAATGTTGAGTATCATGACTCGAATTACGGTGTCGAAAGGGAAGGGAACGTATTTTAGTATGCCAGGATGTAGATCATGATTTGAAGAGGTGAATTTTCTTGAACATGTTATTTCGAACAAAGATATTTGTGGAATCCATTCAAAGTAAATAGAGGTTTATATTGAGAGACTCTGAAATTGGTTATAAGACTAGAAGATTTTCAGAATTAACTGGTTATTGTTGCAGTTTGCTTGAGATGAGATCAAGTGAGATATGTTGTTAGTAAATGAGTTAAAAAGATGAGATGTTTGACATTAGTAAGGATGTTAATGGATTAGATAAGTGCATAAAGATGCAACTTAAGCCGATTATGCATGATTAGAGTGATGGTAGCGTTGAGATTGTGATTAGAATGAGATCCAAATGTGAAGTTAAAGGAAAGAGTACAAATTTATTGATGTGGTCAAAGTATTCTAACTGGATAAAGACTTCTTTTGGAACGAAATAATTTGGATTATACTTGGCGTAGTGGTTTTCTGTGTTAGAATATACTTAGCAATTGTGTTCTGCTGTGTGCGCATAAGGGAGACTATGAAATGGAGTTTTGGCGTTTATGTATCATTGGCGAGGTAGAAATGAAGGAAATTAAGAAAAACGTTTGTAAGACTTAGAGATATTCTTGGACATTATGCTCAGGTAACCATGAGCACAAGGTGAACGACGCTATTATAGTTGGGTAACAATGATTTATGTCACCGTTATGGTTGCCGGCTACCTATTGACAAATTGAGGAACTGATCATCCTTAATCTCTTGTTGATAGTAGATGGTATCTTAATGGATGGGATAGACGTGTCTTACTAGCTTGATGGTGTGTAAAATGATTGAAGTTTTATCAAGAGGATAATTATTCACTATTTGTGTGAACCTAATGCAAAAATAGGCTATGAAAGAGTTGGGATTTATTAAGCAGCTTAGAGACTTGAGTTGGTATGTGAGCTAACTCCGTAGAGTAGATGGTTGAGGATGTCGAAAAGTGAACATGGATTTTATGGTGGTTACTAAGAAGAGTCGGAAGATAGATGTGAAATTGTATATCTGATGGTTGGTAGAAATCAAAATGAAGACATTGATTTAAGATAGATGATCAGAGTAGTACAGTGGAAGTGTAGTGTGACGCATTTTTATGTAGGTATGACTTTGGAGACAAAGATTAAACATTAGAAGTTATGGGATAATGCAAACTATTAGACATTCCATGATGGAATTGATAGGTGAAAGGTTTCCTATATTATTCGTGTTATCACCATGTCAATAGATATATTGAATTGCATGATCAATTTTTGGGATATCGCACGGTGGCTCTAAGGTTGTGTTGATGTTCTTAGGACGGCATTGTTGTGTGATGTAATAATATGGGCGGTGCTTATGTCAAGAGACTCTGCATCCTTAAGTTATGTTGTTGAATCGTTTCCTAGGGCAAGGACTCGAGGGTGAGCATATTTTTTCCTTATGAAGATAAATTAGAGAAGTGTTACTTATAGTGTCTGAAAAGACCTCGTTGTGTTATGGTTCAAGCGCAAACAATATCGTAAAGTAATAGATCTTATATAACAGAGTGATGGGACAATGAGAAAAATGGATATGTGCATTCATAACTCGATGGTAATGCATCTTGTTGGACTATTGTAGTTGAAAATATATAATGTTGGATAGTGGTATTCGAAAGATTTCCAAACATGATGATGGAGTTGTATGGTGGGATGCGAGAGTCGTATCCGGAGTTGTTCGCAATAGGTAATTTTTGAGGACGAAAATATTCTAAGTGGGGGAGAGTTGTAACGCCCTAATTTAATTAGAATTATTTTGATTAGAATAAAATATATGATGAGATGTGCTTATATGTGTTGATGATTATGTTGGAGGTTAGAAGTAGTGATAGTTGAAGAATTTAGGGGTGTATGGCTAAAATTGTAGAATCGTGGGGGTGTGTGAAATAATATAGATTACTATTATTATTATTATTATTATTATTATTACATTATTAGGATTATTATTGTTTTATAATAATAATTAAATAATTATTTAATTGGGATAGTTATATTATTATTGGATTATAAAAGGTGAGATTAGAGAGAATAAGTCAGAACATGAAAAACAAAGAAAGAGAAGCATAAAAGTGAGAAGAGAAGAACGAAGAGAAGAGCATACAAGCTAGGGCGAGGAATCTCCGGTAGAGGGCTTAGAATCGTCAAACCTAAGGTAAGGGTGGGGTTCTGACTCTCTAATAGGTGGTTTAATTATGGGTAGATGATGATATTAAACGTTAGGTTTTAGGGTAAATTATTGTGAAATTGATTATTGTAATTGCTTGTAAATGATTAAATTGGTGTGTTGATTGTGTTGGAATTATGGTATATGATGTGTGTTGATGAACAAAAATAATTGATGTGTTTGATCTTTCATAAAAAGTGGTTTTTGGATGAAGAGGATGGGATTTCGTAGCAGAAAAATATGTTTTTTTTAATTCTGGAACTGTGGGAATTGGTTACCATATATGGGTACCCGGTTACCACTCAAAAAATAGCATAACCGATTACCATATATGGGTACCCGGGTACCTTACTGAAATCGACAGATTTTTAAAAACTTGAAAACTCTATAACTTTTGACTCGGGTATCCGTTTGACGCGCCGTTTGGACCGTTGGAAAGCTAAAAATATTTTCTACAATTTAGTAATAATTTTGATGATACTGTAATAATGTTTTTTTAGAAGAATTCTGATGTGTGCGTATGTTGTATGTGTTGTGATGCAAAATGTTGCTATTAATGGTATTAGTGTTGTATCGATGAGGTGTGAAGGAATTAGCAGGTGATGTTATTACATATATTTATGAGTAAAATATTAAGTTGTGGGCTTATGGCCAATGTTGGTTGGTTGTTGCGTTGCCATGGAATTTTGTTGTTGCTATTCTGACATTCATATTGGGTCGCATACATAGCATATCAAGTTAGACTGATGCTCGATAAGTTGACCTGGATTGGAAAATTAAGTTGAAGGCTTATGCCTTGTTGATACCTCTACTAATTAGAAGATTTTTAAGTTGGGAGTTTTGCTCCATTGGTACCTGTTGTACCCAAAAATTTTCCCTTCCATATTTCTCAAAACATTTCAAGAAGGATACTCAAATTGCTCAAGGAAGTCCAAGGGTTGACTAGACAAGCTCTCTCCTAAGGCAGTTTACTTCAAATTAGAGTTTCATGTTGCATAAAGATACTTGAGTCCAAGGGATCCAAAATGCTCACCATTGTCCTATTATGTTCTCAATATCATCCATGTAGAATTTCAAGCCTTGTAGAGAAAGTTTGCTCAGTCAATTGCTCAAAGGCCTGAAAATCGACTATGCTAGGGCAAAAGTCAACCGTGGCCTACATACAGTCAAACTTCAAGATTTTTGGTAAACATCCTCATTTTGAAGTTAATTTCATCATTTTATCAAGGGTTGATCATGATTCATCAAGGATTGTTCACAATTCATCAAGAACCAAAAGTTGCTAAATTAGGGTTTTGCAGGAAAAGCCAACTCAAATTTGACCAAGCATAAATTTCTCATACTTTATTAGAAATGATCCATACAAAGCTCATTTTGAAGAGGATGCAATTACCTATAATCCATCTTCAGCTTCCAAGTTCAAAATATGCACTCACAATAAGTTATGAATTTGGACATTATAAGTCATTTTGAAAAGTCAAAAAAACACCTTTTTTGTCAAAGCTTCATACATGAACATGGAATACCAAATTGAGATTAGACCAAAAGGGTTGATTAGAGGACATATCAAGCTTTCTAAAAAGTCAAATAACACCTTCAAAGAGTCAAAATTTAGGAAGTTATGCATTGGTGAAGTTGACCTTTTTTTGCAAAATTGTCAAAAGTCAACTATGCCTCAAATTGCAATTTTTGCTAAATGGGCCTAACTTTTTGCATTTGTTTTGAGTTGGTAGCATGGTCCATGAGCCCTAGCCATTGCCACTTGTATTTATATTATTTTTATTATTTATTTTGATTTTTATTTGAATTAAATCAATTTTAATCAAAACAAATCATGAAAAAATCTAAAGCATTGAAACCTTAAGATATTGTGCATGTTTCAGGTCTTATATCCAGTTGGCAAGTGATTGAAATCGTGCAAAGCCTTGGTGTGCATAAAAGATTGAATTTGGCCTATTTTTGGAAAGATATTCAAAGGAATCAAATCAAAATCAAAAGCCATGATTGATAAAGATTGAGCACACTTTTTCAACCCTAATTCAGTCCTTGATATATATTGAACATTGGCAGACCTAAAACAAGGCTGGAGAGAGGCGCAAGAACAAGAACAAAACTTGAAAAAAATCATAAAAAGTGCTGAGTCGAATTCATACTTCCATGCAATTACAAGTCCTCCTAATCATCCCATTCACTTCCTGGGAGTGCAAGCAAGAAGTACCAATCAAAAACAAGCGCGCTAGTGTCTAGAATTCGCCCCCACGACTCCCACGGTTTGCCATGATTTCCAAAACTGAATCTTTTTATTCTTGCATATTCATCATATTCTAATCACATATTCTTGTTCACCATCACATTTGCAAGCTATCTGGAACGTTTAATTGCATTTTTATGAACAATATGAGATTTCATCATTGTTAGGGTTTTTTGGTCCGATTTGGGATCTTTGCATACAGGTGAAATTGGGCCATGAAAGGGGCACCGTCGTGCTCAGCAGGTCCAGACGAACTAATTCATGGCCTTATATTTCATTTATCTTGCTTGTGCTTTATTTTGAGAAGTTGCACAGTTGTAGCAACGGACGTTGTCCGTAGGTAAAAGTGTTTCACTTTTAGCAACGGAGCAAGGACACAGATGACCAGCGTGGCATCATCCTGTTGGTCCATTCAAAATTCTGGCACGCGTTTTTATTATTCTCCACTAACTCTTTTTATTATATATTATTAATTATTATTATTATATGTACAAGAAAAACAGCTAGCGCAGTTGGTTACAAGGTGAGTGCAAAAGGCATCAGGACCTGGGTTCGAATCCCAGGCCCTTATTTGTTTCACATATTTTGTCTTTTAGTGATCCAGCGTGCACACAAGCCAAGAGACTATCATGCACTCTCATCATCCAACCTGCCAAGTATCCAGATGGCCAGATCTAAAGGCCATCAGACGAAGGACCATCATGGGACCTAGTCAACGCAAATCATAGAAGCATGGAGGTCAACGTGGACAACCCTGTTTTGGGCCCAGACTTGGCTATCCACACCCCCCTCAGATTACTAATTGCAGGCCCAACTTTCTTTTTCCTTTTCTTTTATATTTCTTAATTAACTAATTTATTTATTTATATTTACTAACACAAATTAATTATTCTTTTTACCAAAAAAATCATAAAAAATAATATTTCATCCATTTAGATTTAGGTTTATTTTTTATCAAAAAATTTATTTAATTTAATTAGGTTATTTAATTTTAGGTAACTTTAATTATTTTGTAATAAATTAAAATTAATTAGAACAATTAGTTTTTTTTTTGTTTCTAACTTAATTATATTTTCTTTTTCTTAAAATAACCAAAAACATAAAAATAGGTTAAACTTAGTCATTTTCTTTAATTAATTCAATTAACTAATTAATTTTGTATTTATTTTTAAAAACCTAATTCTTTTTCTTAAAAATAATTAAAAACAACAAAAACATTTTTTCCTTTCAATTAGGTTAGAAAGGGTCAAACCCTAATTTCTTATCGTTCTTAATTTCATCGCGCGCGCTTTGTTATTTTATTTTTCCATATTAATGTAATTGCTCACAAGTTGTAATAACTTAATTAGGACCTTTTACTTTCATTTATCGTTTTCTTAAGGGTTTATTTTTGGCTATGTAAATACTCGAAGCCTTGTAATAGCGTAGCTTTACTTTCCGCACTTTAAATTCCGCAAAATATTAACTGTTAGATGTATGAATTAGGGTTGTATGACAAGAATGTATGTAAACTTTAAAACGGTTAGCTAACCCTAAATGTGCAAAGATAATAAACTTGAAATTGAATCACTCGCACATGCGCACTCCTAGGGTACACTCCCACTTCAGTTGCCTTCGGTAAACGGTCATTAGGTATAGGATATTTTAGTGGTCGCTCTTTTGTCTAAACAAAGATCAAAGTCCCGTTCGGAATGGTTGCCTCGGAATTGTTGCCTCGAATAATTGATCTAAGACATTAGGGTTACTACTAAGACATCCTAACATTGCTTTAGTGACCATACGTCCCTTTTGAATTGACCCTTAAAACTCCAACGACGATGCTACCTACTCACTAATAGTGGGATAGCGCTGTCTAAAGGAAACGAACATAGAACAATTCTTTTTTCGAGTAGGTAGATTAGTTCTTAAGTACTTGCTCAATCCAAACAAACTTTTTCACATTTACAAACAAAGTTTTCAAAAACACTTCGTAACACTCTTGAAGACAGAAGCAAGGGTTAAATAGAAGTCAAAACAAAAAAATTTCAAATCACACAAACACACAAAGAAGCAATTTTGAAAATGATGAGCAAGTACCTAAGAGCCCGTAGAAAACTACGGATAGAAAGGGTGCTAATACCTTCCCTTTCTATAATCTACCCCCCGTACTCAGAAAATCTCGAAAAAGGAATATTTCTGTGCTTTTTTCCTTTCCTTGTTGGATAAAATAAAAGTCGGTGACGACTCTTGCTTACCGTGACATTTTGCAAACAAAAAACGCAAAATGCAAACCAGCATTCCTAAAACAATCCCGGTTCTGGCCACCGTATCACAGTACCACATGCATGTGCATTGTAACGAGTTGTATTTTGTGTTGTATATTTAACATGTTATATTGTTGACTTGTGATGGATGATGATAATGAAGTTGAGTTGTATGTTTGATTTACGTCGTGTGGTGGGTGATGATAATTAAGTATGTATCTGTGTAATCGTTATGAACTATAATTGATAATTGTGGAACTTGAAATCTTGCATGATATACCTGTTGTTTACTCATAATTATATTACTTATTATATTGTCATGATATCTCACCCTTATTGTTTGAATGTTGCCTCTACGTGGGTAACATGCAGATGACCAGTAGTAGTGCGAAGTCGTGAAGTCTAGAAGAGGTTGCTCTTCTTAACTTTAGTTGGTGTCATTGCTCTGATACGTAACACCAGGGGATGAACGTTTGCTTATTTTATTTAATTGATGTTTTTATTTTGAAGTATTATGGGAGTAGTATAGACTCTGTTTTATTTGATTAAAAATGTTATTTTGCGATGAGTTGAAGATGTTGAAAATAATTTATGAATTTCTTTCTGCTGTATTAATAAATTTGAAGTTTGAAGAATATGTTGAAATGTTGTTGGTTCATCCAAAATATGTGTTATGTATCCGTTTATTTATAATTGAGTAAAGTTTGAATATGTTGAATGATGTGACATCCTATCCTTGGAGTTTTATTTTACTCTGATTTTTATTAAAATTACCTTTGGAGAAATAGGGTGTTACACTCAGCATCTTTTTTCGTAGACACCTTAGCCTTTTTCTTCTTCTTTTTCCCATCACTCTTAGCAGGGGAATCTTTCTTTCTCTTGTGACTTTTGGATTTGTGGGAATACTGTGAAGAATGAGCCTCAGGGGATGGCTGAATATGAAAAAGAAAGTATAAGTTGGTCCTTTAGTTAAAAATATATAAACCAACAAAAGTATATAAACCGAATAAAAGTATCTCATTTCCTATGGTGGAATGGTATGTATTCTTCTTGTATTTTTTGGAAGTTTTGGAGGGAGCAATCAAATCTGTCGAACACTTTTGACTCTGCAGAAAGCCAAATTATTAGTAACAGTCCAAAATCATAAAGGAAGTAGGGAAGAAAGGCACACATACTAAAGAACTATGTTTTTTGATAGCAGTCGAGATAGTCTCATCGTCAGATGGAGTTTTGTTAGGAACGATCTGCAAAGTTTAAAACAAAAAAATTGGCTAAATCAAATATGCCAAACAGAGAGTAGAAACAACAATATTCAAATCTAAACCTCTTTGGTCGAAGGACCGGTCTGGTCGACATGAGTACCCTCATCTTGATCTATGGGAATGGCTCTAAGAAAGAAGTAAAAGACCAAAATAGTGTTAAAGTCAAAATGGTAAAAAGCCAAGCTTTCCAAAAATTGTTACCAATTTGTATGACAGAGAGTACTCTAACACATTGAGGATCAATATGTAGAGGACCTGAGTAGTTGTGTAGATAATTCTTCGTTGGTACCACTCTCTCGGCCTTTTTCTTATAAGCATTTTTTATGTCTGACCAAGAGCAATACCACCATTCTGGGATAGATGTGCCAAAGGCCAAAGCCAATGGGCTAGATGGAAAAGGAGGAAAATTAATCTTTTCAAAATGAAGTGCGTAAAGATATTTATCTTTCTCGTAACCAGGAATTTTAAGTTATGGGATCCTGTCGGTTACCTTCTCCTTTAATTCTTTGGCTGCCTCAGCAATGGTCCGACAAAGATCATTAGGTCGATATACAACTGCAAAATACTTCTAGAAAGCTTAGATTTTCTTATCATTAGTAATCTTACTTTTGGTATACTTTTCCTGTAAACAATCAAAAACATTAGTCAGTTCAACCATTTTAACTTTAGGAGCACCAAAATATGCATCGACATATGACTGCCACCAAGTTTCAAATTCTTTTATGCAATAAAAAGCAGTTTGAAAAGGAATGAGAGCAAGTCTAGGCCTTTTTTCCTAAAAGTTATCGACATCCTTTTCGAAGACATCATAAGGTTGTTCGGTGGTGATATTTAAGTGCATCTCCAATGAAGGTTATAGAGATTTAGGCATGAACTGGAAAAGTCCAAATTGTCGAGCCACCAAATTTGGATGGTAAGCTACCAAACCTGGTGTGCTACCGACAACAACAACAAACAAGAATTGAGGGGATAAAAAACGCCTCCAGATGCTTAGCGAGTTAGTTTTGTCTTCCTCATTAGGGGGAGGAAAAGCCCTGGTGAACCATTCAGGCCCATGTAATCTAACGCAAAAGGGTGCCATATAAGGCTCAAACTCGACACGATTTAACATAATGTTGAATAGGAGTTGAAACACCTCAATGTTGGGAAAAGTATTGTCACCAGGAGTTATTGGGACCAGGCGTTTCCAAATAATATGGCGTTCAGTCAGAGGACAAGCCACCCTTTTCATCCCGTAAGGCTTAATATCTTTAGAAAAGCTGGCATTGTAGCCACAATTGCAAGAACCAAAAAGGGCCATGGGCCAAAACATTCTTTTTTCTAGAGTGAGTGGGGTCAAAGGTTTTTATTTAGGAAACAACCTCCGTCAAAGATTCATACAGTGAGGCTAAGATCAATTGTCCCAGAGCAACATCACGAACATAATGTAATTGAGTGGCTAAATATACGTATTTTTTTCTATTTGCATGGATCTGGAGCAGAAGACAAAACAAGATAGCCACAAAGTCAAAAAGGCTACGTGTTCTTCAGGAGTAATAAGGCATTTTGTTCTAGCATGATGGTCAATAAAGTTATTATACATCGGTTTTTTTAGTTTCACCTACATTGAATCTCAAAGGCATATGGGATGAATCCTCAAAGTTAAAAATGCGACCAGTCGGCTTTAAACCTCTGATGGCAGCTACGTCTAAGAGTGTTGGAGTTATCATGCCACATTTTGTCTGGAAGGTGTTATTCGATCCCTCCCAAAATTGTAACGCAGCAAGCAACATACCACATGAGCAAAAGGGACCACAATGGGAGATTTGAAAAAGGGTGTTGTGATGCGGTGGGAGAACTGACTTGATGTTTTGCGTTTGTGTTTGCAAATGTTGCAGTTTAGCAAGAGTCGCCACCGACTTTTCTTTTATCCAAAAGGAAAGGTGAAAACGCACAGGAAAGACCTTTAGAGATGTTTCTTGGGTTCGGGGGGTAGATTATGAAAAGGGAAGGTATTAGCATCATTTTCATCCATGGTTTTCCATGGGCTCTTAGTTACTTGCTAGATCACTTGCTTTTGTTTGAATGTGTGCTTGTGGTGGTGATTTTTGAAAGTATTTTAAAAATGGAACTTCGTAATGGTTCTCATTTCTATAAGAACGCCTACAAAGTGTTTGTTTCGAAAATAGTTCAAAAGTGTGTTTGTGAGATATGTTTTTGAAATTATTTTGAAAATGGAACTTCGTAATGGTTCTCGTTTCTATAAGAACGCCTACAAAGTGTTTGTTTCAAAAATAGTTCAAAGATGAGAGTGTGGGTAAAAATGTTTTTGTTGTGAGCAAGCGAGTAACTAAGAGAGAATCTACCTACTCGAAAGGTCTTAAATGTGCTTTTCCTTTTCCTTTAGATGTTTCTATCCTACCATTGATTTGGTAAGAAGCCCCATCGCTGGATGTGAAGGGACGGGCGTTTGAGACATTTGTATAGTTATAGAAGGCAACATATGGGAAGTTTTAGCAATGTAGTTTTAGGGACTAGATCGTTTACCGAAGGCAACATCGAGGGTCATCGAGGGACTACGATCTTTTATCGAGGGTCTTTTGCTAAAACGCCCATGTTCGAGGGACATGACTATTTTCCGATAGGCAACAAGTGGAATTACCCTAAGGGTGTAAGTGTGCAAACGTGTTTTATTTACATGCATTTAGTCTTTGATTAGGGTGGCCTATTTATTGGTTTTATCTTACCATACACACCTAATTACTAGCATTTGTACAAAAGTAATAAAAAGTGTAAAAAAATAAATCCTACACTATTACAACCATATTGAAAGGCAAGAAAATGTAAAGGCAAAAACAAAATAAAAGAAAGGAAAATGAGCTCTTCGACCCAGGCAGTAGCACCCTTCGACTCAAACCTTCATGGCCCCTTTCGAATCTACCTTTTTTGTTTCCTTCGACTGCAGGAGTGTTAGCCGGTAACCTTCGACTCACCCTTCTTGCTATTTATTTTGACAGGCTTTAGGAGTCAGCATGTTGTGCCTTTCGATTGGGCCTGGAACTAATGCAAGGTGCAATCTGCCTTTCTGCCTCCTTTGAATGGAGACTGAAAGCTGTGAGAGAGTGTCTTTCATCTGGGCCTACATGTCAGTGTAATCGAAGCAAGGGTGTGTGTGTTGAACATGTATGTATCGAAGCATGTGTATGCATCGAAGCAAGTATATCGAAGCATGCATATTTTATATTCCAACATTTTTAGGGGACTGTACATATTAGTTCTTAAAGGAACACAAAAGATTAACATCGAAGGCAATGATTATTACATGTTGGTTTAGTAGATGAATCAATAAAGATGTTTGAAATGAAAGAGTTAAAGTCAGAAAGACTTACCTCAAAGCTGGTGTGTGGGATTCGAACTTGAACTGCTACCTGGACGTTTCTGGAATTCGAAGAGTAGCCACAGGAGGTTTGCCTTTGGTTCGAAGAGTTGTCACAGAAGGTTGTCTTTGAGTTTGAACAAACTTCTATGTGTGGGGTGTTCTTCAGAATCGAAAGAGGTGAGTGTTTGGGATTCTGTTTTTTTGATTTCTCAAGTGTTGATGAACTTGAGAGTTTTGTTGTGTTTGAGAAAATTTGGGGGATTCGTTCCTCTGGTCCCAAGATCCTCCCTCAGCTTTGTAAATGTTCCTCTATTTATAGAGAAAGAATGGACATGTTGTCCAAAGCCAGCCTTACAAAGAAATGATAAAATAATGTAATATGAAAGTACATGTGGGGGGCCTCTTGGCAGTTGGGGTACATAAGATGTGACTTATGCTTCTGGCCTTCTTGTGCTCAGACCAAAATCAGGTTGAAAGCTGATTTTGTGACTAAAGTACCTTTTATTTAAAAAAATGGGTACATAGTCTTTTGCCAATTTATCCCAGAATGGTATTATCCAATGAATAAACCTACGAACCCTTAGGAAATGTATCACAAACTTGTGTAAGCCTCTGATTATGTAAATATTTGGAAGCAGCATAGCATTGAAAATGAGATTTGGTCTTGAGTCGAATGCCAGAATGAGATCGAAACACACTTGTTCGAAGGAAGCCTTTTCCTCAGTCGAAGCTTGTGGTCGAAACAAGCTTATGCCCAGTCGAAGCTTGTATCGAAGAAAACATATTTCCAAATCGAAAGCTTATGCTCGAAGGAAGCATATTGCCCAATCGAAGCATATGGATCGAAATAAACATAAAGGGAGTCATTGCCTTGTGTCTTTTTAGCATGAGGGAAGTTCCTGGCTTCTGAATTGAAAGGCGCTTTTTTCAAGGGAAGCAAGAACTTAGTCAAATCTTGTATGAAGATATCTCTTGGCTCAAACGAAACTTGTGAGAGGCAAAGTCTACAAGAGGCCCTTGGTGTAAGTGGAATCGAAGGACGTTTCAAGTCCAAACGAAGGCTGTACCCAAGTTGCATTCGAAGGAAGTTTCAAATCCAAACGAAGGATGTACCTAATCTTGCATTCGAAGGAGGCTATAAGTTCAAAATGAAGGACATGCCCAAGTGTGATACGGTGGGAGAACTGACTTGAGTTTTTGCGTTTGTATTCGCACTTGTTCGGTTTAGCAAGAGTCGCCACTGACTTTTTATTTTATCCTAAAGGAAAGGTTAAAAAATCACAGGAAAAACCTTTGAGATGTTTTCGTGGGTTCGGGGGGTAAATTATAAAAAGGGAAGGTATTAGCACCCTTTTTATCCATGGTTATCCATGGGCTCTTAGTTACTTGTTTTAGATCACTTGCCTTTGATTTTCAATTGCTTGAAATGGTGGTGTGTGTGTGTTTGAAAATGTTTTGAAAAATATGCCTTGTCTAGGCAACCGTTGTAACAATTCTTTACTCGAATGTTTTACAAAGGTGTCTGTCTTTTCGAAAAGATGTTTCAATGTTTTGAAAGTTATTTTGAAAGTTGTGTTGTGGAGTGTGTTTTGAAAAGTAGGCAAGTGTGTTTTGCAAGTTTGATCAGGTAACTAAGAGTTGTCTACCCCTAAATTTACTCAAAGATTTTTCCTATGTTTTAACCCTTTTAACAGTATTGTTCCACCATTGTATTTGGTGGACAATCTTGTGTTAGGATGTTAACGGGACGGGCGCGGGTCATCGTATAGACCATGAATGCAATGGTGCCAAGTTTCTTTGGCAATTTGCTTGAGGGACTTGATCATTTCTAGGCAACTTCGAAAGCGTCATCGAGGGACTATGATCATTTGATTTGTTTTTGTTTTGCCAAAGAAACTCAACATGCAAGCATGGCCCATTTTGGAAGGCAACAAGCGGGATTACCCTAGGGGTGCAAGTGTGAATTGTGTATTGATTGTCATGCATTTGTCTTGTATTAGGTTATCTAGCGGTTGATTTTGAATCTTCGCATACAAACCCTAATTACTATACAGTATATAGAAAGAGATAAATTGCGGGAATTTAAAGTCTAAGCTATTACAAATAAGTATCCGGGAATGGGGGTACAAGTGTTTACAAATGGGGATGAGTCATATTAGGATAGTAGTGTCCAAATAATATTTATAACCAAATCGAATCGCATTCTCAATGTAGCATGTATCAATGCATAAGAATAAAAGCAATGTATCAAAAGTATTTGTGTATGTGATTATTTACAAGTGATGCAAGATGTTAACTTAATGCAAAATTAAGTAAGTATTTATTCTTTTAGTTTTTGTTAAATATGTACAAACAAAAGATTTAAGAAAAGCAAAGAAAATGCTTAAGAAGTTCTATTTTTATGTATTTTTCAAATGTAATAAAATAAAAAGAAGTGATTTAAGAAAATTTTGTAAAAAAGAGTTAATGTATTATTTATTTACAAAATAAGTGGTGTTATATAAAAAGAAAATAAATAAAAGTATTTAGTTTGAATAAATAGAAAAAAAAAGAGTTAAATGGGCTTAGGGGATTTATGGCCCAAACAAAACAAATAAGACTAGGACCAGGGGGGGTACGCGCCAGATTTTGAGTTGGGCTTAAGGCAATTGGTTGGGGCAAGGCCCAGACGCGTTTTACACATTTTTGTTTTAGGGTTTTCAAAGTTTGTCTCATAACTTAGGGTTACAGAGGCGTCGTTCCCTTCTTCTCTGTCCTCTTCACTTTCTTAAGCCAAGCTTTTTCTGAACAAAATTCTTCGCCCATAGCCACCAGGCGCCACCGTCTGTCTCCTCCTCCCTCCATGGATTACTCAGGCAGTGGTTATACAAGGTAATGATTCTGTCTTAGCTTATTTTTAGGGTTTCAGTTCATATGTTATTAGTTCTGATCTTTATCTTTGTTATTTGTTTCTGTTTGAGGTGCGTGAAAAGGAAGAGAACGATACCTTTGCTGGAGACGGAGGAATGGACTGGAGGCGCCTTAGGCGGCCGGCGAGGGAGCGTGATGCTGAGCTTGCTCTGTGGAAAACTGGTACTCTATATTTCGCTTTTTGATGGTTTTGTGATGAACACTGAAAACCCTTGTATAATTTTCTTTTCCTCTTCTGTCTGCTTGAATGCTTGGTTGGTGATTTTGGCTATGTTGACCCTATGATGAACATGGTTCTGAGGGCTTTGTTTGGATATGTTGGATACTTTGAAATGGTTTGGATATTGTATGTAAGCTTATTGGTGAAGGCATTTTCTGGTTTGATGTCCTAGTTTTGACAGGTTTTGAAAGGGCTATATTGTTTTTTGTGATATGTTGGCTTTTGAAACTGAGTTTTGGCAGGCTTCAAGCTTGTGTTCTTTGTTGTTTGACAGGCTTGAACAGGTTTGAAGCTTTAGGCTTGTGTTTGAGATTTATGCAAGCTTTGAGGTTTGTGTCTTGAACCAGGTTTCAGGACTTTGGTTTGTTTGAAGCAGGTTAAGGCTTTATGCTTGTTTATGCAGGATGAGGCTCTAGGCAAACTGCTTGTTTTTGACAGGCTGGGGTTGCAAGCTTTAGTTGTAGTTTTGCTTCAGGCTTCTGTTACAGTTTGTAGCCTATGCAGGTTAAGGCTTAAGGTTACAGGTTGAAAGCTTGTGGTTCTGGTCTTTTGTTTACAGGTTGATGTGCTTGTGTTATGTAACAGGTTTGAGATAGTTTGTTTGTGTTGGAGGCAGTTTGCAATGTTTGAGCAATGTTACAGTTTGTGTGAACTTATTTTTTTTGTGATATTCTGCCTACCCCTTTGCTTGTTCTGATATGTCTTGTTTATATCTTTAAGCCTCAAGCCTGTTGTACTGTAAGCCTCTTCTCTCTCTTTTTCTCTCTCCACAAATAAAAAGCATATTATATTGCTTTAAACTATACTTTCTGAAAAAGGGTTGGCTGGAAAGTGATGTGAATTTGAATGTTTGCTTGCATTATTAGTTTTCCTCTGCATACTTTCCAGATTTCCTGCATATCTCTTAAAAGCTTTTTGTACTTTCTTTGGACACCTTTTTTAGTAGACATTGGACTTGGTTTAGTTTCTTTGACAGTTTGCAATTTGTGCAGTTCAGTTTGCCTTTTGGACTTGGTTAGGCATGTTTTGAAGTTACAGCTTTGTTGACATTTTTCACATGCTGTTTGTTTGGCATTTTGCAAATTGAAACTATGTAGCCTGTTTGACAATTTGAATTTGTGCAATTCATATCTTTTTTTCAAGCATATTTCTCTTTCCCTCTTTGTGAACCAAGAGTATTCTTGTGATTTGCAGAGAGGGTGAATAACTGATTCCGGCCAGTCACTTTTAATGATGAGCCTTTTTTATGATTAACTGTCTGCCTTTTTATTTCATCTGTATTGACTTCTTCCTTTTCTTTTGTTTTTGCAGATGAAAATCAATTGAGCAATGGGGAGCATCAGTAGAAGATGAAGACTTAGGAAAATTAGGATGCAATTCTATTTTATTTTTAATCATTGTAATAAATATTATTATAAATACTTGTAAATAATTACTGTATTTAAATAACAATTGTACAAATAATTAAAAATAAATAAAAGTCTTTTTATTGTCAGATATCTCTTTTATTTCAACTGTTTATTTAATTATTTAAGCTTTCTTGAATTAAAATAACTGGAAGTAGATCCAATTATTCTAACTTAGATAAAATAAATAATTAATAAACACTGTAGTCTTGCAATCAATAATAACCTGGCGTCCCAATTAAACATAAGCAATGCACAGTTAATCAAACCAACGTCCACATGTCTTTTCTTTTACTGATTATACCAAACACTGCAAGTTCTCAATCCAAATGCCTCAGCTCATATCCCAGAGTAACTTGAAAAGAACTATAGAATTAATTCTTTCTGAGAACGTGCGCACAAACCCTAGTTCTTGATTTATTGTCAAAGAAGCGCCTGCCGAATCAAACCCTGAGCCAAACTCAACCAAACCCTAATAATCCGCTTGAACTGTTCCAGAGTCCATGAAAACCCTAATTTGGATAGACTGATAAGAAAAAGTCTGTTTGACTGATTCTTACGCCAATCTGAAAAGTCAGGGAAAACCCGAAGCTATGATTTCTTGTGGAAAAATAGGAGGTCAAATTTTGGGGTACAACAGTTGCCCCTGTTCAATCTTCTTGAACCTGAAGAGTTAGATTGGCAAGTTTGTCTTTCGCGACTCGAGGGTAAAAGGAGATTGGACACTAGAGTGCCCAAAAAATTTGCACTCGGTGATGTGATGGTAGAGGGAATGGGCTTAAAGATGCCATTTGGTGATGGGCTTAGAGATGCCATCTAGGGATGTGACAGAATCTTGTCGGGGGATGGGCTTAGAGATGCCACCTGGAAATTGCTGGTAGGAGGATGGGCTTAGAGATGCCATCTGGAAATGTGACAGAATCTTGTCGGGGGATGGGGTTAGAGATGCCACCTGGAAATGTTTGTTGAATTGTACGTCATTGGTGAGTGGATGAGTATCAGAAAGGTGTCCCTGTTTGGAACGTCTCTGAACTGATGATCTGAATAAGAAATAGACTGACATCCATGTTTAGAAGCATCCGTAATCTGTTTTCAGTAGTTGCATCTGAACAAGAGATAGGTTAACATCTGTGTCTGGAAAACCCGTAAACTGTCTTCAGAAGTTTGAAATCTGTACAAGTAATAGATTAACATCCGTGTTTGGAGAATCCGTGAACTGTCTTCAGAAATTTGAAATCTGTACAAGTAATAGATTAACATCCGTGTTTGGAGAATCCGTGAACTGTCTTCAGAAGTTTGAAATCTGTAAAAGTAATAGATTAACATCCGTGTTTGGAGAATCCATGAACTGTCTTCAGAAATTTGAAATCTGTACAAGTAATAGATTAACATCCGTGTCTGGAGAATCCGTGAACTGTCTTCAGAAGTTTGAAATATGTACAAGTAATAGATTAACATCCGTGTCTGGAGAATCCGTGAACTGTCTTCAGAAATTTGAAATCTGTACAAGTAATAGATTAACATCCGTGTCTGGAGAATCCGTGAACTGTCTTCAGAAGTTTGAAATCTGTACAAGTAATAGATTAACATCCGTGTCTGGAGAATCCGTGAACTGTCTTCAGAAGTTTGAAATATGTACAAGTAATAGATTAACATCCGTGTTTGGAGAATCCGTGAACTGTCTTCAGAAGTTTGAAATCTGTACAAGTAATAGATTAACATTCGTGTTTGGAGAATCCGTGAACTGTCTTCAGAAGTTTGAAATCTGTACAAGTAATAGATTAACATCCGTGTCTAGAGAATCCGTGAACTGTCTTCAGAAGTTTGAAATCTGTACAAGTAATGGATTAACATCCGTGTTTGGAGAATCCGTGAACTGTCTTCAGAAATTTGAAATCTGTACAAGTAATAGATTAACATCCGTGTTTGGAGAATCCGTGAACTGTCTTCAGAAGTTTGAAATCTGTACAAGTAATAGATTAACATCCATGTTTGGAGAATCCGTGAACTGTCTTCAGAAATTTGAAATCTGTACAAGTAATAGATTAACATCCGTGTTGGGAAGCGTCCGTAAACTTGATTCAAAAGTTGAAGTTAAAGCTTAATAATCTTATCCTGAAAATGGTAAAATATTAGCTGAAACACAAAGTTATGTTGCATGAAATGTATGATGCAATGTATATTATATCAATGTTTATGATATGAATGTAATGAATGCACATGTAAGCTGATGAGCTGTCTTGCTGAGGATAGATGAATCCTGGATGGCTGGAGATAAAAGAATCTTGACTGCTACCGGGGAAAGTAATTCCTTGACTGCTGCAGGGGACTGCAAGCATCTTTTGATCGTTGAAAATGAGAAGTCCTGGGACCGCTGTTGGGGAATCAGGAGCTTGGGTTGTATGCCAATCTACTGGGGATTCCTGTCTTGAGGAGATCTTCACTAGGGAATATCTGAATATCCTGTGAGGAACTGAGAATGAGAGTCTTCATTCTGCTTGGGGATTGATAGTTGGAAGTTTTAGCTCTGCTGGGGATTGCAAGAATCTTTTGATTGCTGCAGGTATTGATCTGGGATCTTGAAAAGGTTGGTCAGTGAGATAGTTGTCCTGGCTGGTTTCAGGTATTGATCTCTGATCTGAGAAGAAAGATAGTTTTCCTGGCTTGTTACAGGTATTAATCTTCAATCTCTTCATGTAGATGGTTTCCCTGGCTTGTTACAGGTGTTAATCTACAATCAGTCGTCCACAGATATCTTCCTGGCTTGCTACATGTATTAATCTGGAACTTAAGAAAGGTTGGTCAAGGAGATACTGTCCTGGCTGGTTTCAGGTATTGATCTCTGACCTGAGAAAGAAAGGCTTCCTGGCTTGTTTCAGGTATTACTCTTCAATCTCTTCATGTAGATAATTTCCTGGCTTGCTACAGGTGTTAATCCATAATCATTCGTCCATAAATATTTTCCTGGCTTGCTACAGGTATTAATCTGGAACTTAAGAAAGGTTACAGAATGGCAACCGTGTCTGGAGCATATCTGGACCGTATCTTCCAACAGGTGATGAAGGAAATTTGATGATGACCGCAACTTCCAGAAGGAAATTTTGAACGCTCTTGAGATTGACATTCGAATGCCCCAAGTGATGATGAAGGAGACTTGCCCCAAGTTCGCTGAACTTTTGAGAGATTTGTTGAAATCTTGACTGGATTGTCCCAGGTTAACTGAACTTTGAAAGATCTGTTGAAACCTTGACTGGACTGCCCCAGGTTAACTGGATAGTGACATGTCATGCCCCCTTGTTGATAGGAGATTTATCAATGGAAGTGTCATCCTTTTTAAAGTGATTTTACTCACTGAGAGAGTTTTCGTTCCTCCGAACATTCGTTGTAGGAATTTCTTCGCTGTCAAATAAATAACCATGTGCAAACAACGATATTCAAATAATGCAAAGTTTATGCTTGTCTCGAAGTTTTGAAAAATGCGTTTTTTAGCAGAAAACTTTTTATAAGACAAATTCAACACAAGATTTAGAGCAAAGCCTTACAGGAGTCAGGATACCTTTTGTAACAGTATGCTTTCAAACTAACCCATGCTTCAATTAGGACTTTTGAAGGGTTGTAACATGGCTTGGTTCACGGTTTAAGAAACAAAGGATAAAAGCTCAAAGTATATTTGTACCCACACGCTCTTCGTGATGTTCTTCAACCCTAAACTCAGTTAATTGTGCGTCGCACTCTATTCGAGTTTGGAACGACTTTTGGGTGATGGTTCACCAATTGAATTTGGAAGGCAGTCATCATCTCCCTTTTTTTTTGCAACACTTTTCATGTTGTTTGAGGATTTGTAATGACCTCTTTTTTTTTATTTGTTATCCCTAACTTTTGCCTGACTGTTCCTGTTTTCGAGATTTTAGTCAGCGGGATGCCCCAGGTTTCTTAAGCCTCCTTTATAGGTTTTGGCTCAGTGGGCTTTTCTCTTTTGAGAGGTAATGACTGCCTATGAGATAAAGAACCATCACTTTCTTTTGATTCCAAAGGAATGCTATTTCTTTTTTTGATGTCGTTCATTTGTATTATGAACTGAGAGTTTGCGACTTTAATGCGCATCTCTTTTTTTTTGAATTAACTGAGATACTACCCTGCCCCAGGTTTATATCAAAGGTTGATTTGTTTAGAACATAAAACTCCTACTTCTTTGGCTCGAAGGGGTTGACTAGGGATTATCTTCCTTATAACTCCATTGTTTGGGAATTGAAAGAAATGCCTGTACATCATCAGCAAGGTCTGTTCAAGAGCATACTGTATGAGAATATGGTATTGTTTCGTCATCCTCCCTCTAAAGGCTTGCAGCTTTTTATCAAGAGTTAAATATCATAAAGAAAGCATAAGAGTAGTGAAAACGAATGGATGAATTCAAGACAAACATATGCAATGCATTAATGAAACAGAGTTTGACATCAACAGATAATTGTTTGAATAACAAAAGAAATTACAACTTTGAAAATTCAAATGAAGCACAAGTCTCTCAATTCGAGCTTTGTCATTTCAGGTGGAGCACCCAAAGTGGAAGATTTTCATCTCACCATCCGGCATGAATTCCAGCACTCCTTCGTCGATCAAATCTTGGATCTTGTTCTTCAGAGTCCAACAGTTGTCGGTGTCATGTCCAGGACCAAAGGAGTGGTACACACACCTTTCATTGGGGTGATAGGTAGGAGCAGAGGTGTTGGGATTCCGAGGAGGATCCCTTAAAGTAAGCAGGTTGACCTCCAACAGGCGTTTCAGTATCAAAGATGACGGTATCTCAGTCTCAGAGAAATGTCTTCCAGGTACATTTCGCTTGCGTCGATTACCCTGTTGATGTTGGCGAGGTTGTTGTTGGGCTTGTGACCCTGAAGCAAGCTGAGGAGCTTTTCCTTTGTCTTCTTGTCTCAAAGGAGGTTGAACGATGACCTGATCTTCAACCCTTGGTGTTTGCCCCACTTGGTCGTTTTGAAGCAGCTTGTTGACGAGGACCCTGAGCTCTTCTTGTCTTTGAGCTAAGTCTTGAATGAGAGACCTCTGACTCACCAGTTCCCCTTTCAATATGGCTATCTCAATGTGTAGCTCCCACTGGTTATCTCTGTCGTCCCCTGGATTTCCCATGATCATGCCCCTGGTGAGGAGCGTCTTGACCTCTGCTTGTCCCAAGGATAGGTTCAAGAACATCTCTTGAAGTTGAGCGTTTTGAGCCTGGATATCCTTGAGAGTCTGCTCCAGAGACATCTCTACTGAAATAAACAATAGGAGAATAAGGAAACCTGAAAAGGAAAAATGTTATGATGCAATGCATGATATGTGAATGCATGTTTTCAAGGATCTCTCAGGGTAAGAGAAAGTTAGAGGTTGAACTTCGATCTTTGATTGGAGAACTTTGCACCGGTGGATGTCTTTCCACGAGAATCAAGCTCACCATGTCAAGTGGGTCATAGCCCCTGATTCAAGTTGTTGCAACTGATCTTTGATGGTATTTGTTTAGAGGAGAAACCTCTTGCCCCTTGGTAGACGTCTGGTTCAACGTGACCCTGCATCAAAAGACCCTCGAGATCCTTGAAATGGTTAGTGAAAATGCTATGGTATGATGTTATGATGTTATGCACATGCATGCAAAAGCAAGTAAGTGTATATACAGGTAATCATATTCACACAAAGCAAACAAGTCCTTAGGTTTAGGCTTGCATGGGGTTTGTAGGTAAGTACCCTCTTGAAGTTAGTTGGATCATCCTGTCCTAAAGTAGAAACCGGGTTCTAAGGAGCTAAATATCATTGGATTATTTTCTGTGTTCATTGTTTGGTTTAGCCACTTAACTGGCGACCAAAATATTCCAAGAAAACAACCCTCAATGAGTGTAGTATCGAGTATCTACCAACTTCGGACTGCACCAAAGTCGGTCATCTCACTACCCCTAAAAAGGCTAAGATGGTCAAGTAAGGTTCTAAGAGTTCGTTAGTGCTTCACGACATCACTCAGCGGCCCCGTACTCTCCTTGATTGAACTCAAGGGTTACCGGTACTCACAAATATGTCACACTAACATAGCTTACTGCTTCAACCATGTCGGTATACCCCGCACAGTTCCCTCACAGTTTTATTGCTATTTACCTAAAAAGGTGCCCCCAAATCCGGGTGTAGGATTTACAACAAACCCAAACAAGGACCCAAAAAGTAAAGCAATCAAAGCAATCAAAGCAAGAATGTAAAGGTGATCTAAACCCTAAGGTAACTCCACTTTTAAATTAATCCCCAGCAGAGTCGCCAGTTCTGTGATACGGTGGGAGAACTGACTTGAGTTTTTGCGTTTGTATTCGCACTTGTTCGGTTTAGCAAGAGTCGCCACCGACTTTTTATTTTATCCTAAAGGAAAGGTTAAAAAAGCACAGGAAAAACCTTTGAGATGTTTTCGTGGGTTCGGGGGGTGGATTATAAAAAGGGAAGGTATTAGCACCCTTTTCATCCATGGTTATCCATGGGCTCTTAGTTACTTGTTTTAGATCACTTGCCTTTGATTTTCAATTGCTTGAAATGGTGGTGTGTGTGTGTGTGTTTGAAAATGTTTTGAAAAAGGTGCCTTGTCTAGGCAACCGTTGTAACAATTCTTTACTCGAATGTTTTACAAAGGTGCGTGTCTTTTCGAAAAGATGTTTCAATGTTTTGAAAGTTGTTTTGAAAGTTGTGTTGTGGAGTGTGTTTTGAAAAGTAGGCAAGTGTGTTTTGCAAGTTTGATCAAGTAACTAAGATTTGTCTACCCCTAAATTTACTCAAAGATTTTTCCTATGTTTTAACCCTTTTAATAGTATTGTTCCACCATTGTATTTGGTGGACAATCTTGTGTTAGGATGTTAACGAGACGGGCGCGGGTCATCGTATAGACCATGAATGCAATGGTGCCAAGTGTCTTTGGCAATTTTCTTGAGGGACTTGATCATTTCTAGGCAACTTCGAAAGTGTCATCGAGGGACTATGATCATTTGATTTGTTTTTGTTTTGCCAAAGAAACTCAACACGCAAGCATGGCCCATTTTGGAAGGCAACAAGTGGGATTACCCTAGAGGTGCAAGTGTGAATTGTGTATTGATTGTCATGCATTTGTCTTGTATTAGGTTATCTAGCGGTTGATTTTGAATCTTCGCATACAAAACCTAATTACTATACAGTATATAGAAAGCGATAAATTGCGGGAATTTAAATTCTAAGCTATTACAAATAAGTATCCGGGAATGGGGGTACAAGTGTTTACAAATGGGGATGAGTCATATCAGGATAGTAATGTCCAAATAATATTTACAACCAAATCGAATCGCATTCTCAATGTAGCATGTATCAATGCATAAGAATAAAAGCAATGTATCAAAAGTATTTGTGTATGTGATTATTTACAAGTGATGCAAGATGTTAACTTAATGCAAAATTAAGTAAGTATTTATTCTTTGAGTTTTTGTTAAATATGTACAAACAAAAGATTTAAGAAAAGCAAAGAAAATGCTTAAGAAGTTCTATTTTTATGTATTTTTCAAATGTAATAAAATAAAAAGAAGTGATTTAAGAAAATTTTGTAAAAAAGAGTTAATGTATTATTTATTTACAAAATAAGTGGTGTTATATAAAAAGAAAATAAATAAAAGTATTTAGTTTGAATAAATAGAAGAAAAAAAAAGAGTTAAATGGGCTTAGGGGATTTATGGCCCAAACAAAACAAATAAGACTAGGACCGGGGGGGGGGGGGGGGTACGCGCCAGATTTTGAGTTGGACTTAAGGCAATTGGTTGGGAAAGGCCCAGACGCGTTTTACACATTTTTGTTTTATGGTTTTCAAAGTTTGTCTCATAACTTAGGGTTACAGAGGCGCCGCTCCCTTCTTCTCCGTCCTCTTCACTTTCTCAAGCCAAGCTTTTTCTGAACAAAATTCTTCGCCCATGGCCACCAGGCGCCACCGTCCGTCTCCTCCTCCCTCCATGGATTACTCAGGCAGTGGTTATACAAGGTAATGATTCTGTCTTAGCTTATTTTTAGGGTTTCAGTTCATATGTTATTAGTTCTGATCTTTATCTTTGTTATTTGTTTCTGTTTGAGGTGCGTGAAAAGGAAGAGAACGATACCTTTGCTGGAGACGGAGGAATGGACTAGAGGCGCCTTAGGCGGCCGGCGAGGGAGCGCGATGCTGAGCTTGCTCTGTGGAAAACTGGTACTCTGTATTTCGCTTTTTGATGGTTTTGTGATGAACACTGAAAACCCTTGTATAATTTTCTTTTCCTCTTCTTTCTGCTTGAATGCTTGGTTGGTGATTTTGGCTATGTTGACCCTATGATGAACATGGTTCTGAGGGCTTTGTTTGGATATGTTGGATACTTTGAAATGGTTTGGATATTGTATGTAAGCTTATTGGTAAAGGCTTTTGCTGGTTTGATGTCCTAGTTTTGACAGGTTTTGAAAGGGCTATATTGTTTTTTGTGATATGTTGGCTTTTGAAACTGAGTTTTGGCAGGCTTCAAGCTTGTGTTCTTTGTTGTTTGACAGGCTTGAACAGGTTTGAAGCTTTAGGCTTGTGTTTGAGATTTATGCAAGCTTTGAGGTTTGTGTCTTGAACCAGGTTTCAGGACTTTGGTTTGTTTGAAGCAGGTTAAGGCTTTATGCTTGTTTATGCAGGATGAGGCTCTAGGCAAACTGCTTGTTTTTGACAGGCTGGGGTTGCAAGCTTTAGTTGTAGTTTTGCTTCAGGCTTCTGTTACAGTTTGTAGCCTATGCAGGTTAAGGCTTAAGGTTACAGGTTGAAAGCTTGTGGTTCTGGTCTTTTGTTTACAGGTTGATGTGCTTGTGTTATGTAACAGGTTTGAGATAGTTTGTTTGTGTTGGAGGAAGTTTGCAATGTTTGAGCAATGTTACAGTTTGTGTGAACTTGTTTTTTTTTGTGATATTCTGCCTACCCCTTTGCTTGTTCTGATATGTCTTGTTTATATCTTTAAGCCTCAAGCCTGCTATACTGTAAGCCTCTTCTCTATCTTTTTCTCTCTCCACAGATAAAAAGCATATTATATTGCTTTAAACTGTACTTTCTGAAAAAGGGTTGGCTGGAAAGTGATGTGAATTTGAATGTTTGCTTGCATTATTAGTTTTCCTCTGCATACTTTCCAGATTTCCTGCATATCTCTTAACAGCTTTTTGTACTTTCTTTGGACAGCTTTTTTAGTTGACATTGGACTTGGTTTAGTTTCTTTGATAGTTTGCAATTTGTGCAGTTCAGTTTGCCTTTTGGACTTGGTTAGGCATGTTTTGAAGTTACAACTTTGTTGACATTTTTCACATGCTGTTTGTTTGGCATTTTGCAAATTGAAACTATGTAGCCTGTTTGACAATTTGAATTTGTGCAATTCATATCTTTTTTGCAAGCATATTTCTCTTTCCCTCTTTGTGAACCAAGAGTATTCTTGTGATTTGCAGAGAGGGTGAATAACTGATTCCGGCCAGTCACTTTTAATGATGAGCCTTTTTTATGATTAACTGTCTGCCTTTTTATTTCATCTGTATTGACTTCTTCCTTTTCTTTTGTTTTTGCAGATGAAAATCAATTGAGCAATGGGGAGCATCAGTAGAAGATGAAGACTTAGGAAAATTAGGATGCAATTCTATTTTATTTTTAATCATTGTAATAAATATTATTATAAATACTTGTAAATAATTACTGTATTTAAATAACAATTGTACAAATAATTAAAAATAAATAAAATTCTTTTTATTGTCAGATATCTCTTTTATTTCAACTGTTTATTTAATTATTTAAGCTTTCTTGAATTAAAATAACTGGAAGTAGATCCAATTATTCTAACTTAGATAAAATAAATAATTAATAAACACTGTAGTCTTGCAATCAATAATAACCTGGCGTCCCAATTAAACATAAGCAATGCACAGTTAATCAAACCAACGTCCACATGTCTTTTCTTTTACTGATTATACCAAACACTGCAAGTTCTCAATCCAAATGCCTCAACTTATATCCCAGAGTAACTTGAAAAGAACTATAGAATTAATTCTTTCTGAGAACGCGCGCACAAACCTTAGTTCTTGATTTATTGTCAAAGAAGCGCCTGCCGGATCAAACCCTGAGCCAAACTCAACCAAACCCTAATAATCCGCTTGAACTGTTCCAGAGTCCATGAAAACCCTAATTTGGATAGACTGATAAGAAAAAGTCTGTTTGACTGATTCTTACGCCAATCTGAAAAGTCAAGGAAAACCCGAAGCTGTGATTTCTTGTGGAAAAATAGGAGGGCAAATTTTGGGGTACAACACCAAGTTGCATTCGAAGGAGGCCAAGAGTCAGTCGAAGGGCGCTGAATTGAAGGAGACCTGTTTTCCTCCAAACTTGTCAAAATGTTATTTTTATCTGCTTTCTCCTTTTTTGACAGTTTCCTTTTAATTTTGGTACTGGAAAATCCCAATGCACTTGTGCAAGCTTAAATCCTGAGAATCTTTATGAGAAAAGCCTTGAGAATTGTGAGGGAAAATTTTGGGGTACAACAGCTGCCCCTGTTCAATCTTCTTACACCTGAAGAGTTAGATTGGCGAGTTTTACCATTCGTGACTCGAAGGTGGAAGATGATTGGACACTAGAGTGCCCATAAATTTGCACTCGGCAATGCGATGATAGGAGGAATGGGCTTAAAGATGCCATTTGGAGAGGTAATGGATAGTTGTTGGAGATGGGCTTAAAGATGCCATCCAGAAATGATTGCTACTCCAAATAGATGATGAAGGAATCTTGGATGACTTCTATCTCAACAGGATGATGAAGGAATCTTGGTTGATTACTACCTCAGCAGGATGATGAAGGAATCTTGGACGATTACTACCTCAGCAGGATCATGAAGGAATCTTGGACGATTACTACCTCAGCAGGATGATGAAGGAATCTTGGACGATTACTACCTCAGCAGGATGATGAAGGAATCTTCGATGATTACTACCTCAAAAGGTGATGAAGGAATCTTGGATGATTACTACCTCAGCAGATGATGATGAAGGAATCTTGGATGACTGCAACCTCAGCAGATGATGAAGGAATCTTGGATAATTACTACCACAGCAGGATGATGAAGGAATCTTGGACGATTACTACCTCAGCAGATGATGATGAAGGAATCTTAGATGACTACAACCTCAGCAGGATGATGAAGGAATCTTGGATGACTACAACCTCAGCAGATGATGAAGGAATCTTGGACAATTACTACCTCAACAAGATGATGAAGGAATCTTGGATGATTACTACCTCAGCAGGATGATGAAGGAATCTTGGACAATTACTACCTCAAAAGGATGATGAAGGAATCTTGGACGATTACTACCTCAGCAGGATGATGAAGGAATCTTGGACGATTACTACCTCAGCAGGATGATGAAGGAATCTTGGACGATTACTACCTCAGCAAGATGATGAAGTAATCTTGGACGATTACTACCTCAACATGACGATGAAGGAATCTTGGACGATTACTACCTCAGTAGGATGATGAAGGAATCTTGGACGATTACCACCTCAGCAGGATGATGAAGGAATCTTGGACGAATACTACCTCAAAAGGTAATGAAGGAATCTTTGACGACTGCTACTCCAAAAGGTAATGATAACCTTTATCTGTCGATCAATCTTTCCTAAAAAGGTAAAGAGTTAGTTGTGTGCAATGTCATGATGTATGCATTGTGTAATGATGTTCAAAATGAATGAGATTTATGTTATATGTATTTTGTATGCATATGTTATGAATGTTATTGAGATGTAAGCGTGTCTTCAAACTTTGCTCAAAATGTTTCCACCGGGTATCCCTATTTTGTTGAGGAGAAATCCGTTGGGGATAGTTGAAAACTCTGCGGGGAGAACGTTTATTCCTGCTTGGGAAAAGAGTTCAGGAGTCTAGGTTGTCCGTTGCTCTACTGGGGTCGAAGTTGAACTGATATCTGATTGGGTCCAGGTTTCACAGTAACTCGGAGGGGATTATAGAGTAGCCTACTGGGGAAGAGGAGTTGTGGTCCTTTGATTTGTAGTAGTCGGATAGGAAAACTCAAGCTGGGGATTTCTGCCGTTTGTTGGGGAAATAAACCCTATTGCTGGTCTATTTGAGAAGTGACGACTTCGTTGGGGGAAAGTCCTCGAGGATTCTTGAGGTTGTCTGAGTTGGGGAAAGATTTTCAGAGATTAAACTCTTGCTTGGAAATCATCCTATGAGAAGGACTTTGGGGAGACTTGGCATTGCCCCTAGCAGCCAATGTTTATGGTATTGCCAAAAATGTTTGATTGTACGTAACTCTTTGCTGAGATTGACGTTCAATTCCCCAAGTGATGGAAATGGAGACTTGCCCCTGGTTACTCTGCAATTCTTGGGAGATTTCTGGGAATCTTGAATGGACTGCCCCAGGTGTGCTGGATAGTGACATGTCATGTCCCCTTGTTGATAGGAGATTTGTCAATGGAAGTGTCATCCTTCTTGAATTGATTTTGTTCACTGAGAAAGCTTTCGTTCATTGGACATTCATTGTGTGAATTTCTCCGCTGTCAAACAATTAACCATATGCAAACAGTGATATTTAAGTAATGTAAAGTTTATGCTTGTCTTTAAGTTTTGAAAAATGCGTTTTTAGCAAGTAAAGAAGTTTTGTAAGAAAAATTTAACTCAGGATTTTGAGTAAAGCCTTACAGGAGTCAGGATACCTTTTTGTAACAATATGCTTTCGAACTAACCCATGCTTCAATTAGGACTTTTAAAGGGTTGTAGCGTGGTTTGGTTCACGGTTTAAGAAACAAAGGGTAAAGGCTCAAAGTGTATTTGTACCCACCCATTCTTCGTGATGTTCTTCAGTCATAAACTCAGTTAATTGTGCGTTTTGAACTCTAATTGAATCTGGAATGCCATTTTAGTGATGGTTCAGACAAGTTAAGTTTGTTGGAAGGCAGTCATTTTTGCAACATTTTTGTTGTTGTTAAGGATTTGTAGTAACCTCTTTTGATTGATTTTTTACCCCTAATTTTTTCTTGACTGTTCTTGTTTTGAGATTACAGTCAGCGGGATGCCCCAGTTTTCTTAAGTCTCCTTTGTAGGTTTTGACTTAGTGGGCCTTTCTTTCTTTCTTTTTTTGAGAGATAATGACTGCCTGTGTGATAGGGAACCATCACCGTCTTTTGATTCCAGAGGAATGTTTCTGATGTCATTCGTTGTATTACAAAATGAGAGTTTGCGGCTAAACGCGCATTTGAATTAACTGAGAGACTACCCTGCCCCAGGTTTTGATTAAGGGTTTCAATTTGTGTTAAAATAGAAAACTTCTACTTCTTTGGCTCGAAGGGGTTGACTAGGAATTATCTTCCTTATAACTCCAGTTTTTAGGATTTGAAATAACGCCTGTACATCGTCAGCAAAGTCTGTCCAAAAGCATAATGTATGAGATGAAGGCATTGTTTTCGTCATCCTCCCTCTAAAGGCTTGTAACTTTTAGCAAGAGCACAGTTTAAATGTAATGAAAATGAGTGAATCAAATCAAGACAAACATATGCAATGCATTAATGCAACAAAGTTTGACATTAATAGATAATTATTTGAACAAGCAAAAGAAATTACAACTAAAAATTCAAATGAACAGAAGCCTCCTTGTCTGAACTTGTCACTTTAGGTGGTGAGCCTTTGAAGGATGACATAAGAATTCAGTCTGGCCATCTTGTGTGAAATCTAGCATTCCTCCATCAATCAGATCTTGAATCTTATTTCTCAACTCCCAACAGTTGTTGGTGTCATGTCCAGGACTGTTGGAGTGGTACGTACATCTTGCATTTGGATTATACCTTGGGGAGGCTATGTTGGGATTCTGAGGAGGGTCCCTTAAAATAACCATCTTGGCCTCCAACATGTGTTGCAGTGCTTGAGACAAAGACATGTTGATTTCGGTGAAGCGTCTTTTGGGCTTGCTTTGCCTTCGCTGATTTTCTGGTTGAAGTCGTTGTTGGGCTCGTGACGCGGAAGCAAATTGGGGAGGTCTTCTCTCGGCTTCTTGTCTCAAGGGATGCTGAATGATGATTTGATCCCTAATCCTTGATGTTTTGCGTTTGTATTCGCAAATGTTGCAGTTTAGCAAGAGTCGCCACCGACTTTTCTTTTATCCAAAAGGAAAGATGAAAAAGCACAGGAAAGACCTTTAGAGATGTTTCTTGGGTTCGGGGGGTAGATTATGAAAAGGGAAGGTATTAGCATCCTTTTCATCCATGGTTTTCCATGGGCTCTTAGTTACTTGCTAGATCACTTGCTTTTGTTTGAATGTGTGCTTGTGGTGGTGATTTTTGAAAGTATTTTAAAAATGGAACTTCGTAATGGTTCTCGTTTCTATAAGAACGCCTACGAAGTGTTTGTTTCGAAAATAGTTCAAAAGTGCGTTTGTGAGATGTGTTTTTGAAAGTATTTTGAAAATGGAACTTCGTAATGGTTCTCGTTTCTATAAGAATGCCTACAAAGTGTTTGTTTCAAAAATAGTTCAAAGATGAGAGTGTGGGTAAAAATGTTTTTGTTGTGAGCAAGCGAGTAACTAAGAGCGAATCTACCTACTCGAAAGGTCTTAAATGTGATTTTCCTCTTCCTTTAGATGTTGCTATCCTACCATTGATTTGGTAAGAATCCCCATCGTTGGATGTAAAGGGACGGGCGTTTGAGACGTTTGTACAGTCATAGAAGGCAACATATGGGACGTTTTAGCAATGTAGTTTTAGGGACTAGATCGTTTACCGAAGGCAACATCGAGGGTCATAGAGGGACTACGATCTTTTATCGAGGGTCTTTTGCTAAAACGCACATGTTCGAGGGACATGACTATTTTCCGATAGGCAACAAGTGGAATTACCCTAAGGGTGTAAGTGTGCAAACGTGTTTTATTTACATGCATTTAGTCTTTGATTAGGGTGGCCTATTTGTTGGTTTTATCTTACCATACACACCTAATTACTAGCATTTGTACAAAAGTAATAAAAAGTGCGAAAAAAATAAATCCTACACTATTACAACCATATTGAAAGGCAAGAAAATGTAAAGGCAAAAACAAAATAAAAGAAAGGAAAATGAGCTCTTCGACCCAGGCAGTAGCACCCTTTGACTCAAACCTTCATGGACCCTTTCGAATCTGCCTTTTTTGTTTCCTTCAACTGAAGGATTGTTAGCCGGTAACCTCCGACTCACCCTTCTTGCTATTTCTTTTGACAGGCTTTAGGAGTCAGCATGATGTGCCTTTCGATTGGGCCTGGAACTAATGCAAGGTGCAATATGCCTTTCTGCCTCCTTCGAATGGAGACTGAAAGCAGTGAGGGAGTGTCTTTTGTCTGGGCCTACAGGTCAGTGTAATCGAAGCAATAGAGTGTATGCTGAACATGTATGTATCAAAGCATGTGTATGCATCAAAGCAAGTATATCGAAGCATGCATATTTTGTATTCCAACATTTTTAGGGGACTGTACAAATTAGTTCTTAAAGGAACACAAAATATTAACATCGAAGGCCATAATTATTACATGTTGGTTTAGTAGATGAATCAATAAAGATGTTTGAAATGAAAGAGTTAAAGTCAGAAAGACTTACCTCAAAGCTGGTGTGTGGGATTTGAACTTGAACTGCTACCTGGACGTTTCTGGAATTCGAAGAGTAGTCACAGGAGGTTTGCCTTTGGTTCGAAGAGTTGTCACAGAAGGTTGTCTTTGAGTTTGAACAAACTTCTATGTGTGGGGTGTTCTTCAGAATCAAAAGACGTGAGTGTTTGGGATTCTGTTTTTTTGATTTCTCAAGTGTTGATGAACTTGAGAGTTTTGTTGTGTTTGAGAAAATTTGGGGGATTCGTTCCTCTGGTCCCAAGATCCTCCCTCATCTTTGTAAATGTTCCTCTGTTTATAGAGAAAGAATGGACATGTTGTCCAAAGCCAGCCTTGCAAAGAAATGATAAAATAATTTAATGTGAAAGTACATGTGGGGGGCCTCTTGGCAGTTGGGATGCAGAAGATGTGACTTATGCTTCTGGCCTTGCTTGTGCTCAGACCAAAATCAGGTTGAAAGCTGATTTTGTGACTAAAGTACCTTTTATTTAAAAAAAGGGTACATAGTCTTTTGCCAATTTATCCCAGAATGGTATTATCCAATGAATAAACCTTCGAACCCTTAGGAAATGTATCACAAACTTGTGTAAGCCTCTGATTATGTAAAGATTTGGAAGCAGCATAGCATTGAAAATGAGATTTGGTCTTGAGTCGAATGCCAGAATGAGATCAAAACACACTTGTTCGAAGGAAGCCTTTTCCTCAGTCGAAGCTTGTGGTCGAAACAAGCTTATGCCCAGTCGAAGCTTGTATCAAAGAAAACATATTTCCAAATCGAAAGCTTATGCTCGAAGGAAGCATATTTCCTAATCGAAGCATGTGGATCGAAATAAACATAAAGGGAGTCATTTCCTTGTGTCTTTTTAGCATGAGGGAAGTTCCTGGCTTCTGAATTAAAAGGCGCTTTTTTCAAGGGAAGCAAGAACTTAGTCAAATCTTGTATGAAGATATCTCTTGGCTCAAACGAAACTTGTGAGAGGCAAAGTCTGCAAGAGGCCATTGGTGTAAGTGGAATCGAAGGATATTTCAAGTCCAAATGAAGGATGTACCCAAGTTGCATTCGAAGGAAGTTTCAAATCCAAACGAAGGGTGTACCTAAGCTTGCATTCGAAGGAGGCTTTAAGTTCAAAATGAAAGACATGCCCAAGTTGCATTTGAAGGAGGCCAAGAGTCAGTCGAAGGGTGCTGAATCGAAGGAGACCTGTTTTCCTCCAAACTTGTCAAAATGTTATTTTTATCTGCTTTCTCCTTTTTTGACAGTTTCCTTTTAATTTTGGTACTAGAAAATCCCAATGCACTTGTGCAAGCTTAAATCCTGAGAATCTTTATGAGAAAAGCCTTGAGAATTGAGAGGGCAAATTTTTGGGTACAACAGGTGTGAATACCTAAATTTTTCCAGTGGTCATCTTTCTCTACCTCTACCATTCCATCCAAGCACGAAATTTAGGGCAGTTTCGAGGAGGAGCAGTTCTAAAGTTTCTATCAACATAGTGGAGAGATAAAGCTTGTGCAAGGGAAACTAAAGGTCTAGTAACATTACTGCAAGGGAAAAATGCATGTTCATATGTAGAAACTATTGTTTTACATTCTTCAGGAAGAGGACCTAGGAAGGCTAAAGGTTCATCAGCGAGAGAAAAAGGAATCAATACCTGAGATTTCCAGATTTTAGCCTTTTCTTCAGCATAAGGAGGTTGAGGAACATATTCTCTTCCATAAATGATGAGTGGATGTTGTAGTTTTGCAGATTGAGGAATATGTTTGGATGAACTCGCCATTATAAATGAAGATAACATTAAAGAAGATGAAGATTAAAAAGAAAAAGGGTTTCATTCTTTTGAGAAGAAGATACGCTGAAGTGTTGGTTGTAGAAAGAAAAAGAAATGAAAGAGAAACCCTAAGTTACAAAGGAAAACAAAAAAAAAGAGTTTGAGTTCCTTTGAGTTAACTTTTCAAAGTTCGTGTGCCACATCTGAGGACACATGGTGATGCAAGGTGAAATATGGTGGGCCACGTCTCCTACGTAAAAGAGATAGTGGGTGAGTTGATAGGCGTATGCCTCGAGGAAAATATACAATACATTATCATGATGGCATGAGGTCATAAATAAGGTTAAATAGTAACGTCAATTAAGAAATGCAAAACGATTAAGTTTGTTATTGAAGGTGGTCAACAGTTCAGAGATGCCATTACCTTACATCTTTCGAATTCGAAAACAACATCTCTGGGGGCAATTTTGTTACCTTAAATTTTATTTAAGACATCTATTGCATTGTTAGTAGGGCAACCCTATGGGCTGAAGGGAAAGTGCCTTCCAGAAGTAGGAACTTTAAGAGGGCCATAGTCAAGAAAATGATAGCTGGAGAGTTCATATAAAAATCAAAGAAAAATTGACTAGGAAAGCAAGTAGTCGACATAAGAGATAGAGAAATAGTCGAATTTATTTTCGTCGACACAACTAGAATCCAAGACTTAAATAATTTGGATTATTCATTCACAGTAAAGGTTGATGTCGAAAGCAAAAATCATGGGCATGATAGATTTTTGAAATTTGAATATTACAGCGGTTGCAAGAAGTTTTCTGAATCAAGGCGCCAACTACGTGGCTAAGTCTTAGGAGGAAGTTTTCTATTAAGTCATGAACGTGTCAACTTAGTATTTTATTGAACTGTATATTCAGTTATTTCGTAACTACTATAAATAAAAGGGTTCAGTGTAGGATTCCGAGTGTTCACTTTGTACTGAAATCACTTGTAAAACTTCATATTTCTAAGCGTAAGGAAGCAAAAAGTTCAAAAGTGTGAATGTACGTGAATCACCATATTTATTTCAATGCAAACTCCTTTCTTTTCAGTTGTGTCCTTTAAATCTTTTACTTGTATTCTATTTACTTTTGAGCAATCCTTTTACATCGTCATTTACTTTACTGAATCTTATTCTATCATAATACTTGAATTCACTGAGAATTCGCTCGACACTTACTTTGTCTAAGAAAAGCCCTAGCATTCTATTGGTCATGAGTCACCTTCAGTCGGTCAGTTTATAGCATATTTGTGGATATTTTTTACTTGTTCTATTTGTTTAGAGAAAAGCGTTTCTCACAAAGGCTTCACGTCGACAGAATAAGTCCCATCCATTAGCACATGTCTTAGGATTAAATAGTCAATCCTACGACTAACCCTTAATTTTAGACTTAGGAAGGAACAACAGTTGTTTACCAATTTCCACAGTAAACACATTCATAGCCTTCATCCATTCAGTCTTATTTCGACTCCTCATACTTCCTTATGGTCTCTAGGTTCTTCGTCTAGAACCTCACTTGTAGAGATTTAGGCATAAGATATAAGATTTGCATATCCAAGTCTCTGAGGTGGCTTGATGACTCTCCTCGACCCATCTCTTTCCAATAGGTAGTCATCGATAGTTTTCTCAACTTACTCAACATCTTTTTCTTCTTCTTCGACTTCATCTGGGATACGCAATTCAACATCAACATGCTCCACCTCAACAGGAATTTCTCCCTGTTCCAGCTCTTCGTCATATATTTCTGTACTTCAACCAACATCATCAGTTTTCTCGAAATTCATTTCAGCTTCATTGAAAACTACATCTCTAATGGTGATACACCTCCAGTGACCTGGCTCTAGGCAACATAGTCTATAAGTTTGACTCCTTCAGGGCATCCCATGAACATGAATTTTAGAGATCTAGGTTTGACCTTGTCTTGCCTAATGTGAGCATAGGCTACGCAACAAAATACTCTCAGTTTGTCGAGATCTGGTGGAAGTCCCGACCAAACTTCTTTAGGTGTCTTCATATCTAACGCATTCGAAGGACATTTGTTTATTAGATATGTTGTTGTCGTAACATCCTCAACCTAAAACACCTTCTTCAATCCAGCACTAGTTAAAATGCATCTAACTCTTTCCAAAATAGTTCGATTAAATCATTCTGCCAAACCATTTTTTTATGGACTACCTACAGTAGTTCTTTGCCTTACAATACCAGAGGCATCACAAAAGTTTTTGAAACCCTCATTGTAAAATTCAAGGCCATTGTCGGTTCTCAACCTCTTAACCTTTCTGCCAATTTGATTTTCGACCAGAGTCTTCCAACTTTTGAAATTCTCAAAAGTTTCATCCTTAGTCTTCTGTATAAATACCCATAACTTTCTGGAATAATCATCTACTATGGATAGAAAATATCTTTCTCCTGAATGTGATGGACACCTTGCAGGCCCCCAAAGATCAACATGGATGTAATCAAGGGATCCATGTGTTCTTTGTTTGCCTTTGTTGAACTTCACTCTACAATATTTTTCAAGTACGCATGGTTCACAAACTTCAGCTTTTCGACTTTGTCTCCACCAAGAAAATTTTGTTTCCCCAATTCGATCAGACCCTTTTCACTAACATGGCCCAATATCATGTACCAAATTTTTGTCTTCGACAAAGGTTTCGTGGATGCAACATTTGTCGAACCACTTACAACTTCAACCTCAAGGGTATACAAGCCTTGTTTCTTCACGCTTCTTAAGACTTCCTTCAATACTTTCATGACTCTTAGGATACTTTTCTCTCCTGGGAAAACATATCCTTTCTTGTCGAATTCACAAAGAGAAATCAAATTTATCTTCAAATCAGGTACATACCTGAATTCAGTCAATAACTTTATTGACTCATCGTAGAGCTTGAATACCACAGATCCAAATACTTACAATCTTGCAAGCTTTGTTGTTTCCTAGCAATAAAGATCCACCATCTTGATCACATAATTCCTCAAACAAGTTTTTGTTTGGAGTCATGTTCCAAGTGCAACCTGAATTCATAATCCATTCTTTTCTGGAGTCGCTGCTTGAAACCACGAGAACATCATATAAGTCGAAATCATCTTGAACAATGGTTGTGTTTCCATTATCTTTACCTCAATGATCTTTCAGGCGTTCAGGGCACACCTTTCTTGTGTGACCCTCCTTCTTACAATGATAGCATTGAATACCAGATGCTTCACCACTGTAATACTTTTGTTGACTTTTACCTTTCTTCTTGTTGAACTTACAATCCTTTCACAAGAATTTTCCTTTAACGTCTAAACCTTCACCAACCGTCAAAGGTTTATGCTTCTTTCGTTTGTTCAAGTCCTTAGAGTACAAGGTTGATTGAACTTCTTCAAAGGTTATGGACTCGCTTCCATACAAGAGAGTATGCTTGAAGTGAGCATGTGATTTGGGAAAAGCACACAACAACAGTGCTTGATCTTCATCATCGATCTTCACATCAATATTTTCAAGATCAAGAATCAGCTTGTTCAATATATCCAACTTCTCAGCTGACACTTTGTCTTCAATCATCTTGAATGAATACAAAGCTTGCTTCAGGTAGAGTCGATTTACCAGTGATTTGGTCATGTACAAACTTTTAAGTTACACCCATAACCCTGATGTCGTCGTCTCCTTTGATACCTGTAGAAGAACCTTATCACCAAGGCTCAACAAGATTGCACTGTGGGCTTTCTCTATCATGGTCGTCTTCTTTGCTGTCGTTAACACATCATTCATGGCTGCCTCTCCCTTCAATGCTTCCAAACAACCCTGCTGAACCAGTAGGGCTTTCATCTTCAAGCACCACAGATCGAAATCATTCACTTCAGTGAACATTTCAATCTCATACTTCGTTGAAGGACACATTATGAGATTGGTTATTAACTGTTATTCTTTACTTTCTCTTCAAACAATATTACAAGTACACAAGAATAACAAATAACCCTCTCACCATAAATTAGGATTTGCTATGTGCAATGATGAGAGACTAGTATGCTATTTATAATAAACCTAATATACTAAACTAATGGGATTTTTCACAAATACCTATTACAAGATAACTTAGGATACAAGCTAACTTAAACATTGGACATAACAAACAGGCCCAATTCGAAATACTAATAACCCTAGAATTTCGACACCCACATACTAGAACACACTTCGATTACAATATGTAGGTCTTCAATACCAGCATGTGAACATACTTCGACGACGTGCATAAATTCTGTCGAACCAGAAGCTACTCTTTGACCCAATAGAGTTTGATCCAGTATCTCAAATAAAAAATATTAATCAATGTTGTATTCACTATTACAAAAAGCGCTTTAAATGTTGGACGCGAAATGTAATTTACCTAGTCTAAAGAAACGAGGTAACGAAGGGCGTCATGATAAGTCTCCACTTATCATCTTGATGGATTAATAATCAAGGATAAAGTTATATGCACACGAGTTTGAATCCCAGTAGCCTCATTTTTATTATTTTCAAAATTAACTTATCTTATCTCCTAGTTTACAAATAAAACCAATGGGTAAGATCATTTCCTTTTTTTTTTAAAAATCGTTACATTGTATACTCAGAATATTAATACAGTTATTTGATTACAGATTACATTGGGACAAGGTGCTCCACTATAATCAAATAAGCGTACACGAGAGTTTCAAAGTGATTCACAAAATAAATCTAACAACATCAAAATCACAAAGAAAACCAGCTTACAAATAATAAACAATAAGCTGGAAAAAAAACTCAAATTATATTGTTTATAGAGATTATTACATTAAAAATCAATTTTTCATGAAGATCTAGATTTTAGATCTTCTAATAATTGAAGTTCAGGAAAGATAAAATCTTGGGTGCAATATGTTTTCAAATGTTTTTCCTAACATTTGTCTCTGATATAAAAAAAAGTTAGATAAATAAGGATTAAATAAATGGCTTTCTGCTCAAAAAAATATTTACAGAAAACAAACCTTAAACCGAATAATTTTCTGCTCTTGCAATTCAACATAAAGAATTTTATGCTCACAAAAAATTAGGGTTTCAAGCGCAACATGTTTCATTTAGGTTAGATTTTCAATATTCAACATTTTTTTATAATGGATTCCCCTTAGATTTCACGCAAATCACTAAAGACAAAGTCTTGAATATTGATAACCATTAAATAGACGACTAAAATTTGTTTAAGACCAGTGAGTATAGTAAAAAACGCTTAACGATCCCCTCAGTTACATCAAAAAAACGGGGTGAATAAATTTTTCTTACTATAACATTAGCTTCTCTCACCTCTCGGATTTGTAGAAATATCGAGGAGTAAGATAAAATCTTTTTTTTTAACGAAAATTATTATATTGTTTACCTATAATATTAATATACTAATTTGTTTAAAAAGTACATAGGTTACCCGAATTATTAAGAATACATTGTATGAAGTAAATCTTTGCTGATATGGAGATTTAGTTCTCCCCAAGATTGTCCAAGTCTCATGCAAGATGCAAGAGATCTAATTTCCCATAAGAATATTTATTTTTCACTGATATTCATCTTCTGAAAGGTTAAGCTTTCTTCTTTGTTTAACTTTTTAAAGGTTGAACTCTCTTCTTTGTTTAACTCACTATTAAAAATTCACTTTTAGTGATTGATTTAGTGATTGAAAAATTTCAATCACTATAGCGGCCGATTAAGTGACCAAAAAATTCTGATCACTGTAGCGACTCAATTAACCACCAAAATTTGATATTCATGAGTCGACTTTAAATTAGTCACTAAATCGGTCACTAAAATAAATCAGCCACTGATTTATCGACTAAAATTTTGTAACCACCGATTCGATTACGAAAAAATGTTTTAAAATAAAATTTAATTTACGTGAAAAAATCAGAGACCGAAATTTCGTTCACTTACATTTTTTTTTGTTTTTTTTTCTTATTTTTCTTATTTTTTTAATCCTTTTTATTATATTACTATTTCTCTTTCAATTTTTTTTTAATATTTTAATTCTTTTTTATTTTTTAGTAAAAATTTCATCTTTTTACTGTTTTAACAATAAAACATATATTTATATAAAAATAATATCATTTTATATTTATATTTGCATTAAAGTGAATTTTATTTTCATTATACAATTTTTATGTGAGTATAATAAAATCAAATTTATATAGTGAATTTCTAAAATTTTATTTAAATTATTTATTTATCTGTTATATGTATAAATATAGAATATAATAAAATATATTAAGTGGTCTAGTAGTTAGGCTTTGTTAAAATTCGGTAGATCATAAGTTTGAATTTTGGGAGTGACAATTTTTATTTTACAAGTATTTTTTCAATCGAAAATTGATGGTCGTTAAATCGGTCACTAAACAGTTTAGTGACCGATTTTAAAGCTTTTTCGGTCTCTAATTCGATAACTAAAACAAATTTTTTAGTAGTGACTTTAAACAAAAATGATTTTCTGCACTTGCAATCTATCAATGAACAAAAATATAACAACGACAACAACAACAACAACAACAACAAAAATAACAACAACAACATCAACATCATTACGTGAGATAGATTGCAAGGGGAGAAAAAATATTTTATTCTTGATAGAAGAACATTGAAGTTTTTTTTTCTATCTCGTCATCCATCTTAAATAATGATGCATTCGAGTTTGTGACAACTTCAGATAAGTAAGGATTAAGTTAAAATCTGTTTGATTATTTGATCCCTCGATTATATCGAAAATCGAAGGACTAATTTACCTAATTTACACTTATAAAAAATAAAAACATAAACTACAATGACTAAGATTCTAAACGTGTTCTGACTTTTTTTCCTTCGATTATTTTAAAAATCTAAAAAATAATTAATTTTTATTTTTATAAATAAATAAAGATAGCTTGCCTAGCATTATATCTCAGTTTTCCTTTAAATGAGGTGGAAGTTTCATTTTTTGTTATAGTGATTATTAGTATTGTAAACACTTTTATTTATAAAAAATTGTAAATAACACATTTTTATGAAATAGGCTGAATTTCTTTTTAAAGTATTATAAACTATAAGAGTACTTAATGTTCTTAATGTTCATACTTAGTAACATTCTTTTTCTTCATTCAGTGCACTCAACAAAGTGATGTATACACGGATTATGCTAATGTCATCTATTTAAGGGTCAAAGGAAATTAGATTTGGGTCTTAATTGACCTTAATTACTTTGATAAAGAAGGAAAATAAAGCGTGTCGTGCCTTTTGTTTTCAGCATCACTTTCATTAACGTTTGATCATCTGTTCAAACCTATTATTCAATCCAATCAAATCAAGGAAAATGTTGACTATCTTTAGAGTTAAGGCTTTATTATAACCAGAGAATTTTCATTTCACACCTATCGTGATTATATTAGAAATTTTAATTGTCTTTAAAATTGACTTGGTTGATAAAAAATTAGCTCGACCAGAACGTTTTCTTGTAGTCAATGAGAAATTTTTTAGTTTTTAAACTAATATTTGAATATTGACTAGACCCTTTTTCAATTGGTACCAAGGTATAGAACACCAGAGAATGTCACAATAATTTGCGCTATAGAAAATAATGAAACAAATACTAGAAAAAAATACTACTTTCACTAGGGGAATATCTCATGTGATTGTAGTTTGGCTCTGGCGATGGAAAATAGTGGAGACATCTTTTCTTACTTCAAATTGTAAGTTTGTTGTCTAGATTGGCACGACGGACAAATGCTGCTATATGTGAATGTTTACTCGAAATGTAATATAAGGGACAAAAGGATCTTAGGAACAATTTTGTCAGAGTCAAAACCTCCTTTAGAGGAGATTTGTGATGTGCTTTGAGTGATTTTAACACTTGTCTCATTTTGGATGAAATTATGGGTTTTATTTGAGTAAGTTAGGATAAGATTTTATTGTCCAAGTAAGTTTAAAAACAAGCATTAACGAATGAATTGTGATATTTAAAAATGAAAAATATATTAAAAAAATTTATTTAGAAATCGAGTCCAACCGAGTTAAGACAACATAGAAGGGAGAAGTAAGAATTAGCGAGAAAAGAAAATAAGTAATAGAAAAATAATAAAATTAAATTAAAAAGATTATACAAAATATTTATACTGATTTGACCTACCACTCGATATGCTTTTTTTTCAAGAATTTTTCATTGGATATATTCAATAATCAAACATAACTTTTCACAAGTTAAACTTAAGAACAAAACAAAATTTTTAGTAGTTAGACTTAATAACCAAACCAAACTTTTCACAAGTTGAACTAAAAAAACCAAACAACAATCCTAACAAAGATATTATACGAGAGTCCTCTTGAAAAAAATACAAAATAATAACATAACACTAGTATACCAAAATTTCTATAAAAAATTTTTCACTCTTAAGATACTAAGGCAACTTTAATAAAAATAGAAATATTATTGAAGTGGAGAATAGAAAGTGAGAAAGAAAGATTTCATATTGAAATTTGGTGTAAAAAGAAATGAAGGAAAGCCTTCTTTATAAAGAAAAAGATTTAGATCAAAGAGAAAATGATCCATGGACATTTTTAATGTTCTAGTCGATTTACACTAGTTATTAATCGGTTAGACAACCCAAATATGAATTTTTTTGAATTCCTCCACATTAATCGATTAAAATTTTCTCGAATGGATTAGAGGCTTTACAAATATGTTAATCATTAAAAACACTTCTAATTGATTAAACAAGTCCTTAATTAATTAAGTACGTGTATAAAAAGTTTTCAGTTACTTTTGTTAAATAAGAGAGATTGTAAAAAGTCTTCAAGTGTGTGTTAGCGGCCTTAGTTTCTTGAGAATTACTCTTATACATTTACATTAAACGGATCACTCAGACGCACGTTGAGTGTAGGATCAGATAAGCTTTCACATTTTCTCTCTTTCGCAACTTTAGAACTTCAAGTTCATTTGCTAGATTCAACGATGACATAACACTTCAACTAGAACTTGACTCTTCTAACTAATGAGGCTTGAGATAACTTCTTGATCTGATGTCACCATCAAAGATTGATGAACAATTGATACAAAAGACTTCATCGAATGTCGTTTAACTTAAGGTGTTGTAACACTACAAGATAAAAGATGTTTTGCGACACATAAATTGTGATGCTTATATTGAAACCGCCCTTCTCTATGTACTGCGGTAGTTTGCACGACGATTATTAGTTGTTTAAGTTTTGGTCATTATGTGCACATTATTAAGAGGATCAAGATGAACATGGTGAAAGTTGTGAGTACAACTTCATCATTAGATGTTTGTATAATGTCAAAACTGGGAAAAGCTAGCACTTTTATACCTTGGACGATATCTTTAAGTCTTGTGGCACTCCTCTGCATTGGAGGTTTTAGAAATCATTAAAAAGAATTTCAAAATTGATCCAAGTCATTAAAAATAGGTTTTTGCATAAATTTTCATTGCATGTGTCGACGCATACGATTTTCAGATCGATACATGCAACTCAATTTTGAGGCTTGTGGCCTCTGGAAGGCTCAGGTTGACACATGCATTGCATATGTCGACACATACTGAAGCATTTCTGAAATTGAAGAAATTCTTATTTTATGTGTCGACACATAGATTTTTAGGTCGACATATTTACGGTCGTTTTAAATCCTGTAGCCTCTGACTTATTTTGGTCGACACATACCTTCTTTCAGGTCGACACATACAACTTAAACTTGACTTATGTATCGACACATACGAGTTATAGGTCGACACATACTGATTGTTTTTGTAAATTTTTAAAATCTTTTTAATTCAGAATATGTCCTTTTTGCCCTAAATTTCCAAAACTATAAATACATCATTCATGCATCATTCATAATTTGATGATATAATAAAATTAGCCTACATTAGCTCTTCATCTTCAACCTTCAATCTATGCATACACACAAACATTCTGTTGTAACAATATTCTGTTAGAGTGCCATCTAGACGAGGTTTGATAACGTCTGATTAGGTTCTTGTGTAGCCGGAAATATGGGATTGAGATTTGTAGGGGTCTTCATTCGAAAAAACTGCGGGTTTGTCCTCCAAGATCATTGGTTAATTTGGGGGTTTTCGTGCAAGATGTTCAATGGTAATTGCGGCCAAGTGAAGTCCTTTGGAGATAAAGAACGTAAGGGATCCTTTGGATATAAAGAATGTAAAAAAATTAGCGATAGAACGACGGATTACAACTAAAGTCTTGTGTTTGCAATAGGTACAATTCGCGGTGTGCGAAAGCTTTGGAGATAAAGTACGCAAAGGAGTAGCGAGGTCCAGATAACCAATTGGTAGCTATTTTGTCTTGGTCTTTCTCAAGATCAAAATAAGAGAAGGGGTTGAATAAATAACAAGCATTAGGGTTTGTGTAGTTTCTCTTGAATACTTCTCTTGTATCAATTTTTTGTATAGTAAGAATTATCCTAATTCTATTGGAATTAGGCACAGATTTACCCACATGCGAGGACGAAAATGGAGTACTATGAAGACAAATCCCCGTGTCTATTTTATTATCACTTTTAATTGCTTTGGTATTCATAAATCAATTTGTCTAATATCATTACATTATCAATTGAATTGTAAGAAATTTCCAGACTGTTTTTCATTTTAAATCAAGTGTTAATATTACTTATAATCACTTTTGATTATAAGTGCTTTTGTGTATCAACACAACTTAAGGGAAAATTTTGAAAATTCAATTGTACACCAAGTGTTCGACAAATTGATTTTGTTTGTTATTTTAAACATTGGCATTGGAAATAGAATCTCTAGTAACTTGCTACAAACGATTGATAACGGAAATAGAATCTCTAGTAACTTGCTACAAACGATTGATAACGTGTTACTTGATATAAGTTCTATTAATTCAGTTTAGTATAATCATTCCATTTGCAAGTTATTGTATAGTTGCATATCTGAGTTTCTAATAATTGTTCGTATAGACAACTTTTTGAAAAAGCTTCCGCATAAACTCTTTGTTAAAATAACTTTTTTCAAAACCAAAACTTTCTGGAGATTTTAAAAAGGGTATCTATTCACCCCCATCTAGATATGTTGCCATCATCTAACAAGTGGCATCAAGAGCCCAATTCTTTCCATCTTTGACACTCTTTAGAAAATGACTTACGAACCTAAAGGGGATTATAAAAGAGCCCTATTTTTCACGGGAGAAAACTAAAGTTATTGGAAAGCTTGTATGCAAATTCATGTCAACTCATATGACAGAGATATGTGGGAAGCTGTGATACGGTGGGAGAACTGACTTGGGATTTTCCGTTTGTGTTCGCAAATGTTTCGGTTTAGCAAGAGTCGCCACTGACTTTTTATTTTATCCTAAGGAAAGGTTAAAAAGCACAGGAAAAACCTTTGAGATGTTTTCTTGGGTTCGGGGAGTAGATTATAGAAAGGGAAGGTATTAGCACCCTTTCTATCCATGGTTATCCATGGGCTCTTAGTTACTTGCTTAGATCACTTGCTTTGCTTTTCAATTATTTGAAATGGTGCTTTTCAATTGTTTGAAAAGGTGCTTTGTGTGTGATTTTGAAAGATGTTTTGAAAAGAGGTCATCGTTGTGGCAACCTTTGTAATGATTCTTGTTTGAATGTATACAAAGGTGTTTTTGTCTTTTGAAAAGTTTTCAATGTTTGAAAGTAGGGTTTTGAAATTATGTTGTGAAGTGTGTTTTGAAGATAGCAAGGATATTTTTGCAAGTTTTGATCAAGTAACCAAGAGTTATCTACCCTATTTTACTCAGAGATCTTTCTTATGTTTTTAACCCTTTTAACAGTGTTGCTTCACCATTGTATTTGGTGAACAACCTTGTGTTAGGATGTTAAACAGGACAGGCGCGGGTCATCGTATAGACCATGATAGCAATAGTGTCAAGTATTCTTGGCAATTTTCTTTGAGGGACTTGATCATTTTGTTTAGGCAACTCAGATAGCATCGTCGAGGGACTATGATCTTTTGTTTTGTTTTTATTTTGCCAAGGTACTTGACATGCAACCATGGCCCATTTTTGAAGGCAACAAGTCGATTGAAACCCTAGGGGTGCAAGTGTGCATTGTGTTTGTTTTTCATGCATGTTTATCTTGGATTAGGTCAAGCTAGTTGTTGATTTTATTTGCATACAAACCCTAAGTCTAAGCATGGCATAATTGGAAGCTTTTAAATGTGCGAGAATTTAAATCCTACACTATTACAACATGATATAAGGAGGGGGGGTACAAATTTGAATTGGGGGGGTATTTGACAAGAAATTAAATTCTAAGTTATTACAACCAAATTGAATGTACAAGGCATAATATAATATTTAAATAAATATAATTAAATAAATATCAAATAAAATGTATTATGCAAAAAAGATTTTTATGTATGTAAAAAATATTTTTCAATGTGAAGTAAAAATAATTAAAAAAAGAAAGCCAATTTTAATTATTTTATTATTCAGGGCAAAAAACCTAATTCTTAATAAATAGTATTATTTATTAATTATATACAATAATATATTGATTTATACAAAAAATAAAAGTATATTGTAAAAAAGATATTTTTAGTGTAAAATATTAATAAAATGAAAATGTATTCTTTTTTTATATTTTTGTCCTAATTATTTAATTAAATAATATATATATAAAATGTGTATATTTCAAGAAATATTTTCAAAATGTGTATAAAAAATAATAAATAAATATAAGTATATTTTTTTCGTTATTTTTAGGTTTTGATAAAAAGAATATAAAGCAAATAAACATTTTTATACTATTAATAATTAAAATAAATTTCAAATAAATACAAAAATTTATAAAAATAAATTTTTTAAGTATTTTTATGTTAGAAAATAAAATATCAAAATAAAAAATGAAATAAAAATGCAAAAATGACCAATGTACAAATAAATGGGCCAGGGGGTGTAAACTGAAAATGCATGTGTAAAGAGTAAAAACAATCAGGCCCAGCCCAGTCAGACTTCATCTTCTTCCTCTTGTTCACAAAACGCGTGTTCTGTACATCAATGGCTATCTCCTGATTCTTTGATTTTTTGACAAAACTCATAACATGAAACTTGTAGAGCATCAAACAACGAATTCAACCATATAAAAAACTTAAGCTAACTCTCAAAGACCAGAGAGAATTTCTCTGGCCCTAATTCTTAACCTAGTTTTTTCAGAAAGTTCATGGGTGAAATTCTCCTAGCACGATTAATGTAAATGAAAACTAAGCATATATATGGCTTCAGGGCTATGAGTACAACATATTTCATTCATAAACCTAAGCCTAACTATTCCTAAATAGAGAGATAAAAGTCTATGAAATACCTGTTTCAGTTGACTTCGAGCTGGACAATGCAGCAACTTTCAAGGGTGCTTGAGCTTCTTTTGAGCTTGCCTGAGGTCCAAGGAAGCTTTTCCAATGCTTGGTTTGTTTTGAAACAGCTTGAATCGTTCCACAGAACTCAACCTGCAAAGCTTTGAAACAAAAATGGCAATGTGTGTTAATGGTGTTACAGCAACTTGTGGATGATCTGGATAGCTCAGGTAGGTTGGTTGGAAGGTGTTTGAAGTATCTTTGGGCAAAACGCACGATGGAATATGGAGATGGAGATGGTTCTGCAGGGGTTGCCATGTTTTGCAGAAAAACAGGGATTTTGTGTACAAGGGGGCTTGAGAGGCAAATGGGTCGTGTTTCTGGCTTGTTAGGAGGTATGAAACTTGTTTACAATATTTGTGTAAGCTGGTTTTAACAGATGTGAGAGATGGCGTGTGATTTGCAACTTTTCTTCTTTTTCAAGCAAGAGTGTGTATATGTCCAATGCAGGCCTGTACAAGTCCTATATCATGCTGCACATTTTGCTCTTGGTTACTGGAATTGGTAGATTTGATCTTGCCTCAAAGATATGTCCCCATGCCTCAAGGATTTTGTTTTGACATAAAGTGAAGTTTAGGCAAAAATGGCATTGTTACTTTTTCCTTTTAAGGCTTAAACTAGTGTATAATGCCCTAATGACCAAGACAATACCTTAACTCAAGGGATATGCATTAAATTATGGAGTACAAACTGGTTTTGAGGCCATGGATCAAAGTGAGTTTTTGCCAACTTCAAGCATTCAAATCTCTCTAACCACAAGGGTGTTTGAGGAGTTCTTGGACAATTCGGAAAGCTTGGAACATGTACTATAGTCTATCTTTGAAATGTAACTTGAAACTCCAAGTGAAACTATGTGAAAAATGTCCAAGAAGATGGGTCAAAATCCTGCCTAAATTAGGGCAAAATTTCTCTAAGTTGAAAGTTTTAGGTACCCTTGTTCCAAAAATCATAACTTGAGATACAAGCTTCTTTTGAGAAAACTTTGTGAATAAAAGTTGCAGACTTTGTGATGGACTACAACTTTCATGTTGCAAGTTTTGTTTGAATCCATTTTCATCTTGGTGAAAAAATGGGACAAAGTTAGGAAAAAATAAGAAAATTTCATAACTTAGAAAATTTCTAAGTTATGAAAATTTTCCATTTTAAACCCTAATTTGCATTTTTGGGTTTCTTGATGAACAAGTTTCATAATTTGACATGTATTGATGAAAAATAACTCTTGGCACTTGATTTTGACATAAAAGTCAAAGTTTGACTTTTTAGTGTACAGTCAAATTTTGATCAGTTGACTGAAAAATTCATCTGTCAATCATATGCATTTGAGACCTTTTGAACTTGTTGAATGGGTCAAGACAATTTCATTGAGTCCTTGAGTCCATGTGTGAGCTTAATTTGCCATTGGCTAGGTCAAACAGTCAAAAATTGCCTTTGTGCAGTCAAAACCCTAAAAATGACCATTTTGCCCTTTTGGTGATCTGACCAAATTTCTTGTGGAATTGTGATCCAAACTTGATCAAATGGTTCATATGAGTTCATAATGTTGATGTGTTTCAAATTTCATGAGGTTTGACTGTCAATTGGCCACAGTTGACTTTTTCCCCAATATAGCTGATTTCTAGGTCAACTGTCCAATTGACTGGGCAAAAATTTGAATCAAGGCTTGAAACTTGGTATGGACAAACTTGTGAGTCCAACATGAAGTATGAAAGTCACTTTAGGCATTGTAGGTCAAAACATCCCTGTGCAAACTCAAACCCTAAATTAAGTCAATAGTGCAAGGAGGTGTCTTGAGCAGAGCAAACCCTAGCTTGATCTTGAGTTCCAAGAGTCTTGTGATGAGAAATGTTGGTGAAATGAGAGGGAAAATTTTGGGGTACAACAGTTGCCACTGTTCAATCTTCTTGAACCTGAAGAGTTAGATTGGCAAGTTTGCCTTTCGCGACTCGAAGGTAAAAGAGGATTGGACACTAGAGTGCCCGTAAATTTGCACTCGTCAAAACATAGATGCAGGAATGGGCTTAAATATGCCATTTGGAGATGGTAGAATCTTGCCGGAGATGGGCTTAAATATGCCATCCAAGAATCTTTGTTGAATTGCAATGCTGTAGGTTAGAAGAATGAGCATCAAAATGATATTCGTGTCTGGCGTGTATCTGAGCTGTAACTGTATTTGAATTTTGAATGAATATCAGAATGACTGCCGTGTCTGGAGTGTATCTGTATTGTATCTAGGTAACAGAGAAACATCTGCATATGGAGCAATGGTGTGCTGGGGATAAACTATGGATGAGTGAAAGAATGGCAACCGTGTCTAGAGCGTATCTGGACTGTATCTGAAGTTGAGATCCGTATGAGTAGTAGAATGACCGTCGTGTCTGGGGTGTATCTGTACTGTAACCGGGATCTGAATAAGTGACAGAATGACCTTTGTGGCGACTGCACTGGGAGGATCAAACTGCTGGTGTAAAGGACAGGACTGTATCCGTGTTTGGAGCGTACCTGAACTTGTAGTTGATAGTTGAATCTGAATGAGAGATAGAATGGCAACCGTGTCTGGAGCGTATCTAGTCTGTATCTGACTGCTGAAGTCTGAATGAGTAGTAGAATGACCGACGTGTCTGGGGTGTATCTGTACTGTATTTTGACTTGAAACTGTGAATGAGTAATAGAATGGCCGCCGTGTCTGGGGTGTATCCATATTGTATCAGGAAAATTGTTGATAATAGCCTTTTAATCTTATCCTGAAAAGGGTAAAATGTTAGCTAAAAACATAAAGTCATGTTGCATGATATGTATGATGCAATGAATTGTGTTTCATCAATGTTTATGATATATGAATGTAATGGATGCGCATGTAAGCTGAGTAACTGTCTTGCTGAGGAAAATAAATCCTTGATAATTGGAGATAATGAAATCTTTGATTGCTGTCGGGGAAAGTAAATCCTTGACCAAAGCTGGGGATTCCAAAATCTTTGAAGATGAGAAATCCTTGCTGACTGCTGACTGCTTAGGGGAATAAGGAAAACTCTGAAAATCTCTACTGGGAAGTTAAAACCTGGGAGACTTCTGCTGGAGAAATGAGACTGAGAATCTTCAATCTGCTGGGAAATAACTCTGGGGAGAATGTTCACTATTCTGGCTCCGCTGGGGATAGGATTTTTTAGGGTTTTCGGGCTCCACTGGGGATCTCGAAGCTTTAACTATGATGGGAATTTTGAAACTTTACTCAGCTGGGGAATCAAGTTTTAGACTGCACTGGCTCCGTTGCGGATCTTGAAGCTTAACTTCACTGGGGAAATATACTCCAAATTTAGCCTTGTTGAGGATCTGAATGATGTATCGTAGGGGATTTCTTCTGGAATGGCATAAAGATTTCTTCCTACTCCTTCAATCCTATTAGTAATTATCCTTTTTCAATTTCGTTTTATCTGTAAGCAGTGATTATATTCAAATGCATATGCCTATTTAACAAAACATTGAACGTTTTCAAATAAAACATAAGTGTAAAAGGAAAAGAAAGGCAAGCAAATTTCCGCACTTTGAAGTATTTTTGTATTAACTTTTGTGAATATCTTTGTACAAAGGAGACAGACATCCTAGTAAGAGAATGTCGTCATAAAAATTGAAAAATTTTATACAAAAGAAAGATGGCTATGTGTAATAATTTCATGGGATTCCCATTCTACTATAGCCTTCACAACTCTGAATATTTAGTCCATTCACTGCTTCGCCCGCTGATGACTGGATTGATCAGAAGCTTGGAGCTTGTTGGTGAAGAGATTGTTCTTAAAGTGATCCGATGAGACATAGTCATACGCTTTAATTCCCTAACTTTTGCCTGGACCGCCCTTTCGGGTTTTCGATCCACCGGGAAACCCCTTTTTGCCCCAGTCGCCCTCTCGGGTTTTCAACTTGTCGGGTGTATAGATTTTTGTTTTATCCCTAATTTTTGCCTGAACCGCCCTTTCGGGTTTTCGATTCACCGGGATGCCCATTTTTTCCCAAGTCACCCTTTCGGGTTTTCAACTTGTTGGGTCGTTTTATGTGTAGTATCTTTTGACTATGTCTGCGTTTGCAGGGTGCGGCAAGTCGTCGCCGTCCATGGTGGTCAGAATCATTGCCCCACCAGAAAAGATGCTCTTGATCACAAATGGTCCTTCGTAAGTAGGAGTCCACTTGCCTCTGGGATCACTTTGCGGCAAGATGATCTGCTTGATTACAAGATCTCTGACTTGATATACCTGATGTCTGACTTCCTTGTTGAAATCCTTGATCATGCGTTTTTGATACGTCTGACCATGACAAACAGCAGTAAGTTGCTTCTCGTCGATCAAATTAAGTTGATCAAGTCGGGTCTGAATCCAATCATCTTCGCTCAAACCAGCGTCCTTCATAATCCTTAAGGAAGGAATCTGAACTTCCATGGGTAGCACAGCTTCCATGCCATATACTAAATAAAATGGGGTTGCCCCTATTGAAGTACGTGCCGTGGTACGGTATCCATGTAGAGCAAATGGTAACATCTCATGCCAGTCCTTGTAGGTGACTGTCATCTTTTGAATGATCTTCTTGATATTTTTGTTCGCGGCTTTAACAACACCGTTCATCTTTGGCCGATAGGGAGATGAATTGTGATGGTAAATCTTGAACTGTTCGCATAGAGCGGTGATTATAGTGTTGTTCAAATTCGTACCGTTGTCTGTGATGATCCTGTCGGGGACACCATACCGGCATATGAGGTTCTGCTTGATGAAGCGGACAACCATATTCTTTGTAACTGAGGCATAGGAAGCTGCCTCGACCCATTTGGTGAAGTAATTAATAGCCACCAGGATGAAGCGATGTCCATTGGATGCCGTAGGCTTGATCTCTCCAATCATGTCAATGCCCCACATTGCGAATGGCCAAGGAGCTGTCAGAACGTTGAGAGGAACATGAGGAATATGTACCTTGTCGGCATAGATTTGGCACTTGTGGCAAGTACGGGAATGTTGGTGACAATCAGCTTCCATGGTAGACCAGTAGTAGCCTGCTCTTAGAATCTTTTTAGCCATCGTATGTCCGCTCAAGTGGGTGCCAAATGTGCCACTATGTATATCGGTCATGATCAACTCTGCTTCAACCTTGTCCACACAACGAAGTAGAACACAATCATGGCTGCGCTTATAAAGGATGCCATTGCTGAGGAAGAACTTGGCGACAAATCTCCTTAAGAACTTTTTGTCATTGACGGAAGCTCCTTCAGGGTATTCTCTAGTCCAGAGATACCTTTTGATTTCATGAAACCAGGGTTGTTCCACTACTTCTTCGGTATTAATCTCATGACAGTGCGCAGGTTCGTCCATTCACTCGATGGTAATTCGGGGAGCCTCGTTATCCCAGTTGAGTTTAAACATGGAAGACATTGTAGCCAGAGCATCCGCTAGCTGATTTTCTTCTCGCGGGAAGTGCTCAAAAGTAATCTGCTCGAAATGAGGCAACAACGTCAGGACATGTTCTTTGTATGGGATAAGATTAGGATGTTTAGTGTCCCACTCTCCTTTGACTTGACTGATAACCAAAGTCGAGTCCCCAAATACGACCAAAGATTTGATTCCCAAGTCTATAGCAGCCTTGAGACCAAAGATGCAAGCTTCATATTCAGCCATGTTGTTGGTACAGCTGAAACAAAGTCGGGCGGTGAAGGGTGTATGGCAACCTTCCGGAGAAATGAGTACCGCACCGATACCGTTGCCAAGTGCATTTGAAGCTCCATCAAAGTACAGGGTCCGTCGGGATGCTTGTTCAGGTCCGTCATACGGTCAATTACCTTCAATGTTGTCCAATGTCATGATGTCCTCGTCAGGGAAGTCGAATTTCATAGATTGGTAATCTTCGACGGCTTGATGAGCTAGATGGTCAGCTAGTACACTCCCCTTTATAGATTTTTGGGTAGTATACTGGATGTCATACTCTGTCAGGATCATTTTCCATCTAGGGATTCTTCTAGATAAAGCAGGCTTCTCGAAGATATACTTGATCAGATCCATTTTGGAAATCAGCAAAGTGGTATGAGTCAACATATACTACCTTAGCCGGCGAGCAACCCATACCAAAGCGCAACAAGTTTTCTCGAGCAGTGAGTAGTGAGTCTCACAGTCAGTAAACTTTTTGCTAAGGTAATAAATGGCATGCTCTTTTCGTCCAGACTCGTCATGTTGGCCCATCACACACCCCATTGAGTTATCCAAAATAGTCAGATACATGATTAACGACCTTCCTTCGACGGGTGGCATCAGAATAGGAGGTTCTAGTAAATACTCCTTGATTTTATCAAAAGAAACTTGACAATCATTGTTCCATTCAACTACCTGATCTTTCTTCAACAGTTTGAAAATTGGCTCACAGGTAGATGTCAGGTGAGAGATGAACCTTGCAATATAGTTCAAGCATCCCAAGAATCCTCTAACCTCCTTTTCAGTACGGGGGGCAGGCATTTCTTGTATAGCCTTCACTTTAGCTGGATCAACCTCAATTCCTTTGTTGCTGACAATAAATCCCAAAAGTTTACCAGACCTAACTCCAAAAGTGCACTTGCTTGGGTTCAGTCTGAGCTTATACTCCTTCAACCTGGAAAACAGCTTTTGCAAATGACCAAGGTGTTCTTCTTCTGTCTGTGATCGAGCTATCATGTCTTCTACGTAAACTTCGATCTCACGATGGACCATATCATGAAATAAATCTACCATGGCGCGTTGATAGGTTGCCCCTGCGTTCTTTAATCCGAACGGCATCACTTTGTAGCAGAAGGTACCCCATTGCGTGACAAAGGTAGTTTTCTCCATGTCCTCGGGGGCCATTTTAATCTGGTTGTAGCCCAAGAATCCATCCATGAAGGAAAAAACCTTGTTTTGAGCTGTGTTGTCAACCAAGATGTCGATATGCGGTAGTGGACAATTGTCTTTAATGCTAGCCCTGTTCAAATCCTGATAGTCCACGCACATCCTGACTTTGCCGTCCTTCTTAGGTACGGGCACGATGTTAGCAACCCATTATGGATAGGAGGTAACAGCCAGAAAGCCAGTGTTGAATTGCTTCATTACTTCAGCCTTGATTTTCTCAGACATGTCAGGCCTCATTCGGCGCACCTTTTGCTTGATCGGTGGATAGTCTTCTCTTGTAGGGAGACGGTGAACCACGATATCTGTGTCTAACCCTGGCATGTCTTCATAAGACCAGGCGAAGATTTCAACATATTCATTCAGCAACTGTACTAAGCGCTCCTTGATACTTGGTTCCAGGTTGGCACCCACTTTTACTTCCTTCCTGTCTTCCTCTGTCCCCAAGTTGATGGTTTCTAGCAACTCTTCATGAGGCAGAATGGCCCTCTCTTCTTTTTGTAGAAGTCGGGCTAACTCTCCCGGCACTTCACAATCTTCGTCAACTTCGTACTCAGCGTGATTTACCAAATCTTCAGAGTTATCGAAGGCTGAAACATAACAGTTTCCCATGGAATCTGGAATGGATGGGTACCTGCATTTGTGAGTGTGGGTGTGTGTAAGGGATAGCCATCCTTAAACAAACAAAAATGCAAAAGGAAAGAAAAATGAACACAACAGTTTATAGATGAAAAACGTCCAATGATTCATTAAAACATGGCATATGATTATGAAGAAAATCAAGCCCTTACAAATGGACCTACATGCCCCGGGCAAGGCATGAGGTGAAAATAGGGTGCGAATTGTTTTAGTTATTACAGACCATAAAAATGGGAAATTGTTCAAAGATAAAATTACTTGTTGATAAAGGTGATAGGAACAAAATCCTTTGCTTCCCAGTTGCTCAAACCCCCTTCGGTGGTCGGAAAGATCCAATCTTCAAAGTGGCTCCCTTCATCTTCATCTTCTACAGCATTGATTCCATGGTGTGAGATCTTGACGGGTGGTCCTCCAACCTTAGAGTGACGCATAGCCTTTTGTCCTGCAGCAGTAAACCCCAACCCAAACTTATCTGTCTTATGGGGAAAGTCAGGAAATTGTCCCCATACTGTACTCTTCCCTTCTTTAATTACAGCCTCTGCGTCCTTGAGAGATGCCATCCTAGATACATGCTTGGGAACGATAGGCACCTCAACCACTGTCTTCGCAACTGCTACCTCAGGAGACACTTCCTCGAAATGCTGGAAAGGTGTTTCGATGAACTCGCCATCCAACTCCACATAGAGAAAGGAATTGAGATGACTTATCATGTACTCTTCCTCGCCGTGCACCGTTATAATCTTACCCTTAACAGGATATTTCAGCATTTGGTGCAAAGAGGAGGTAACTGCCCCGACATAATGGATCCACGGTCTCCCTAGCAAACACGAATATGACGAACGGATGTCCATCACGTAGAAGGTGGAGTTGAAAACTTCTGTGCCTACTTTGATAGGAGTATCAACCTCTCTATGAACCATTCTTTTGGAACCATCAAAAGCCCTAACAATGATGTTACTAGGCTTGAGAGTCAGTCCTTCGCAGTCCAAACGGTCTAAGGCTTTCTTTGGCACCATGTTCAAGGAAGAACCAGTATCAACTAAGACATGGGCGAGAGTGGTTCCCCGACATTCAACTGAAACATGTAACGCGTCATTGTGTTTCCTTCCTTTGGGAGTTAATTCAGCATCCGAAAAGCTAAGGCCATTATCAGCAGTAAGACTGGCCACACATTCCTGAAACTGGTCAGCCGAAGTCTCTTGGGGAACATGTGTCGCCTTCAAGAATTTGATCAGGGCCTTAGCGTGGGCCTCAGAACAGAGCAGAAGAGCCAACATTGAAATTTTAGAAAGGGTCCGCCCTAATTGTTCCACAACGTCGTAGTCACTTTTTCTGATTATTTTCAAGATTTCATCCATTTCTTTCTGAGTGGTTTCGGGGATAACCACAGCATGAGCCTTCATCCTGACAGGCACTTCCAATATCCCCTTATCCTTGTCGATAGTTTCAGCAGATGGTCTTACTACAGGAGTATCCAGTTCTTCAATCAATGGGCCTTGCACAGATGGTCCAACAGGTGCAGAAGCTTTCAAGGGTCCGAAAACTGCTCGAGGGGGAGCAATCTCCGGAGAAAAGATCCGGCCACTGCGGGTTATCTTGCCTGTACCCGCGATGTTACCTATATCAGGGCTTTCTTCTTCAGAAATCTCTTGGACTGTTTCGATTTGTTTGATACCATGGTAGAAGATTTCTCCCCCATAGTTCCATGGTATCGTTTTGCTGGATTGGTACGGGACAGGTCCCGGCTTGGTGATCTTTAATGGTACACATTCAAAGTTGGGTGTAATCCTGACAGGCCTTTTGCAAGCCTTGGGAGGATTGTCGAAAATGGTTATGATCGCAATATTGTTGGTAGAAGTAGCAACAGTATCAGAAGTAACAGGATTGAAGGTATCAACAGGGGTTTTCTGGAAAAGTATCTCTGGGTATCCATCAGGCGTTGGACACCTGACTTCAACATTGGGCAATCACCTCGTATGTTCAAACAAAAATAGCAGTCTTTACCACAACCAGGAAAGATCCCGGATCTCAACAAATTTTCTTTAATCACACGTAACAGCGTCAACAGGTCAACAACATCAGTAACATGAGTGTCCTCCATAACAGCATGAATATTATGGCCGTGCTTGGGCATCGGAGCAGATATAACATTGGGCTTCTCAGGAGCATCAAATTCTACTTCCTTAGCATCAATCAGATCCTGGATTTTGTTCTTAAGCGCCCAGAAATTATTGGTATCGTGCCCAGCACTGTCGGAATGGTAGGCACACTTGGAATTGGAGTGGTAGTATGGAGAGGAGGTGTTAGGGTTCTTTGGCGCTTCTTTCAAACTGGTCAGATTCAGCTTCAACAAATGAGGAAGTACCTGAGCGGGCGTCATGTTGATGCGGGTGAACTGCCGTTGTGGCCTTTCCACCCGTTGTTGATTAGGTCTCGACTGATTGTTACGAGGTTGATCATTTGACGAGTTTTGAATCATCACAGCCCCTACAGTCGGCCGATGCTCAGTTCTTCCCTGTCCCTTATGATAATACACAACAGATGCTTCCTTCTTGGCTGGGAAGGGTTTCTTAATAGCCGTGGATGCGGAAGCATCCTTTTGAATCTTTCCACTCTTAATACCGGCCTCAACCCTTTTGCCGATCAAAATCAGTTCAGTAAATCCCGCGGAAGAACTCCCGATTAGATGGTTGAAGAAGGGGCCAGATAGGGTCCCCAGAAACATGTCAACTAACTCCCTATCCGATAGCGGTGGCTACACCCTTCCAGCCAAATCACGCCACTTCTAGGCGTATTCTTTAAACCTTTCATTGGAAGCCATCCCCATACTTTTTAACTGAGTACGAGTGGGCGCCAAATCAACATTGTATTGATACTGACGATAAAAAGCAGCTGCCAAGTCTTCCTAATTGTGAACCTCTGATCTCTCGAGTTGATAAAACCAGTCTAACTGCGTGCCAGATAAGCTGTCTTGGAAAAAGTGTACCCAGAGGTCTTTATCGGATGAGTGGGGTTGGATTTTTCTGACATACAACCTCAGGTGCATCTTTGGGCAAGACAGACCGTCGTACTTGGCAAATGTTGGCACTTTGAACTTAGGAGGGATAACAATTACCAGTCCTAGTTCTTCAAAATCCAATCCGGGCACCCTCTGCAACTCCATAGCTGCCAGTCTATCTTCAAGGTTCTTATATTTATCATCCGCTGGTGGATACTGTTGTTCGGAGTAGTCTTCGTCTTCTTCCTCTTCCTCATCTTCAACCTCGGATTCAGAAGGCACAACAGTCCCTTTCCCTTTACCGGCCCCTTCGTCAGACGTTGAGGGGAACTCGAGAACTCTCCTGGCCTGATGCTCAAATCTTCTTCCCAAAGTGGCTACTCCAGGTCTCTTTTTCTTTTTCTCTTTATTCTTCTCCAACAAAACTTTGAGGTCCTCTTGACCCTTTGCCAAGGTCATGAGGAGTTGCTGGAACTGTGAATTTTGTGCCTGTAGATCCTTTACCGTTTGCTCCAAATCCATCTTGCTGAAATAAACAGCAGAAAGATAAGGAAACCTGGCGTGAAGACCTGTTTATGCATATGATGAATGGTATGTTATTCATGTAATGCATTCAAGGGTTCAGAAATTCAAATTTTTTGCAAACAAAAAGAACGCACGTCATATTAAGAAGAAATTTGTTAGTACATAAGTGCCCCATGGGCGAAATATTACAAAATTCTTAATGTAAAAAGACATTGCGCATCCTCTTTGGTGCGATGTTGTAAGTGTTGAGAGTCTCCTCCTCGTGAAGTCGGCGGGTAAGCTCCAAAACCTTCTTCTCACTGGCATAGAAGTTGGCTTCAAAAGTATCTCGTTCTTCCTTGAGTTGGATCCAACTCTTTTGCATTTCTTCCCATGATGCTGGCATGTCAGGATGTAGGATGGTGTATGGAACCTCTCCTTCCATAACAGGCTCTTTGATCAAGGGGAGAATGTGAGGGTATGGCATCATAAGATTATGGGAGCGGGTTCGTACCCACTTGAGATAAGGCTCAAGGGGGATGGAATTCTTGTGCCCCAGTGTCTTACTATCCACCTTGTTAGGCATCCTCCAAGCTCTGATGAACCTTTATCGAAGTCCTTGCGCATCATTGTCGAAGTCAAAAACTAGGTCCGAAATCAGCATGTCATGAGGGCCATCCCTCCGAGCATATCCAAATTGTCTCAAACCTAGACAGGGGTTGTAGGTGATGCCTCCCCTAATGACAAGTAGTGGGACATTAGGGAATTCCCCACAATGATCAATGATGATGACATTTTCTCTGGACCGAGAACACCAATGTACATCAGAATGTGTGAGGGTCATCAATCGTTGTGACCACCTTAAACCCTGCTCATTCTTCAAAATTGTTTGTGGAAGGTGAGAAATAAACTACCTTGCTAGGAGAGGAGTACAACATATGAGAACACCTCTTTTCCTCATTGTTCGTGTGTAAAATGAGTGTAGGATGTCCCCAAGCAATGTAGATATAGGATTCCTGGACATGAAAATCTTGACAACATTCACATCTATAAGCTGATCAAGGTTTGAGAACAAGACCAACCCATAGATGAGGAGAGCCACAATCTCTTCAAAGGCTTGTAGATCAAGAGAATTCCAGCATTCTTGTGCCTTCTCGAACAGAAACTTTTCCAAGAATCCCTTGACACCACTTCTGGTTTCCCAATGCCCCTTGATGTCAGATGGTTGCAAGTGTAATGCTTGAGCAACATCTTCAGGCTTTGGTTCTTTTTCCGTACCGTTGTAGGGTAGTTGATTAAGAATAGGAATTCTCAGGAGTTGAGAAAATTCCTCCAAAGTAGGCACCAATTGATAATCAGGGAATGTGAAACAGTGGTGTAGGGGGTCAAAGAACTGGAAGAGCACTTTCACCATGTCTTCTTCAATGTTGGTGTTGACCAAGTTGAGGAGTCTACCATGTCTTTCACTGAAGAGAGAATTCTCGGGAATCCTGGATGTAAGCTCCTTGAGTTGAGGAGGGATTCTCACAAGGTTGACTTGAATTGTTTTCATGCGAAGAGATTCCATGACCTACAAAACAAGAACAAAGATGAAGATCCAAACCCTTGAAATGGTTAGTGGATGTATATGATGCTTTATGATGTTCATGATGTATGCACAAGTACATGTACAAGCAAATCACACAAAACCCTAGTTTCAGGCTTGCATGAGGTTTCATAGGTAAGTACCCTCTTTGAGTTTAGTTGGTTCAAACCTGTCCTATAAATAGTAACCGGGTTCTAAAGAGCTCAATATCACTGGATTGTTTTCTATGTTCATTTTTTTGGTTTAGCCACTTAACTAGCGACCAAAATATTCCAAGAAAACAACCCTCAGTGAGTGTAGTATCGAGTATCTACCAACTTCGGACTGCACCAAAGTCGGTCATCTCACTACCCCTAATAAAAGGCCAAGATGGTCAAGTAAGGTTCTAAGAGTTCATTAGTGCTTCAAGACATCACTCAGCGGCCCCGTATTCTCTTTGATTGACTCAAAGGCTACCGGTACTCACAAATATGTCGCACTAATATAGCTATTGCTTCAACCGTGTCGGTATACCCCGCACAGTTTCCACAACGTATTGCTATTTACCTATGAATGTTTCCCAAATCCGGGTGGAGGATTTCAAGCCCAAACAAGAGAACCAAAATGTAAATCAAGCAAGGCAAACAATAATCATGCAAAGGGTGATCAAAGCCCTAAGGTTACTCCACTTTTAGAATTCTCCCCAGCAGAGTCACCAGTTCTGTGATACGGTGGGAGAACTGACTTGGGATTTTGCGTTTATGTTTGCAAATGTTTCGGTTTAGCAAGAGTCACCACCGACTTTTTATTTTATCCTAAGGAAAGGTCAAAAAGCACAGGAAAGACCTTTGAGATGTTTTCTTGGGTTCGGGGAGTAGATTATAGAAAGGGAAGGTATTAGCACCCTTTCTATCCATGGTTATCCATGGGCTCTTAGTTACTTTCTTAGATCACTTGCTTTGCTTTTCAATTGTTTGAAATGGTGCTTTTCAATTGTTTGAAAAGGTTCTTTGTGTGTGATTTTGAAAGATGTTTTGAAAAGAGGCCATCGTTGTGGAAACCTTTGTAATAATTCTTGTTTGAATGTATACAAAGGTGTTTTTGTCTTTTGAAAAGTTTTCAATGTTTGAAAGTAGGGTTTTGAAATTGTGTTGTGAAGTGTGTTTTGAAGATAGCAAGGATGTTTTTGCAAGTTTTGATCAAGTAACCAAGAGTTATCTGCCCTATTTTACTCAAAGATCTTTCTTATGTTTTTAACCCTTTTAACAGTGTTGCTTCACCATTGTATTTGGTGAACAACCTTGTGTTACGATATTAAACGGGACAGGCGCGGGTCATCGTATAGACCATGATAGCAATAGTGTCAAGTATTCTTGGCAATTTTCTTTGAGGGACTTGATCATTTTGTTTAGGCAACTCAGATAGCGTCATCGAGGGACTATGATCTTTTGTTTTGTTTTTGTTTTGCCAAGGTACTTGACATGCAACCATGGCCCATTTTTGAAGGCAACAAGTGGATTGAAACCCTAGGGGTGCAAGTGTGCATTGTGTTTGTTTTTCATACATGTTTATCTTGGATTAGGTCAAGCTAGTTGTTGATTTTATTTGCATACAAACCCTAAGTCTAAGCATGACATAATTGGAAGCTTTTAAATGTGTGAGAATTTAAATCCTACACTATTACAACATGATATAGGAAGGGGGTACAAATTTGAATTGGGGGATATTTGACAAGAAATTAAATTCTAAGTTATTACAACCAAATTGAATGTACAAGGCATAATATAATATTTAAATAAATACAATTAAATAAATATCAAATAAAATGTATTATGCAAAAAAGATTTTTATGTATGTAAAAAGTATTTTTCAATGTGAAGTAAAAATAATAAAAAAAAAGAAAGCCGATTTTAAGTATTTTATTATTTAGGGCAAAAAACCTAATTCTTAATAAATAGTATTATTTATTAATTATATACAATAATATATTAATTTATACAAAAAATAAAAGTATATTGTAAAAAAGATATTTTTAGTGTAAAATATTAATAAAATGAAAATGTATTCTTTTTTTATATTTTTGTCCTAATTATTTAATTAAATAAAATATATAAGTATATATATATATATATATATATATATATATATATATATATATATATATATATATATATATATATATATATATATATATATATATATATATATATATATATATATATATATATATATATATATATATATATATATATATATATATATATATATATATATATATATATAAATTAATTATTTACAAAATGTGTATATTTCAAGAAATATTTTCAAGTGTGTATAAAAAATAATAAATAAATATAAGCATATTTTTTCATTATTTTTAGGTTTTGATAAAAAGAATATAAAGCAAATAAACATTTTTATACTAGTAATAATTAAAATAAATTTCAAATAAATACAAAAATTTATAAAAATAAATTTTTAAAGTATTTTTATGTTAGAAAATAAAATATCAAAATAAAAAATGAAATAAAAATGCAAAAATGACCAATGTACAAATAAATGGGCCAGGGGGGTGTAAATTGAAAATGCATGTGTAAAGAGTAAAACCAACCAGGCCCAGCCCAGTCAGACTTCATCTTCTTCCTCTTGTTCACAAAACGCGCGTTCTGTACATCAATGGCTATCTCCTGATTCTTTGATTTTTTGACAAAACTCATAACATGAAACTTGTAGAGCATCAAACAACGAATTCAACCATATAAAAAACTTAAGCTAACTCTCAAAGACCAGAGAGAATTTCTCTGGCCCTAATTCTTAACCTAGTTTTTTCAGAAAGTTCATGGGTGAAATTCTCCTAGCACGATTAATGTAAATGAAAACTAAGCATATGTATGGCTTCAGGGCTATGAGTACAACATATTTCATTCACAAACCTAAGCCTAACTATTCCTAAATAGAGAGATAAAAGTCCATGAAATACCTGTTTCAGTTGACTTCGAGCTGGACAATGCAGCAACTTTCAAGGGTGCTTAAGCTTCTTTTGAGCATGCCTGAGGTCCAAGGAAGCTTTTCCAATGCTTGGTTTGTTTTGAAACAGCTTGAATCGTTCCACAGAACTCAACCTGCAAAGCTTTGAAACAAAAATGGCAATGTGTGTTAATGGTGTTACAGGAACTTGTGGATAATCTGGATAGCTCAGGTAGGTTGGTTGGAAGGTGTTTGAAGTATCTTTGGGCAAAACGCACGATGGAATATGGAGATGGAGATGGTTCTGCAGGGGTTGCCCTGTTTTGCAGAAAAACAGGGATTTTGTGTACAAGGGTGCTTGAGAGACAAATGGGTCGTGTTTCTGGCTTGTTGGGAGGTATGAAACTTGTTTACAATGTTTGTGTAAGCTGGTTTTAACAGATGTGAGAGATGGCTTGTGATTTGCAACTTTTCTTCTTTTTCAAGCAAGAGTGTGTATCTGTCCAATGCATGCCTGTACAAGTCCTATATCATGCTGCACATTTTGCTCTTGGTTACTGGAATTGGTAGATTTGATCTTGCCTCAAAGATATGGCCCCATGCCTCAAGGATTTTGTTTTGACATAAAGTGAAGTTTAGGCAAAAATGGCATTGTTACTTTTTCCTTTTAAGGCTTAAACTAGTGTATAATGCCCTAATGACCAAGACAATACCTTAACTCAAGGGATATGCATTAAATTATGGAGTACAAACTGGTTTTGAGGCCTGTAGTTGTGAACCAAGCTAGCTAGATCAGATTTGCAATTTGGTATGAACATGTATTGGCCATGGATCAAGTGAGTTTTTGCCAACTTCAAGCATTCGAATCTCTCTAACCACAAGAGTGTTTGAAGAGTTCTTGGACAATTTGGAAAGCTTGGAACATGTACTATCATCCATCTTTGAAATGTAACTTGAAACTACAAGTGTAACTATGTGAAAAATGGCCAAGAAGATGGGTCAAAATCCTGCCTAAATTAGGGCAAAATATCTCTAAGTTGAAAGTTAGGTACCCTTGTTCCAAAAATCATAACTTGAGATACAAGCTTCTTTTGAGAAAACTTTGTGAATCAAAGTTGTAGACTTTGTGATGGACTACAACTTTCATGTTGCAAGTTTGGTTTTAATCCATTTTAATCTTTGTGAAAAAATGGGACAAAGTTAGGAAAAAATAAGAAAATTTCATAACTTAGAAAATTTCTAAGTTATGAAAATTTTCCATTTTAAACCCTAACTTGCATTTTTGGGTTTCTTGATGAACAAGTTTCATAATTTGACATGTATTGATGAAAAATAACTCTTGGCACTTGATTTTGACCAAAAAGTCAAAGTTTGACTTTTTAGTGTACAGTCAAATTTTGATCAGTTGACTGAAAAATTCATCTGTCAATCCTATGAATTTTAGACCTTTTGAACTTGTTGAATGGGTCAAGACAATGTCATTGAGTCCTTGAGTCCATGTGTGAGCTTAATTTGCCACTGGCTAGGTCAAACAGTCAAAAATTGCCTTTGTGCAGTCAAAACCCTAAAAATGACCATTTTGCTCTTCTGGTGATCTGACCAGATTTCTTGTGGAATTGTGATCCAAACTTGATCAAATGGTTCATATGAGTTCATAATGTTGATGTGGGTCAAATTTCATGAGGTTTGACTGTCAATTGGCCACAGTTGACTTTTTCCCCAATACAGCTGATTTCTAGGTCAACTGTCTAATTGATTGGGCAAAAATTTGAATCAAGGATTGAAACTTGGTATGGACAAACTTGTGAGTCCAACATGAAGTATGAAAGTCACTTTGGGCATTGTAGGTCAAAACATCCCTGTGCAAACTCAAACCCTAAATTAAGTCAACAGTGCAAGGAGGTGTCTTGAGCAGAGCAAACCGTAGTTTGATCTTGAGTTCCAAGAGTCTTGTGATGAGAAATGTTGGTGAAATGAGAGGGCAAATTTTGGGGTACAACAGAAGCCATTCTAAAATGGTCCAACACCGGTGACATATGTGGTTGATAACGTTACTATACCTAAGCCGTAAAACTTATGGAATGAGGGTGATACTAAAAAGTGGTCATATGATTGGAAAGCAGAGAACATTATTGTATCCGCTCTTGGTGTTGATGAGTTCTATCACATTTCTCATTGCCAAACTTCTAAATCTATGTGGGGTGTTCTACAAGTTATCTATGATGGAATTAATGAAGTCAAACAAGCTAGGATTAATATAATTAATCCAGATTTTGAAATCTTTCGCATGAAGTAAGGTGAAACCATTGCTCAAATGAAAAAGTGGTTCTCGCATCTTATTAATCGTTTAAATTTGATAGGAAATCCTATTTTCAATGTTATTGCTACTAACAAAGTTTTGAGATGCCTTACTATGAATTAGAAACCAAAGGTCACCACGATCAAGGAAGCCAACTACCTTGCAACACTTGATCTCACCGCTTTGTTTGGAAAGTTAGAAGAACACGAGAAAGAACTCAATTGCTTGGAAAAACATGAAAAGAAGCATGATAAAAAGAAGAAAGAGAAAGACACACACAAGGAGGAAAGATTTAAGTCTAAAGCTCTATGGGCTTCAAGTTAAAAACCCTCAAGGGATGAGCCCACAAATGATAGTAACTCTAGTAATAAAGAGAATTCAGATGATGAGTAAATGGGATTATTTATAAGGAGATATATTCGATACATTCGGAAGAATAGTGTCAAACACTCTGACAATAATCTTATAAAATTTAGGAGACAATCCTCTTCCTTTAAAGATGAAGACAACAAAAAGGAAAAGGAAAAGGGTATATGCTATGAATGTGGAAAGTCGTTCATTATATACCGGACTATTCATATCTTGCAAATAAGAAAGGAAAGGATCAATGAAACAACTCTAAAAATTCTAAACAAGCCTATGTTGCCCGGGATAGTGATAATGATGTCTCAAGCAATGAAATCTCAAGTGAGAGCGATGAAGAGGCAAACTATTATTTCATGTAAATCATCGTCAAACCATTTACAACACTTGTAGGGACGAATGGTTTATTTACTATAGCTTTCGAGATTTCATCTCCTTGTGCATCTAGATATGCCTTCATACGAATTTTCCAAAAGTCAAAGTATTCACCACAAAACAATGGAGGCTTGTTATTGCTACCACCATTTCTAAAAACCAGATTTACGGAAGCCATTATGGATCTTTAGGAATAAGATACATATTACCTACTCTGATGCCAATTGTAAGTACAAGGTGCACCTAAGGGGGGTGAAATAGGTGATTTGAATGATTTTAGGTTTGATAAGTGGTTTTTACATCGCTTTTATCATTAGTTTCTTTTCTCTATTTCATTGTTTTTCCCCATTTTTCCTCGTTTTATGTTTGGTATTGCTCTTCTGTTGATTTCACGTTCTAACATTCATTATGGACGTAAAAAGGATCAAATTGGATGAAACGTGAAGAAAATGCAAAAGTCGGAATTCCTAATACAAAAACCAGAGGGTTGTTACGGTTGTTACGGTCACACGTAATACCCATTACGGGACGTAACAACATGTTATCCCAAGAGCCACTCTAAGCACGCCCATGCCAAGTTTCCAAGGGCTTGTTACAACCAACCGTACTAGCTGTTACAGGCCGTAATAGGTCGGCGCACTTTGTTTCGTTTCTTTCCTTTTTTGGTGCGATTTTATTATTTTGGGATTTCTGGCATTTTAGGATCTGATTTGATTGCACTTGATGTCTAGGATATGTTTGGAACTTTTTTCTATTTTTTATTTAAGTGCATAATTGTAAAACATTTGGTATCCAATTTTGATCGTATCATTTAGCTCTACATAATTTTATCAAGTTTATAAAAGCCTCCATTGGAGCAGTTGGATTGGAACTATTTACTTTAATCAAAGTATTTTCTATTTTCATCATGTTCTTATAATTCCTTATTGCTTTCTGTATAATTGATTTAATCATGTATGTTATTGTTATAATCAAATTGATTATTTTATTCCTCACCATGAGCGAGTAGTTCTTTAGAAATTAAGGGTCATGAGACGTAACTCATGACTATCCATATGGTTGATTGACTGATTGTGAGAATTCGAAGCGTATTTATTTTCTAAACCCGAGTTTTTCTAATTAACCCTTGTTATGAAAGTAAAAGAGTTTTCATGTATTGATAATAATCTGAAAGGACTTGTATCAATACCCAACAACAGGTTTTCAAACAAGAGTTCGATGATGCGAAAGTGTTCGAACGAAGTTGAGAAATGTTTCATCTTAATAGTTGTGCAAGAAGGAATTTTTTATTAATAAGTTGAATGAGTGAAAGCTTCCGAGTTATTCATTGAATATAAGACAACATGCTAGCGAAAGCACGTGTTGTCTATAAAGTCTATTTTTCTATAATTTACACAAAAATTCTCGTAGTAAAAGTAAGTCAATTATATGAAAATGTTAGAGTAAGGGATTGTGACCCTGAATCCTGTCTGTTTCCAATTAAAATCCAAGTTATTTTCAAATAAGTTGTTTTGACTTAGGTAATTTTTCACTTGAGTTTGTTTCTTCTAAAACCATTCGATTGCTCTAGATTTACTCTGATGGGATAGAATTCGGTAATTAACCATTGATCTCTATGGTTCGATAACTTTTTATTACTTTGACTGTTGTCGTACACTTGCGGCAAGTCAAAGTTTTAGAGAAATGTTACTTTAGTTTTCTGGTTTTATGGTGTTTATGAGAGTGGGAAAATGCAGAAACTAAAGAACACATAGAGATTATACTAGTTCCTCTCACATTTCGAGAGTATGTCTAGTCCCCTTACAACATGTAAGAGATTTCACTATTTGTTAGAACCTTGTACAAGCCTAATCCTAGCCTCTATACACAAGTTGCTAACTAAATCAATAAGATAAACTATCTTATGATTTGACAAAGTAGAAAAATAAAACAATCATCTATTTTTCACTCTCTTGTTTCCAACAATCGTAGACAAAAAGGTATATACACAAATTCTGAGTTTTTATAAGAAGTTTAAAGTTGTAAGACTTTTATCAATTGCTAGAATTAATATTCTCTTTCAAGTAAACAATTCACAAGTATGTTAAACAAGTGCTCATAAATGAATTGATGAAACCTTTAATGATGCATTGAAAATGAATGTAGTAAGTTTCACAAAATTTATGAGTTAAAGCATTTGATTGAATTTGAAAGTTAGAGTTTGAATTGTAATGAAAGAGGTGAAGAAACAAAATCTAATATGATAGGTATTTATATCAGCATAATACCTTTTTGAAATCATGAAAAAATTCCTTGATTGATAGATGCATTTTGAAATTCATTGGAATTAAATTTCATTTCAAAAAGTGACACTGCTTCAGTGGTAATCGATTAACATATAATCGTAATCAATTACAGCTGAAGTAATTAGTAAAAATTCAAATTTTTCGAAAGTGTAACTGATTACAGGTATTGGTTAACCAGTTACACTTGATGCTGTTTTGAAAAAGAATTAAATTTTCGTTTGTAAAACTGATTAATAACACGGTGTAACTGGTTGCACCTGAAACAATTTTGAAAAATACCTTAAATTAGTTTTGATGCAAAACCAATTGATTTTAAAAATTATGTTATGCATCAAGATGAAATGTTCATGATATTTCTAAGCACTATATTAAAATACATGATGAAATTATAACTTGTACCTTAATGAAATGATCAATCCTTTAAAATCTAAAATTATCTCGACAATGTTGCTTGTTGCACAATTCTTATTACCATAAAGCTTTGCACATAAAACTTTTCTTATTCTTTGATAATACACATGATTTTAAGAGATTGAAGTTGTCTTTATTAAAACACAATATTAAAGAAACTTGTTTTCACCGTATTTCACTTCAATTTCGTATCAAAGTTGTCATCTTTGGAGAGCTAAAGGTTTAAAGACTTTTTGGCATGTTATGTGCAAAACATTAGTTTGAATACACTTCCATCAAGTCAATTCAACATCAAATAATTGTGGTAAAGTTTCACCAAATAAATAACGTCATTATCATATATTGCTGAATGCAATTTGTTATCTTAACTTCTGCGACACTTGGCATGATGGTATTTTAGGACATATTTAGTATCATTGACTTTATGATTTGGGTATTTTAGGACACCGTCTCTAATGGCATCATTTTCTTCTAAACTTGGAGTTAAGTTTGAAACTAGTCTTGAAGTTCCACATGTAATTGATAACGACTCACAGGTCTGGGCTACTTCTCTTATCCTTAAAATTGATTATATGCTATCAAGCACATGTTTGTAACTAAAACAATTACCTCTTGAAAATAGGTGTGGCCTGCTATAATCTCCACTTGTCCTAGTAATTATCCTTTGAATGCAAGTTACAAAACTGCTGATGCATATGCATTCCAAGTATACATGCTTGATAAATATTTTTCTCACTCTTTATATATTATACTATCCAAGTATACATGCTTGAAAGATATAGTGAAAATCACTTATTTTTTAACTTATGATTCTTCATTTTTATGCTGCAGAGAATGAATGTCGTGTTTCCATGGAAGACTATTGATAGTAGTTGATAATGTTACTACTATTTAAGTTGTAATTTGAATTTAAATTGATGTTGAATTTATGTTGTAGTTATTTTGATTTATGTTTAAGGCTATTGATAGACCATTTAATAGACTATTAAATTTATGTTAGAATTAATTTTTTTGTAATTTTTGGTTTATATTGAATTTAAGTTGTAGTAATTTGTAACTCAAAATATATTATTGGATTCAACAAAAAATATATTATTGTTGAATTTATGTTGTAGTTAATTTGTAACTCAGAGTGTGTGATTCAAAACAATTATCGGAAACATATTGATATTGTTGTGAACAATTCAAATAATGGCAATTGAAGATTAATTGGGTTTTACGGACATCCAAAAATCTCAAACATGAGAAGTTTGTGGAATCTAATTCGTAACCTCGCGGATTGTTCCAATCTTCTGTGGTGTATTTTGAGAGATTTCAATGATATTCTCTCCTCTGAAGAAAAAAAAAAAGGGAGAGTAGATAGACTAAATTGGTTGATCAATGGATTCAGAAATGCAGTACAGGATGCAAGGCTGGTAAATATTCCATTGGAAGAATATTTTTTACTTGGTTTAAGAGTCTAGGTATTGACAGCGCGATCGAAGAAAAACTAGATAGAGCTATGTCAAATAATGGTTGGTGTTCCTTATTTCCGAACGCTAAGGCGAAATGTTTAACGGAAACCACTTTCGATCATTATCCGATATTGTTACAGTGTGATATCAAACCGGTACATAACAGGACTCAAAAAGTTTTCAGGTTCGAATGCGTGGTTAAAAGAACCAGGATTTGGAAATTTCATGGTTGAGCAGTGGCACCACACCGAATCGGAGCCCATTATAGGAAAACTGGAATTTTATAGAGAACAAATGCTAAAGTGGAGCAGAGAGCACTATAACAAGGTCAGTAAGGACATTGAGAGGATTCACTTGAAGATTGATAGAGTTCGACTGTACTTCGGTGAAGGAAATGTTAACTATTTCATAGCCCTTAAAAAATGATTGAATTTGCTTCTACTGAACGATGATTTGTATTGGAAACAACGGGCTAAAGTTCACTGGTACAAAGACGTTGATCTAAACACCCCGTTTTTTCACATTTCAGCAACTACCAGAAAGAAAGTCAATACCATCAAATCTCTTACCAATAGTGATGTGGTAGTTACCTCGCTGTCGAATACGACTATTTCACGGATCTCTTTTATAAAAATCCAAGTGCTCGGGAAAAAAGTTATGCAGTCTCTCAGCTCGTCCATATTAGAGGAAGATAACAACATGTTGACGTTCCCGTTTGTCATTGAGGAATTTAAAAATTCTATTTTTTCCATGCATGTAGATTAAAGTCCCAATCCAGATGGGTACAATCCAAGTTTTTATCAACATTTTTGGAATAATTGTGGGTTGGAGATCTTCAATGCTGGCTGTTCCTGGTTAGAGAATGTCAGCTTTCCTCCTAACCTCAATAAGACAAACATCACTCTCATTTCTAAAGGTGAGGTTCAAACATCTATGAAGGACTGAGGACCTATTGTTTTGTGTAATGTTCTTTATAAGGTGATTGCCAATGTTCTGGCTAATCGACTTAAGAAGGTGTTATCCAAGTGTATTTCAGGACAATCAAACAGCTTTCGTTCCTGAGAGATCCATCTTAGATAACGCAATGGTGGCAATTGAGGTGGTCCATTATATGAAGACTAAAACCAGAGGTAAGATTGTAGATGTTGCTCTCAAATTTGATATTAGTAATGCGTATGACAAGATTGATAGGGATTACTTAAGAGAATTTCTTATCATTATGGGTTTCAATAAAAAATGGGTTGGGTGGATCATGCTTTGTGTGGAAACAATCGACTACTATGTGAATGTTAATGGTAAATTTGGCGGTCCTGTCATTCCAGGAAGGGGATTAAGATAGGGGGACTCCCTATCTCCGTACCTATTTATTCTTTGTTTCGGAGGTTTAAACAACTCTTATTAAACAGTCTGAAGCAAAGAGGTGATATCAGGGGTGTCAAAATCTCTAAGAATGCCCCAATTATACCCCACTTGCTTTTTGCCGATGATCTGTTTTTTTTCTTCAAAGCATCCACTTAACGAAGCTACTGCATTGACGACTATCTTAGCTACTTACGAAGAAGCTTCTGGTCAGGATATCAACCTTCAAACATCGGAGTTTCCACTGTAGTAGAAATGTGAATCAGGAGCTCAAAAATTCTTTGGCCGAGATTCTTGGTGTTCAATAGGTGCTAGGGACCAGAATGTATCTCGGTGTTCCTTCCATGATTAGTAGAAGTAGGAAAGCTACTTTTAAGTACATAAAAGATAAAGTTTAAAGTAAATCAATTCTCGGAGTTGTAGAAGTCTTTCTCAAGCGAGACGGAAAATCCTCATCAAATATGTTCTTCAAGCTATTTCTTCATACATTATGAGTATTGTTTGCTTCCGACATCCCTAAGTGATGAGATCGAGAAAATGTATGAATGCTTTTGGTGGGAGCATAACTGTGATAGCTCTAAAGGTATTTGTTGGTTGTATTGGGATTGTTTATATATGTCAAAGAAAGATGGAGGTATGGGTTTTCAAAAATTTAAGCGCTTTTAACTACGTTATTCATGGCAAACAAGCTTGGAACATTATGTCAAACCCGAATAATTTAGTTTCCCGATTATATAAAGCTAGATACTTCCCCAATAGTGGTTTTCTTGATTCTAATATTGGTCATAATCCAAGTTTCAGAGGTGTCCTTGGCTGAATGTCTCAGAGGTGTCCGGGCTGAAAGTGTCGAATTTGATGACAAATAAAAGTAAGCAGTGGAATCATAATCTGATTGTTGCCTTAGTAGGGAGAAGTTATAGCAAATAATGTATGTAGAGCTCCTTTGGTTTGAACCGGTTCAAGATGATAGAATGATTTGAAAGTTTAGCAGGTTCGGTAAATACTCAGTGCGTAGCGCTTATCGTTATTGTATAAATGAAGCTATTGATACTTCCCATATGAGGATTGAAGAGAATTGGGATCTGATTTGGAATTTAAAGACGCCACCAAAAGTTAAAAATTTCATGTGGCCGCTTTGCTAAAATTGTGTACCTGCTAGAAAGCGTCTTACTGAAAAAGGAGTTGAGTGTTCTTCTAACTATGGAGTCTGTGGGGAAGAGGAAGTAAGTAATATTCAATTATTTCTCCATTGTGCTAAAAGCAAGGAGTGTTGGGAGAAAATGGATCTTTGGGAGTTGTTACAACAACATCAGTCCTGCTCATGTCCAATTTGCGTCTTTTATATTTTCTTTTTTACAGGTTGCTAATCAAGACTAACAAGCTAGTCTTTTCTACTATATATTATGGAGCTTATGGAAATGCATGAAGAATTATATTTGGAATCAGATTGTTGATTCTCAAGATACTATCAAAAGTCGTGCTATGCATCTCCTGTTAGGATGGAAAAATACTCAAAAGTTAAAGATCAACAAAAGATCTCATCCTCATATATCAAGCGATACAACGTGGAAAAAATCGTCGATGGGGCGATTAAAGTGTAACATTGACACTTCTTTCTCTAGTAACAAAGTTGGTTTAGATTCTTGTATTAGAGACGAAGAATGTTCTCTTATCACTGCTCGTACGGAATGGTATTCCCCATCTACGGAGGTAGCGGTTGGAGAAGCATTAGGACTTTTAGTGTCTATTAAGTGGGTTCATGAGCTCAGTCTTGATAATATGGATTTTGAGATGGATGTTAAAAAGGTGGTGGATAATGTGAATGGTGATTATCCTAATGTCACAGATTTTAGATATATTACGCGTGAATGTAAACGCTTGCTAAATAACTATTTTACGAACTCTCATGTTAAATTCGCTAGAAGACAAGCCAATAAAGTTGTTAATGCTTTAGCACGAATGACTTCATCTTATACTAATTTTCATAATTTCATTGATATATCAATATATACCCAATTAATTATTATTAATGATATAAGTTAAGTTTTAAGTTGTAAAAAAAACAAGATTAAACAGCTTGTATTAATAATCATTTTTAAATATTTGTAAAACATTTACTTAAAGTTAAAAACATGTCCAAGTACATTTTGTACGAAAAGGAGGGAATATTTAACAAACATTTTATCTCTAAGACACGGTTTCCAAAATTGAATGCGTCCAAATAACATAACTAGTATATCCCTTTCTAACCATTCTCTCTCTAATAAGCAGAGTGAAGATGGATGAAACATAGACTGCCTCAATATCTATATATCTTCATGATTTCTTATTGCCATCAGAACACACCTTCCCCTGTATTTTACTCGAACTAGAAAGTAGCATAATGATTTTAACAATAATTTCATTAAATACTAATGGAAGATCATCGTATATATACATATGTGATTGATTGATATGTAAGAATACAAAAACAAAAGCAACAATATAAAGTACATTTAATGATGAAAATAAATAAATAAAATGATAGAAAGTAATAGAGAAATGGAAAGTATAGAAGAATCAGGATGATGTAGAACAAGGGTGTACATTACTATTAGACTTTGAGGACTGAGGAGGAGGTGGTGAAACCGCCATGGAACTTGAACCCTTCATGGAATCAACAAATTGATTCCATATCATTTTCTTCACAGAACGTTTCTTTGCAGGAAAGACACTCCCATTCTTGGGTTTGCGCCATGCCTCTGTTTCCTCTCTCTTCATCACTCTCTCCTTATAGAAATACTAGTATAACTTTGTACTAGCTTGGAGAGGAGAGTGATGGGGTTTTATACTTTTATTATTTTAAATATTTCAAATAAATAAACGTATGCGTTTAAATGTATCAGCTTGGTGACTAAGATTTTAGAAATAGTTGTAAAAATCGAAACTTGGTGACTAAGATTTGTATATGTGAGAAATAATACTAAATTTTCAATCGTTAGATCAAAATTATACGATCCTGATTTTAATACAGTTTTTAATTTACTTTATAGTGAAATATTGAATATTAAATATAAATCATCCAATTTAAACCCGTTTTATTATTCTTTGTATGTGCTAGCTGGCTCATCCACCTATCCCTTTGATGTGGGTCCTGTTTTTGTGACTTTTGTGTGCTTTGAAATTTTAGATTTTAGATATCATCTCATGGAAAATTTAAAATTGATGAATAAGATTCCCGTGGGTTGTTTTATTTTATGTGGTTTAGTTATTACTTTATCTGTTTTAAATGAGTGTCGTTTTAAAAAAAATTATTTAAAAATGAATGTTATTCTCGTTTTTCAATATAATAATGATAACTATTTTTTCAATTGTAATTTATAATTATTACTTTGTATATTACTTTCAATAAATTAATAAGACTAATTTAATAAAAGTGCAATATCTTATAACGATATAATTGCATTCTTTAATCTATGTATAAAAAATTTAAACGACGTTCATTTTTAAACGGAAAGAATAATGAAGAGTATGATAGATAGACAATGAAGACTAAAGAGTAGGTTAGTGTTAAATTTGGCATTCACCTTTCATAAATGCCCTGAATATTCTTATTGGTTATTATTACATGCTTTCTAGAAGACAATCGATAGAGAGCTAAAATATGAACCCTATCAAGACTAAGAAAATCCTAAAATTCTACACTAAAGAAGACAAAGAAAATTAGCTATTAAAAATTAAAGATATTTTTAGTTTCTTTCATATCCTCTAATGTGTCATATACACTACATATATAAAACTCTCAATGGATAATTAACTATAAAGCTCAAACTCTATTAAAGGTTCAATTCAACAATATTTAAAGGTAACAACTAACATAATTATATTAATACTTAAAATATCTAATTGCACCTCCTATCATTGTCGTCCGGTTCACATTGAACCTTATCCTCAAAGTTCTAAAATTACTCTCGGATCTCATTGCTTAACAGAACATTCATAACAAACAAAGTCCAACCAATAATGTTGTTACCATTAACTATAACAAATATAAATGCAGTTTTGCTACACACCAAGCCAAAAGTAAGCACCCGAGTTGCAGAGTTAACTCAGTTTGGGAAAACCCATAAGACATAATGGTGTGAAAACCTTCATTCTTGCCCACCATCCAATCCATCATATTGCCTCCAAAAGTAATGTTTGTAATGCTGATCATACTCATACCTGCAGTTATATGTGTTGAACAGGAAGACGCGGTTGCAGAATGCATCTCAATAGCAAACTCCTTAGTAGGAAACTCTGATGCAAATGCGGGTGGAACAGGTATGCGGGCCAACAAATTATTGGCTTGCTTTACAAAAGAATTTGCATCTCCATAGACCTGATTTGACGCCTTCAGGTCCTCCTTTGGTAAAACTATTTCACTACTAGGCTGAAGCACATGTATATTTAAAGTAGCTTGAAGCTTCTCTATTAATTGGATTGGGATACCATAGAATTGTGATGCTTGTTGTCTAATCTTTGTTCCTTGTGTATCATTGGGTATCTGAAGAGAACCCTGAACATGAGGAAATGTGATAGTACTCACGAGTTTCACATCATGGCATGTATGATGACTTTGAAAAGTAAATACTAGGCAAGCAAAACACAAAGAGTGTATGAAGCAGTAGGAACCCAAAGTAATTATGCGGAAGAAAGCACAATTTTTAAATACACTTGACCACATCATACCATCTTTATAAATAAGTCTCTCAAACAACTTACTTGCATGAATATTACTCCCATGTGTTGCTGCAAGAACATAGAGTTTGCTTCCAATAATGCAGTGACCTTCATAGCTAATAATGAGAACAAATTCCAAATGCAAACCTTCCTTATGTTGCTTTGAGAGAGTCACCAAATTTTTGAATCAGTTCCTTCATCTCTTCTATAGATTTGTTTTCGATTTCATGAGTTTCAATCAAGTATTGTTTGAGAGTTTCTAGTTGTGAATATAAATCTTGAGATTGAGGTTGATAGTTATGGTAACTTGAATGTTCATGGAAGGTGGAAGATGATTGTTGAGGTGAAATAGAAATTATATGTGGTTGTGGTTGATATGAAATGTATGGATGTATGAGATGTAGCAATGAGAATATGAATATGCCATATAAGCAAGGATTGAAGATCAAGATGAAAGTACCAATTGATAGAGAGCTAAAACACGAACCCTATCAAGACTAAGAAAATCCTAAAATTCTACACTAGAGAAGACAAAGAAAACTAACTATTAAAAATTAAGGACATTATAATTTCATTTCACATCCTCTAATATGTCATAGACACTATATATATATATATATATATATATATATATATATATATATATATATATATATATATATATATATATATATATATATATATATATATATATATATATATATATATATATATATATATATATATATATATATATATATATATATATATATATATATATATATATATATATATATATATATATATATATATATATATATATATATATATATATATATATATATATATATATATATATATATATATATATATATATATATATATATATATATAACTCTCAATGGATAATTAATTATAAGGCTCAAACTCTATTAAATGACTCAATTTAATAACATTTAAAAATAACAACTAACATAATTATATTACTAATTAAAATATTTAATTGCACCAATCCTACTATTTGATTGTGTGGATCTTAGTGATGAGAGATCTTAAAATCAATGTCCAAAGTCTTCATAAACTATTAGTATCTCCTATAGACATGAGAAAGTTAATTACTATTAAAATTATTATTATTATTATTTATTTTATTTTTATTTTTATTAATCGTTAATTAATTCAGTAGTGATTAAAGTTGATTCTTAAACTGGACTATATCGATAATAAAAAAATATTTTTTATTCTTTTCTAATGACTTTAACCTTTTGACATGGCATATATTTGAAAATTGTCACAACTTTTATTAAAGAAATTTATTTTAGTTCTTATATATAAAGGGATAATTTTTCCATTGTTTGAAATTCCTTCACCATATTTTTTTTTCTGTTGTAACAAAATTAAAAATAAAAATAATTTTATTTAGTATGTTTTAATTAAAACTATTTTATAGTTTATTAAAGTAGTTAAATTTAAGTAATATTAATTATTTTTAATAGTGTTGTCAAAAATGAGAATATTTATTGTTTACTAATTAAAATTTTTATTCATTATTTATTAAAATATAACTCACTAAAAAAAGTTTAAGTGTATGAAAGTGTATACAACATTAATACTTATCATTAAATTATTTTAGAAAAACTTTTTTTTTAAATATCATCAACAAAAAACCGGGAACAATTATATTACGACCATTATAATTAAATCATATTTTTTTCAATTGTTTTTCTAAATACAAGTTACTTTATAATTTGTTAGAAAATATAATTCAAATGCGGAACAATGACATGGTACTAACAAATTAGTTAAATTTAAAATTATTTAAATATTTTCTTTGTCAAAAAAGTAAAAAGTAAAAATAATTATAATTTACAAATTTTTATTTATAAAATACACTAATTATAAATTTTCCACGTGATTTTTTTAGAAACGACTCATTAAAAAACCAATATACCATACAAGTGTGAACACATAACAAATTTGACATTAAATAATTTGATAAAATTATAAAAATAAACAAATATATAAAAAAGAGCAGCAATTTTTCTCACTTCAATTTTGTCATATTATATTTTATGAACTGATTCACCAAAAAAATTATTGGACATACATTTATGAATGAGACAAATATTTTCACTAATTTTTACTTACATTTAATATTATTTTTAATATCTTCACCAAAAATGAATATTTTTTTAAAAAAATAATTATAGTTTACGATAAAAATTATACATGAGAAAATTATTTACCAATAAATAGTTACAATCATGTTATATATATTTGCTATAATTTTTTTCACATAAATTTTTTAAAATCATTCACTTAGAAATTTGTTTGAACGTACAGTTCATACCCAAGACAAATACTTTATAATCATCAATCACTTGAATTTTTTAGTTTTGAAAAATCTTTTTCAAGAAAAATAAAAATAACTAGAATATTCAAATTATAATATTCTTTTATAAAAAAATTTACAAACTTAAAAGAAATTAATATATTTTAACTGATTATAGTTATAAAAAAAATATATCTATCATTTAAGAAAATAATATATTCTGAAAAGACCATTTAAGTCTTTTTTTTTATTAGTCAATTACTTTTATTCTAAAGGTAAAACATGTACTAAAAATGTTAATCTTAATTATGATGTCATTTAATACCTCTCTCTTCTTCTTCCTCTCAACTTCTTCTCTCATCCTCTCTTCTTCTACCTCCCAGCTTCTTCTCTCATAATCTCTTCTTCTATCGCCACTACAACATTTAGCCTCTCCAACAACAATTGAAAAGCGTTGCCAGAACTCTGAAAATCGTTGCCTAAACAAATAGGGGACGTTTTCTAGGCGTCTCCTGTGCGAGCGTTGCCTATTGAAAAGGAATAGGGGACGATTATTTGCGGCCTCTGAGACGTCGTTTTTTAAGCGTTGCCAAATTCGGCTACAATTAACAATCGTTGCCTTAAACCTGAATCAGGAAGATCGTTTTTGAAGTGTAGCCATAGTTTATAGGTTGTTCTTTTATAGTGTCCACATAAAATATACAATTTTGCAATTATTATCAAAATAATATAGTCAATAATAATTGGCTTCAAAAATAATATTGATTATATAACTTAAACCATACATCCATAAAAGTTGTAATATAATAAAATCGAGTTCAAACTTTAATTCAAGATATAGTATATAGAGTACACAAAATGCCTAACGTAACATTACTTTTAATACTTTGAATACTTCTCTCGGTCATGTTGGAATACTTCAAAAAATGATTCTTCTTAATTTTGTGCTTATATCTTCTCCATGCCTCTCTAACAGTGGTCTCAATCCAATCTCGTGCTTCAACCGACAAGATAAACTTCCGCTACATAAATTATAAGATAAGACAAGATCAAGAAATAAAACACTTTTTTTTAATAATTATACTTTCAAATTCATAGATAAAAACATACATTAGTATATCTCCAGAAACGGTTTTTATTATCATCTGGCATTCCTGACCAATTGGTGTAACGTAGAGGACACAATATTGAGTTCCTAGCCAATGTTCCCAAGAAGAGGCTCAAGTCAGATACTACTTTTTCACTAGGACCAATTGGCTGAAAATCCTCATTAAAGGTCACTTCTACTCGCTCTTCCAAAGTTCTTGCATGAATCTTTTTGCACAAAGTTTTCCCACGAGTTTTTCTTTGGTATGTTTCTATAAAGTAATCAACATAACAACATCATATCACATGTTTGCTACCAATATGTAAATAATACATGAAATCATTATTATGAAATATGAAACTAATTACCTTTTTCTTCTTCTCTATTTGTGATTGCATCTTCTTCGTTGACTTTTGCCCAATTTTGAACACTTTCTTGTCGAGTTCCTTTTTTTGGCTGATTTTGATTAGAGCTACGGTTAACGTTGCTGCCCAGTTTTTCTCCATTGTTTTACTTGGTTGCATCCATTTTCTTTGACTTATGAAGATCTACATAATCATCAATCAACATTGATGGGCATTTTGGCACCCTGTTTAGCTTTTTAGAGCATTCAGCTTTTGACATCATTGTGTCCAAAGATAGAGTAGATTTCTCTGGTTTCTTATTTTTGGAAGAAATAAGTATTCTCCTTGCAACTGGTTTTTCCACCTTTTGAATTTTATCTCTATTGTTCTCTAGTAGATTCTCATGAATTCTTTTTTTCAGCATTCCTGGTTTCAATGTAATTTTCTCGTCATAATAATGTCATGAAAAGAAATATATAAATTTAAAGTATATGCAGGGATATTAACTACCTTGTGAAACTTCTTTGTTTCCATGTGCAAAAACTTCCTTAGCTTGTGGTTGCAAAAGCTTAGGTCTCTCTGCTTTCTTCATAGCAATGTGGTTGTCCAATTTTCCATCAACCTTTTGAATTCTTTCTATATTCACTGTAGCTTTCACTTGAGTTCTTTTCTTTGGTGTTTCTAATTTTAGTAAAAATTCACCAAAAGATATTAGGAATAATTTCATGTAATATATACATAATAGAAAAATTTAAAAATCACTTATCTTGTACAACTTCTTTGTCACCATGTGCATGATCTTTCATTACTTTTGATTGTGAGAGTTTGTCTATCTCCATTTTCTTTGCAATAGTCTCTTTGTCCAAATTGTGATCAACCTTTTGAACTCTTTCTTGTTGAGTTCCTTTTTTTGGTGTTTCTAATTTTTGTAAAAATTCATTAAAAAATACTAGGAATAATATATCTAAAGGAATTCCAAAACATAACTTTAGCATACATCATTTTATATAAAATCAAATGAAACAAGAAAATGATTTACCGTCCACAACTTCTATAATTTCCTGAACCCTTTCTCTATTGTTTCCCTGTAGCATCTCATGTAACTTGTCAATTTTTTCTTTCTTAACATGTTGTAGCACTTTATTTCTCAATTCTGCACTTGATCTTACTTGAAGAGGAAAATCAAATCTTTTAGTAGGACTTCGACCACTCTTCCTATGTGATCCACCATCTTTTACACGTCTTACATTGTCCATTATGGCCAACAACTATGATCTACAAAGGGGGAAAATTACATAATTATATAATGAAAAATTGAGTATAAAGTGACATTATGCATAACCATAAATTAACAGTATATTTGAATCTAGTTTGTTATGGTTTAAGTAAAAAAATGACAGCATGCTTAACCATAAATTAAACTTTGAACAAATCTATTTTCTACTCAAAATCTATTAAAAAAATTGGTAAAACACATTGTCAATGCTACCTAATCAGTACTAGAATCATAATCGGTTTCATCGTCACTTCCATAAGAAACCTACTTGTACATCAGAAAACAAACATTAACATGGGAGTGGCACTTGGCAGTATGCTGCAAAAGTTAATGCAATCTATACAGTTACTTTTTAGTAAAACTTATTTACATTGCTAGTACCTTCTGAATGTACATGATAAAGACAAAAATGTTAATTAAGATTCAATCATAAATAATACAGATAACTATATATAATCAGAGTAAAAATACAGTAGATAGCTGAATTCTGATTGAATGTCTTTTATAATGCTCTTGCATATATTTGTCTATATTCAGAAGATAGTACCTCGAGAAAACTCATAAAATCTCACTGTTGTCAACTTCTTATATCAACAACAAATATGAAAATTCCCACACAAACTCAAACAACCATCAAAACACTCAGATTCAACTCAAACACAACGATACGAAATGGCGATCGAAATATAAATGCAGAAATACATACAAACACACCAACATACACCCACGTCAGAAAATATAATCAATAGCAAATTAACATCCATTCATTGAACCTTCTCACCAACATAAACCAACAACGATAAACTGTATTGAAATAAAATGAAGAGAAGTTACCAATAATGCAATTTTGAGCAGGTCGTATTATTATGTTACTGCTGAAGGTGTTGAGCGTTGTTGCAGATCAGAAATGGCGATGTATATAAGTTTACGGCGGTGGGATGTGGTACGGTAGATCTAGGGTGGGGTTTTTGGAATCGAGCGGACGACGAACGAAGGCAGTTGGACAGAGTGACGAACAACACGACGGAGGGTGTGGACGAAAGTGGTTTGAGTCGGAGCGGATGAAGGACTTGGACTTGGAGCGTATGAGAGCGGTATTGTTAGGTTCGGCGGCGGAATGTGTGAAGAAGGAGATCGAAAGCTTTTGTTTTCCTTTTCTGCTTTTTTTTCTTTTTTCTATTTCCTATTTTTTTTAAGAAGACGTGGGCAATTGTGCCATCATTATTAATACTAATATCTATTTTCCTTTTTTTTTACAGAAAAATATTACTTATGTGTTTTATTCTAGCTAGTTATAAAATACAAGTAATATTTAATATAAAAATTCAGAAAAATTTTAAATTAACAATATAAATTTAAAAATATATAATAGATATATCATGATAATATAATATATTTCCTCCGTACTAAATTAAAAATCACTTTACAAAATAAAACTATCTTAAATTATAAATCACTTTACAATTTTAATTATTACGATATTTCATTTTGCAACATTAATGATACTTTTAATTATATACCATTTTTCATTTATTTCTTTTTTTAATTATTTAATTTGTTGTGTAAAATAAAGGTCAATATTATAAATTTATATATAATTTCTTTTTCTCATATAAATTAACTATATTTTTTTAATTTGTATAAAATATCTAAAGTATTTTATAATTTGTATAAAATATCTAAAATATTTTATAATTTGAAACAATGAAATGAAATGCATAGCACATTATTAATAATAATTATATATTATAACAATATTTGAATTCCTCCTTTAAAATTAAAACTTTATTAATGTTATTAATGTTTCACTCTTTATTAAAAAACATTACTTGATATATAAAGAAATATTAAATTTTTATAATGATTATATCTTTATGGTGTCCCTTAATATGAAACCAACATATATTAAATTATAATCATTATTAAAGAAGTTGTAAAAAAGTTATTAAGTTTTTAAAATAAGAAATGCGCCTAAACTATTTAGTATTATATAAATAAAGGTTGATATAGGTCTTGTAGATATTATGCTTCTAGTCATGGCTTATTCAAACTCAATTGTCTTCAAATTCTCAATTATTTTAACGGTAATATTTGCATTTAAGATTAGAGACATCGCAAGAGGAGTAATGGAAATTATAGTTTGACTTAATTTTTTTGTTAAGTGTGGATACAGCATGTAATAAGATTTTATAATTTTGTGTTTTTTATTAAGTCCATGTGGATAAATACATGCTTATAATTAAATATTATTTTATAATTATGTGTTAAATTTTTTTTAATATATATATATATATAATGTTTAGAGAAAAATATTTGTTTTTTAGTGTATAAGTTTTGGAGGGAAGATTGCCACCAAAAATTTGATAATGCTAAAAAAATTTATACAACATTTCAGAAATGTAGCCTTTTATTAGAACTAATGTAATAATCTAAAAATGTCCCCAAAAATATTTTAGGGGACAATTGTCAAACATTGCTAAAGAAATAATATTTTAACGCTCTAAAATCGTCCCTAAAAGCAGTTAAGGGCACAATTAACAATCGTTGGCAAAAAAATAAAAGAGTATCGCTCCATAAACGTCCCCAAAAGTATTTTAGGCGACGATTATCAAGGGTTGCAAACATATTTTTGACAACAATCGTAAATCGTTGCCTATATGAATTTAAGGCAACAATTTCTACATGTTACCTAAAAAGGTGTTGCCAGAGACAACAAATGTTGTAGTGCGCCTCTCAACTTTTTCTTTTACTCCTCAAAAGAGAAGAAGAATAGCGAGAGTAACATTTTTTTATTATGGTTAGCCAATTTTGTTCTTTTTTCTTTTTCTATTTTATTTTTTATTATTTTATTACTTTTTGAAAATAAAATCGTGTGTATCACACTATTATCTGTACGAACGTACGAGTATTCTACTAGTTTATAATTGATAATTATAAAAAAATATTAGACATGTTATGAATAAAGATAAATGTAGATGTTCATCCTTATTCTTCTTTTCTTATTTCTATTTGTTAATTTTGGAATAAACTCATAGTATATTTCTTATTTTGGAATTTACAAAACAGTATTATATATACTGTTTAAGTAACAAACTGTAACAAACTAACTAACTGTAACAAACTAACTAACTGTTTAGTAACAAACTAAACAGAATTATTTTCATCATGTAATAGCCCCCCACAAGCTGGACTATGGATGTCTAATAGACCAAGCTTGGAAACAAGAGAATCGAAAGAGGGAGATGCCAAAGGCTTGGTGAGAACATCTGCCAATTGAGCAGCAGAAGAAACTGGTAAAAGGTGGATGAGACCAGTTTGGATTTTCTCACGAATGACGTGGCAGTCAATTTCGATATGTTTTGTCCGTTCATGGAAGGTGGGGTTGTGAGCAAGGTAGATAGAACTTTTGTTGTCACAATAGACTGAGCTAGGTTGATCAAAGGAGATGTGGAGATCCTTGAACAAATACTGCAGCCATTGCAATTCACAAGTCAAGCTTGCCAAGGCCCTGTATTCTGCTTCTGAACTTGATTTGGTACTGTAGACTGCTTTTTGGATTTCCAGGATATGAGGGAATTGCCAAGGAACACACAATATCCAGTTACGGATCTGCGGGTAGCTGGGAAACTTGCCCAATCTGAGTCTGCGAAGCCAGAGAGTTTGAGTGGAGAGGAAGATGAATAGAACAAACCCTTGGCAGGAGCACCTTTGAGATACTTGAGTACTCGAATTATTGCAGAATGATAAACTTGCATAGGATGTGAGATGAATTGGCTGAGCTGTTGAACGATGAATGCAAGGTCAGGTCTGGTGGTAGTCAGATATAGAAGTTTTCCAACAAGCCTTCAATAAGCTGTGACGTCTTCGAAAGGTGGTGAGTTATCATCATGAAGCTTCAAGGAGGAATCGAAGGGAGTAGAGCAAGGTTTTGTAGCCAATAAGCCACTGTCTTCGAGCAATTCCAAAGCGTACTTTCTCTGATTGAGAAAAATGCCGTGAGTGGATCTAGCAACTTCTAGACCAAGAAAGTATTTTAGCCTACCAAGGTCCTTGATTTTGAAAGTGGAATCAAGGAAGCATTTGACATATTTGATTTCCTGCAAATCATTACCGGCTAAGACAATATCATCAACATAGACTAATAAAACAGTAAAAGAAGAGTCATGTGATTTTGTGAAAAAAGAATGATCAGCAGAAGAATATGAGTAGCCAAGAGAGATAAGGGTAGTGGACAATTTCGAAAACCACTGTCTGCTAGCCTGCTTCAGTCCATATAGTGACTTATGCAATTTGCAAACTTTGTTGGTCAAAGAGGTGCAAACTTCGTTGGTCGAAGGAGTGCAAACTTCGTTGGTCGAAGAAGTGCAAAATTCGTTGGTCGAAGAAGCAGAAGAAGTGCAAACTTTGTTGGTCGAAGAAGTGCAAACTTCGTTGGTCGAAGGAGTGCAAACTTTGTTGGTCGAAGGAGTGCAAACTTTGTTGGTCGAAGAAGTGCAGACTTCGTTGGTCGAAGAAGCAGGAAGCATGAATCCAGGAGGCAGATCCATATACACTTCCTCATGTAGATCACCATGAAGGAAGGCATTGTTGATGTTAAGTTGTTCCAAGTGCCAATTTTTAATGGCAGCCACTGAGAGAAGGGTTAGAATAGAAGTAGGCTTCGCAACAGGTGAGAAAGTGTCGAAATAATCCACCCCCTCCAGCTGAGTATATCCTTTTGCTACTAAACGGGCCTTGTATCGTTCGATGGATCCATCAGCATGATGCTTGATTTTGTAAACCCATTTGCAACCAATCGATTGTTTGCCTGCAGGCAAATCAACAACAGACCAAGTATTTTTAGATTCAAGAGCATCTAACTCAGTTTTCATAGTATTGTTCCAACAATCAAACTTGCAGGCTTGTTTATAGGTTTTTGGTTCTGTGAAAGAACTTATGGATAGACAAAATAATTTGTGATCAGGACTACATTGGCTATAAGATAATACAGAAGAGAGAGGGTAGTTAGAGGAACCTGAGTTAGACGCTGGCAGCATGGGGGATAGCAAATTGCAGTGATAATCAGATAGATAAGCTGGAGGTTTACTATTTCGATTGGATTTTCTGGTTGGCACAGGAGGGGAGGGGCAAGGGGAGTTGTTAGTGTCATTTGAGGAAAAAGAGAGGTTAGTAGGAGAATCTGGCTGGGGGAGAGAGGTAGGAGAGGAAGGTTCATTTAAAAGAGGAGTGGGAAGACGGTTTATAATATGAATTGCCTGTTGTATGGAAAGGTGCCAAAGGTTGTGAGGGAGGAGAAAGAGTGCCATCAACGAATTTGATCTTGTTCTTGGAGATAAGAGCTACTTTCATCGATCTGGACCAGATCTGGTAGTTCTTGGTATCAAGAACAGGTTGAACAAGAACAAGAGAGGGATTCTCATTAGGGTGCATGTAGTAAGGATTGGAAGGATTGGTAGCAAAATCAGAGTAGAGAAGCGCCATTATCAAGCTGATGCAGTAAAGGAAGGAGAAAGGCGCGAAGAAGAAAGGTGCAGAAAAGAGAATTCAAACTGATACCATGTTAATTTTGGAATAAACTCATACTATATTTCTTATTTTGGAATTTATAAAACAGTATTATATATACTGTTTAAGTAACAAACTGTAACAAACTAACTAACTGTAACAAACTAACTAACTGTTTAGTAACAAACTAAACATAATTATTTTCATCATGTAATACTATTCATATTCCTTCTAATGTTTTGGTTTTTCATATTTCGTCCTATAAATAGGATCCACATTGCAATGTAAATTGTACTTCTTAAAGATGATAATACAAGATTACTCTTTCTCTTTTGTTTCTCTCATTCATCTCTATATTATTTTGGTTAATTTCATAATATGTTATCAACATGAGACTCTATGGTGCGAATGATGATAGTTAGATTCTACGTTATTTTTATACTCTCAATATATTTGAACCAAAACAATATAATTCATAATCTTGTTACTATTTTTTTTCTTCATATAAAAATGTTTATTTTTTATATATTTTATAAAGAAATTTATTTACCTTGTACAATCATATTAGATTTCTTTGATCACTCTTGTTAACTTTCGGAAGAATTTAACATTAAAGTATTTATATATATTAGCCCGAAATTGAATTTTAACACATAAATATGTTAATTTAATATTCAAGCATCCCTGAAAAATTGCACAAAGAATGCCCTCAAAGGTTAAATCTATAATATTATTAAATCCTAGAAGGGTTGTGTCAATTATGTTAAAAATTAAAAAAATAATTGCTTCAATAATATTACCGAGTTCTAGAAAGATTGAATCAATAATATTGAAGTATCCCAGAAGGATTTTACAAAGAAATTTGAGTTTTTCCCCTTTATTGATGTAAATATTTGTAACATACATTTTTGGAAAATAAAATTGAATAAAAATGATCCAATTTTCCCCCATAATTTAATGGTATGCTTCCCGAAGGATAACAGACATATTATTTATATAATTCCTGAAGATCTTATCAAGCATCCCTGAAGGATAGTAAAACAAATTAATTATATGATGATATAACTTTAGTGATATGATTTTATATGATTTTGATAATTATATGATAATATGTTCATATGCATGCGTATGATTACATTTTTAAATCATGAGATATTATTAGGATGACCGGTGTTTAATTTGTATCCTCAATTGTAATACCTCATATTAAACAAAGTGTCGCTAGTACAATTTCTTTATTCATATTATTTCTAAATATTGATATTTTAAGAAGAGAATTGAAACATTGATTACTATAGAAGAAAATTAGTTAGTGATTGATTTATATAACTAATCTGTATAATTCTTTTTTATTGTATAAACTATGTTGTAACCTGTTAAAGAATTTTTATAGTAAAAAATATGTTGCAACCTATTAAAGAAAATATCAATAGTCTAAAATTGCTACATATTTTAAAGTTGTAATAATAGTGCTTAGATTTCTCATATAAATCTTGATTATACTATTCTTTTCTTTTTACAAGTATAGTGTATGGATGACATTTGTTAGTCCATCTTAAAGGCACACGAAAGAAAGTTCATATTTTGATAGAGCCAATATTCGAATGAACTTTAATTCTTTATATTTTCTTTTTGTGTGTTCTTTTTATGTCTTGCCAAATATTTTTGTCATAGACAATTTACATGAATTATATTGGAGGTATTGAATATATATGTATTACACAAAAGAATTTGGACATAAAATGTATAATACAATAGCTATCGACTTTTCCCCCGGGCTTGTACTACACTTATATTAGTATAATTGAATCACATATTATTGTAAATCAGGAGTTTATAAATTACACTTAAATGTGCCGTTAGTAAAACTGGTTGGGTAATCTTGAATATGATATGATGCGAATAATTAGTATTGAAGAACCAAAAGTTTCTTCAATCCAGTAAATTCTTGTGCATTTCTAAAGGAAAATAAAAATCAGAGAAATTGAGTTTTTCATGATATTAATTATTGCATCGACTAAAATATCATGTAAAATATTTATTGTCTACTCACAACCAGAAGTTTGTCAAACTGATTTCTCAGACAATAATCTCATTTTCTGAATTTTTTTCTTTCCAGAGCTTTCTTGATAAGTATCACATATATTATTAAAAATTGATATTGAACATCTTGTAGCATATGATTATATTTTTAAAAAGTGGACTTGAAAATCCATTCTCTAGATATCTAAAGTTAGTTGTATGATTGATACTTATGAGATTATAACTTCTAAATTATGTTTTGGGAACATACAATCAACTACATTAAAATATTTATTCACATCAAGTCAGTAAGATACTATATCTTAATCCTCCCTTAACTTAGAATTTATTCTAATACTTCTCATCTAAGTGAATCTTTGGATGTGTTGTGTATATTTTAATTGATCCAATATAATACATTAAGATGAGTCATGAAAGAATATTGAAAAAATATGATTGATATGAATCTCAATTTTGAGGATATAATTTGAGCAAATAATAAAATACTTGATTACGACTCAGCAGTCTGATTATCACTTAATAAATTAATTTTTCCAATATTAGGGAGAGGGAATAAGCAGATAAATCATGAACAAGAAGTTCAATGAACAATTTTATATCCTGATCCTCGTATTAACCAATATGAACCAGAAATTTGAAATATTATTCATTTGCAAGTTGTATACAACCAATTATAACTGCTAATACTACAAATGAAGTGGATTCTCCTATTAGATGATATAATATTGCAAATGAATTGAAATTGTGCATGAAGTATGGTAGGAAAGTAAGTTTCAATATTAATAATCCTCTACCAAGCAAATAATCTAAAAATTAAAGGTGGCCCAAGTGTGGATATAAAAATTCTAAGAGTATTTTGACATAATTTATTTTGAGTTCCAGAAAAACTAATCAGGTACCTCAAATAAAGAGATAGAACCAAAATAAAGTCAATATTGACAAATGTGTTTGGATAAAATATAGTTCTAAAGATGATAATTAGGATCATGAATCAAAATCTATCAAAGATTGTAGACAGAGTGAGATTTGGCCAAAATAAACATATCTAATTGAAGAAGAGTTAAACTCATTTTACAACGGGCTCGCTTTTAGACTTGTAGTCTGAACACCTCAAGACATGAAACCAATTGGATATAATGAGTTTTTGTGAAAAAGTAAAATAAGAATGGTGTAAAGCTTGATTTGTTGCTCAATGATTTTCACAAAGACCTAAGATTTATTTTTATAAAACATATCCACTTGTAGTGGATTCAATTGATTTTTGATATTTAATTAGCCTTGTAGTACATGAAGGGTTTAATTTGAAGGATGTTATGAAATCTTATTAATATGGTTCACTTAATAGTGACATTTACATGAAACTCCTTAAGGGTTCAATATACCAGAGACACATAATTTTGCATCCCGAGAAAACTATTCCATCAAATTGAACAACTCTCTCTATGGGTTGAAATAATCTGGACGTGTATGGTATAATCGTCTTAGTGAATATTTACAAAAGGATGGATATACAAATAACCCGATTTGTCCTTGTATTTTTATTAAAGGATGTGGAAAATAATTTGCAATAATAGTTGTCTATGTGGATGACATAAATATTATTGAAACTCCTGAAGAGCTTCCAAAAGCTATAAATCGCTTAAAGAAAGAGTTTGAGATGAAGAACCTAGAAAAAACAAAATTATGTATAAGCTTACAAATTAAGAATGTGGACAATGGAATATTTGTACATCTGGAAGGTTATATAGAAAAGTATTGAAACACTTTTATATGGACAAATATCACATGTTGCCTACTCCAATGGTTGTTAGATCATTAGATATGGAGAAAGATCTTTTCATACCTCGAGAAAAGGATGGAAATTACTTGGTCCTGAAGTACCATATCTTAGTGCAATTGGAACACTAATGTACCTTGCTAAGATACAATTATTCACCTACACGAAGACATTGAAACATAGTCAAACATATACTTAGTTATCTTAGAGATGCAGGTTACTTCTCAGATCTTCACAATGGTAGATCAGAACAGGTTATTTGTTTAAATGTGATGGTACAACCATTTCATGTAGATCTATGAAACAACTCATGGAAACAACTTCATCAAATCTTGCATAACTATTAGCACTACATGAAGTCACTGCGTAGAAGAAATTTTAAGCAACCACTGTAACGCCCGTAATTTAATTAATTATTTAATTAAATTATTTTTAGAATATTTGTAAAGAAGTGTTATTAAATTGGATTTATTTTATTAAGTGGAGAAATAATAATATATTAGAGATATTATATTATTATTTGGTGAAATAATGTTTGAAGCTAATATTATTAATGTGGGCCTATATGGTGTGAGTGGAAGTATTAAGGGGGTGTAGGTTTTGAGCCCAATAAAGAATAATATAATAATATTAGGTTATTTTATTATTTGTTGAAAGAATAGAAGGAGGAAGCAGTAAGAAGAGAAATAAGGATTGTGAAGAACGTGAAGCTGCTGGAAAAAGTGGAAAACGACAAGAACGAAGAATTCAACCCGGAAATTATAGAGCGACCTTCAATCCAAGGTAAGGGTGGGGTTCTGGCTTTATAATTGGGTTCATGATGTTTGATATATGGGGTTAGATGTAATTGTTGTTTGTTCTTGAATTAGATGTGTTATGAAGGATGTATGATGAATATTGGTGAATTCTGGATGATTAATGATGTTATTATGTTGTCTAATCGATGGAGTAATAGATTATAATGATTAGGTGATGAATTATCATGATCATAATAAGGTTTTTAGGGCTGTAGTATGATTCTCGTAGCAAAATACAGTAGAAAATGCAGAAAATTATGCAGACTGTCGAAGGATGTGTCGACCCCAAGCTGCATGTGTCGATACATGAAGGATATCCGACTCAGGATGAGTCGATGCATGGAGGATTTGCGACGATACATGATGAGTACAAGACTCAGTATGAGTCGACACGAAGAGAGGATGTGTCGATACATGAGTGTGTAAGACTCAAGATGAGTCGACCAGTGCGATGCATGTGTCGATACATGCTGTATTGAAAGGCCAAAATGAGTCGATCCATAAGGAGGATGTGTCGAATCATAGTATACATATGAAGCAGGATGAGTCGATCGAAGGAGTTTTATGTCGACCCATACTGAATAATTTTGACAGAATCAGTTTTTAAATTGTTGTAACTTGAGTTGTAGGATGCTGTTTGAGATGCCGTTCGAAGCGTTGATTAGCTAACGCGATGAACTCTATTCTAGAGGATTAAAATGATGATTACGAAGTGTAATCCTAGAAAATAATTTAGGATTTAGAATTAATTCCAGTAGATGACTGTTGTGCTGTTTTTGGGACAGATTGACGAATATGAGATGTTAAGGGCTGCTGTTAGAATTATGACAGTAGAATTAGTGACAACAATGATATAAATTAGCAGAATAACAATATGGCTTACTGTATTATTAATATACAGTTGAGTTATTAGTAATATGTGGTTATTAAGGTGGTGTTTGATAATTTATGATGAATAAATAATGTTTAATAAATTATTTTGAGATGTTTATGAGATGTTGTAATTGAGATGTTTTGAGATGTTTATGATATGTTGTTGTTCTGAGATGTTTATGAGATGTTGTTCCGAGATGATTGAGATGTTGTTGTTTGAGATGACTGAGATGTTGTCGTTTTGAGATGATTGAGATGTTGTTGTTTTGAGATGTGTTTTGAGATGTTGTTAACTGAGTGTGTTATTACATTCATGTTGAGTCGCATACATTGCATTTTTTGATGGAGCTTATGCTCATTGAGATGGCCTGGATTGGTAAATTTTGAGATGAAGGCTATGCCTTGTTGATGCCTCTATTAATTGGCCGATTAGATTTTTGAGATGGGAGTTCTGCTCCAATGGTACCACATGCATTTGCATAGTTTTGAGTCGCATTTTATGATTGAATAATGAAGTGTATTTGATGTTGATGAATGAGTATATATGCTGTAATTGTTGTTGGTTATGAGATGAGGAGTGGTGAAATTATTGATCTAATTTAATATATTAATTATCATGCGCTTTACTATATTGTTAGATATCTCACCCCTTCTGTTTGAATGTTTCCCCTATGTTGGTAACGTGCAGGTAATCGAGAGTGAAGGTCGTATACCTTCAATAGATCGAGTCGGTGTTATTGCTCTGATATGTAACACTCGGGGGGATGAACGCTTACTGATTTTTGATTGTTGATTTTTAGTTGTTGAACTTTAAATTGTTTATTTACTAAATATGAGATGTTTCGAAGTTGCTGTTTTATTTAGAGATGTTATTGAATAACTCCGTTGCGTAGTTGTTGAATATTTTATTAAAGATGTTATGTTGACGGTTCATCCAATGTTTTGAAAATGTGTTATATATCCATGACGAATGCAATGAATTTATTAGAAGAATTTGTGACATCCCAATTCATTTGTATGATTGAAATTTTATAACTATGATCTATTTTGCATAATTTGCTTGGGGTAGAATTGGGGTGTTACAAAGTTGGTATCAGAGCAAAAGGTTGGTCCGACCTTGTCGTCGAGTCGTAGTTGTCTAACAATCGAGTATTGTTATTTTGATGTTCTAACCGTTGTTTATGTTGTAGTGAGAAGTTGAGATGGCTGGAAGGAATGATGCTTCTCTTGCTGCTGCTCTAGAAGCAATGGCTCATGCGATGGAAAATCAGCTGAATGCTGACGGGAATGCTGGATCTCGTAGCTTGGCGACTTTTCAGAGAGAGAATCCACCTACGTTCAAGGGAAAATATGATCCTGACGGAGCATTGGAATGGTTGAAAGAGATAGAGAGGATCTTTCGCGTAATGGGCTGCACTCCAGCGCAGAAGGTTCGTTATGGGACTCATATGCTAGCAGTCGAGACTGATGACTGGTGGCTAGAGACTTGCCATAAGTTAGAAGCTGCGGGTGAGAATGTCACTTGGGCTGTGTTCCATAGGGAATTCCTGAGAAAGTATTTTCCTGAAGATGTCCATGGAAAGAAGGAAATTGAGTTCCTTGAGCTGAAGCAAGGAAATCTGTCTGTTGTTGAGTATGCTGCCAAGTTTGCTGAGTTGGCCAAGTTTTATCCGCATTACGCTGAGGAAAATGCTGAGTTTTCGAAGTGTATTAAGTTTGAGAATGGGTTGCGCTCGGAAATTAAGAAGGCAGTTGGATACCAGAAGATCCGTGTCTTTGCTGATTTGGTTGATAGCTGTAGGATTTATGAGGAAGATAATAATGCACATTACAAGATTATCAATGAGAAGAGGGGTAAGCACCCACAGAGTCGTGGTAAACCTTATGATTCCCCAGCTGGTAAGGGTAAGCAGAGAGTTGCTCATGGTCAGAGGACTAGTGGGGGAGATGCTCCTGCTGGTGTGATTTGTTTTAAGTGTGGGAAACCTGGATACAAGAGTAATGTGTGCACTGCTGAAGTGAAGAGATGTCACCGTTGTGGTAAGAACAGACATATTATATCTGAGTGAGAGCACAAGAACGTGGTTTGTTTCAATTGTAAGGAAGAAGGGAACATTGGTAGTCAGTGTTCGAAGCCGAAGAAGGCTCAGTCTAGTGGTAAAGTGTTTGCTTTGGTGAAGGATCAGACAGCTTCCGAGGACAGACTTATTAGAGGTACATGTTTCATTAATAGTACTCCTTTAATTACTATTATTGATACTGGTGCTACGCATTATTTTATTGTTTTTGATTGTGTTGACAGATTGGGTCTTGTGTTGTCTTCTTTGAATGGAGAAATGGTCGTCGATACTCCAGCCAAGGGGTCGGTGACTACTTCTTTTTTGTGTGCTAAGTGTCCCTTGTCGATCTTCGACAGAGACTTTGTTGTTGATTTGATTTGTTTACCGTTAAGAGGTTTGGATGTGATTTTGGGTATGAACTGGTTAGAGCATAACTGTGTTCATATTAATTGTTATGACAAGTCGGTGAAGTTTTCTACTCCTGAAAAAGAGGAAGATGGTCTGTTGTCTGCTAGACAGTTGAGAAAGTTGATGCAAGAGGAAGCACAAATGTTTTCGTTGATGGCATCGCTATCTGTAGAGACTCAAGCTATAATTGAGGAATTGCAGGTGGTGTGTGAATTTCCTGAAGTTTTCCCTGATGAGATTCCTGATGTACCGCCAGAGAGGGAAGTTGAATTTGCAATTGATCTTGTACCTGGTACCAGACCTGTGTCTATGGCACCATATAGGATGTCTGCGTCCGAGTTGTCAGAGTTGAAGAAGCAATTGGAAGAGTTACTTGAGAAGAGGTTTGTAATACCAAGTGTATCGCCGTGGGGAGCTCCAGTGTTGTTAGTGAAGAAGAAAGATGGAAGCATGAGGCTTTGTGTTGATTATAGACAATTGAACAAGGTGACAATTAAGAACAAGTATCCTCTTCCAAGAATAGATGACTTGATGGACCAATTGGTGGATGCCCGTGTGTTTAGAAAGATTGATTTGAGGTCGGGTTACCATCAGATTAAAGTGAAGGATGAAGATATTCAGAAGACGGCTTTCAGAACACGTTATGGACATTACGAGTATTCGGCGATGCCTTTCAGTGTTACTAATGCACCGAGAGTATTCATGGAATATATGAATCGTATCTTTCATACTTATTTGGATCGGTTTGTAGTTGTGTTCATCGATGATATTTTGATTTACTCTAAGTCAGAAGAAGAGCATGCTGAGCATTTAAGAGTGGTATTACAAATTCTGAAAGAGAAGAAGTTGTATGCAAAGTTGTCCAAGTGTGAATTCTGGCTGAAAGAGGTTAGTTTTATTGGTCATGTGATTTCAGGTAGTGGCATTGCTGTAGATCATCGAAGGTTGATGCTGTGTTGCAATGGGAAACTCCAAAGTCAGCTACTGAAATTAGAAGCTTCTTGGGATTAGCTGGTTATTATAGAAGGTTTATTGAAGGGTTTTCTAAGTTGTCACTTCCGTTGACTACGTTGACTTGTAAAGGTAGAGCTTTTGTTTGGGATGTTCAGTGCGAAGAAAGTTTTACGGAATTGAAGAAGAGGTTGACGTCGGCTCCGATTTTGACGTTGCCTAATCCAGGAGAGCCTTTTGTAGTGTATTGTGATGCTTCCAAGATGGGTTTAGGAGGTGTGCTTATGCAGAGTGTTTCTTATGCGTCGAGGCAGTTGAGGACTCATGAGAAGAACTATCCTACGCATGATTTAGGACTTGCTGCTGTTGTTTTTGTGTTAAAGATTTGGAGGCATTATCTTTATGGTTCTAGATTTGAAGTGTTTAGTGACCATAAGAGCTTAAAGTATTTGTTTGATCAGAAAGAGTTGAATATGAGGCAACGAAGATGGTTAGAATTGTTAAAGGATTATGATTTCAGTTTGAATTATCATACAGGAAAGCCGAATGTGGTAGCTGATGCGTTGAGTCGAAAGACTTTACATATGTCAGCAATGATGATTAAAGAGTTGGAATTAATTGAGCAGTTCAGAGATATGAGCTTAGTTTGTGAGGTTACTCCGCAGAGTTTTATGTTGGGTATGTTAAAGATTAATAATGAATTTTAGACAGTATCAGAGAAGCTCAGAAGTTGGATGTGAAACTGGTAGAGCCGATGGTTGGGATCGATCAATCTGAGAATAGTGATTTCAAGTTAGATGAGCAAGGTGTGTTGAGGTTTCATAATCGGATTTGTATTCCTGATGATGCTGAGATGAAGAAAGTAATACTTGAAGAGAGTCATAGAAGTAAGTTGAGTATTCATCCAGGAGCTACAAAGATGTACCAATATTTGAAAGGTTTATTTTGGTGTCCTGGGATGAAGAGTGATGTGGCTCGATTTGTGTATGCATGTTTGACTTGTCAGAAGTCGAAAGTTGAATATCAGAAGCCTGCAGGATTGATGCAACAGTTGGAAGTTCCTGAATGGAAATGGGATAGCATTTCAATGGACTTTGTGACGGGGTTGCCTAGTACTTCAAGAGGACATGATTCTATTTGGGTGATTGTTGATAGGCTTACGAAGTCAGCTCATTTTATTCCTATTAACACCAGTTTTCCAGTGTCGAAGTTGGCTGAGATTTATGTTAGTGTGATTGTGAAACTGCATGGTGTTCCTTTGTGCATTGTGTCAGATAGAGATCCAAGATTTACTTCTGATTTTTGGAAGAGTTTGAAAGAAGCGTTGGGTTCTAAGTTGAGGTTGAGTTCAGCGTATCATCCTCAGACAGATGGTCAGACTGAACGAACGATTCAATCGTTAGAAGACTTGTTGAGGGCATGTGTTCTTGAGCATGGTGGTTCGTGGGATACTTATCTTCCGTTGATAGAGTTCACATATAACAACAGTTACCATTCTAGTATTGGGATGGCACCTTTTGAAGCGTTGTATGGTCGAAGATGTAGAACTCCGTTATGTTGGCATGAATCTGGTGAAAGTGTAGTACTTGGACCTGAACTTTTTCGTGAGACTACTGAGAAGGTGAAGTTGATTCGAGAAAAGATGAAAGCTTCGCAGAGTAGACAAAAGAGTTATCATGACAAGCGAAGGAAGGATTTAGAATTTCAAGCCGATGATCATGTGTTTTTGAGAGTTACACCTGTGACTGGTGTTGGACGAGCCTTGAAGTCTAAGAAGCTCACTTTTTGTTTTATTGTACCGTATCAGATTTCGGAGAGAGTGGGGAATGTTGCTTACAGAGTGGCTTTACCGCCTAATCTTTCGAATTTGCATGATGTGTTTCACGTGTCGCAACTTCGGAAGTATATTTCAGATCCATCTCATGTGATTCATATGGACGATGTGCAAGTACGGGATAATCTTATGGTGGAGACGATGCATGTACGAATCGTGGATCGTGAAATGAAGACTCTGTGGGGCAAAGAGATTTCCTTGGTTAAAGTGGTTTGGCTAGGAGCTGCTGGTGAAAACATGACTTGGGAATTGGAGAGCAAGATGCGAGACTCCTATCCTGAATTGTTTGATTGAGGTAAATTTTCGAGGACGAAAATATTCTAAGTGGGGGAGAGTTGTAACTCCCGTAATTTAATTAATTATTTAATTAAATTATTTTTAGAATATTTGTGAAGAAGTGTTATTAAATTGGATTTATTTTATTAAGTGGAGAAATAATAATATATTAGAGATATTATATTATTATTTGGTGAAATAACGTTAGAAGCTAATATTATTAATGTGGGCCTATATGGTGTGAACGAAAGTATTAACGGGGTGTAGGTTTTGAGCCCAATAAGGAATAATATAATAATATTAGGTTATTTTATTATTTGTTGAAAGAATAGAAGGAGGAAGCAGTAAGAAGAGAAATAAGGATTGTGAAGAACGTGAAGTTGCTGTAAAAAGTGGAAAACGGAAAGAACGAAGAATTCAACCCGAAAATTGTAGAGCGACCTCCAATCCAAGGTAAGGGTGGGGTTATGACTTTATAATTGGGTTCATGATGTTTGATATATGGGGTTAGATGTGATTGTTGTTTGTTCTTGAATTAGATGTGTTATGAATAATGTATGATGAATATTGGTGAATTCTGGATGATTAATGATGTTATTATGTTGTCTAATTGATGGAGTAATAGAGTATAATGATTAGGTGATGAATTATCATGATCATAATAAGGTTTTTAGGGCTGTAGTATGATTCCTGTAGCAAAATACAGTAGAAAACGCAGAAAATTATGCAGACTGTCGAAGGATGTGTCGACCCCAAGCTGCATGTATCGATACATGAAGGATATTCGACTTAGGATGAGTCGATGCATGGAGGGTTTGCGTCGATACATGATGAGTACAAGATTCAGTATGAGTCGACACGAAGAGAGGATGTGTCGATACATGAGTGTGTAAGACTCAGGATGAGTCGACCGGTGTGATGCATGTGTCGATACATGCTGTATTGAAAGGCCAGAATGATTCGATCCATAAGGAGGATGTGTCGACTCATAATATACATATGAAGCAGGATGAGTCGATCGAAGGAGTTTTGTGTCGACCCATACTGAATAATTTTGACAGAATCAGTTTTTAAATTGCTGTAACTTGAGTTGTAGGATGCTGTTTGAGATGTCGTTCGAAGCGTTGATTAGCTAACGCGATGAACTCTATTCTAGAGGATTAAAATGATGATTAAGAAGTGTAATACTAGTAACTAACTTAGGATTTAGAATTAATTCTAGTAGATGACCGTTGTGCTGTTTTTGGGACAGATTGACGAATATGAGATGTTAGGGGCTGCTGTTAGAATTATGACAGTAGGATTAGTGACAACAACAATATAAATTAGCAGAATAACAGTATGGCTTACTGTATTATTAATATACAACTGAGTTATTAGTAAGATGTGGTTATTAAGGTGGTGTTTGATAATTTATGATGAACAAATAATGTTTAATAAATTATTTTGAGATGTTTATGAGATGCTGTAATTGAGATGTTTTGAGATGTTTATGAGATGTTGTTGTTTTGAGATGTTTATGAGATGTTGTTCCGAGATGATTGAGATGTTGTTGTTTGAGATGACTGAGATGTTGTCGTTTTGAGATGATTGAGATGTTGTTGTTTTCAGATGTGTTTTGAGATGTTGTTAACTGAGTGTGTTATTACATTCATGTTGAGTCGCATACATTGAATTTTTTGATGGAGCTTATGCTTATTGAAATGGCCTAGATTGGAAAATTTTGAGATGAAGGCTATGCCTTGTTGATGCCTCTATTAATTGGCAGATTAGATTTTTGAGATGAGAGTTCTGCTCTAATAGTACCACATGCATTTGCATAGTTTTGGGTCGCATTTTATGATTGAATAATGAAGTATATTTGATGTTGATGAATGAGTATATATGCTGTAATTGTTGTTGATTATGAGATGAGGAGTGGTGACATTATTGATCTAATTTAATATATTAATTATCATGCGCTTTATTATATTGTTAGATATCTCACCCCTTCTGTTTGAATGTTGCCCCTATGTTGGTAACGTGCAGGTAATCAAGAGTGAAGGTCGTATACGTTCAATAGACCGAGTCGGTGTCATTGCTCTGATATGTAACACTCGGGGGGATGAACGCTTGCTGATTTTTTATTGCTGATTTTTAGTTGTTGAACTTTAAATTGTTCATTTACTAAATATGAGATGTTTCGAAGTTGTTGTTTTATTTAGAGATGTTATTGAAGAATTTCGCTGCGTAGTTGTTGACTATTTTATTAAAGATGTTATATTGACGGTTCATCCAATGTTTTGAAAATGTGTTATATATCCATGACGAATGCAATGAATTTATTAGAAGAATTTGTGACGTCCCGATTCATTTGTATGATTGAAATTTTATAACTCTGATCTATTTTGCATAATTTGCTTGGGGTAGAATTGGGGTGTTACAACCACTACAAAGAATATCGTCTCACAAATAAATGTATGCATGAGGGAGAGAAATAAATATATTCTCCACTCTTTTTTCCTTGATTAAAATTTTGTCCCACTGGGTTTTTTTGGTAAGGTTTTTAATGAGGCAGTTCACATTTAAAGGATATTATTTTTTTCCTTCACTAGATTTTTTCCCACTGGATTTTTTTTTCTAGTAAGATTTTAACGAGACATATCCTCAATGGACATCTAAGAGGGAATTTTATGAATAAAGATAAATATGGATGTTCATCCTTATTCTTCTTTTCCTATTCATATTCCTTCTTAATGATTTTGATTTTTTATCTTCCTTAGATCCTATAAATAGGATCCACGTTATAATGTAAAGTGTACTTCTTAAAGATAATCATATAAGATTACTCTTTCTCTTCTATTTCTCTCATTCATCTCTCCTTCATCTCTATATTATTTTTGTTAATTTCATAACAAAATAAAAATTTGTGATCAATACACTAAAATATACAAGATAAATAATTATGATTGATAAGTATACTAGAGACAAATATTTGTCATTAATTAATTTAAAACAAGGAATAAAATATTTTCACCAAAAAATATATATAAAAAATACAAGACAAATATTTATCTTTGATAAATATATAAAAAAAAATAGGACACATTTTTTCATTAGCACATAAAAGAAAAACTAGATTAATATTTGAATTAGGAAATAAAACATCCCTCACATTTAAATTTTTTTTTTTTGATAATTTAGTGGACGTATTCAAATTCAAATCATATTAATAATAATTATTTCATCAATTATACTTAAAATGTTTGATTTTTTTATTAAAAAAAGTAAATCTTCTATTTATTTATATATAATTTAAATAATGTCAATTATATATATTATATTTTTTTTATAATCAATAAATTTTTTTTTTATATTTTACTAAAAACTTAACATAATAATTATAACTATAATAAATCCGTCTGTAAGGACGAGTATTTTCTTAGTTAATATTATACAAACACAAAACCTAATGGTAAGTAGAGATTACAATGTGTTCCATATTTAAGGAGTATTAAAAAAATACAACTATTAAGATAAAAAAAAATCTGTAAAATGGCTATGGACACAAAAATATAAAATTGTTTATTAAAATAAAAGGGTATAAGTGCATATATGAGTTTTTAGTATCCATTGCATCCTATAAGGCCGGACAATGGATCAGATGAGATGGTTTCAAATTCAAAAGTCTCATCTAGCTCAACCGGCAGTTCAGCTATGATTTTGTCCAATATTAACATAGTTTGAACGAGTTTAATTTGTGCGGATCGCGTGTTATTTGAAAAGGCTTAGCCGAGTTATTGGACTGATTCCTTTAAAGCCCAATAACACATTTTGAGAAATTTTTAAAAAACTAAATTTTTATTTATTCATATCACAAAATGATATAATTAATAATAGGCAAAATCTCATATTGGACCTTAATTAAAGATGATACAGTATATGATTCAACTATAGCACATTCAATACTTACAAATTACAAAGCTGAAAAAATAGAAAGTTGTTTGGTCAAAATTGGTCTGTGATTGACAATTATCCTAAGCATGAAAATGGAAGGATTTTGGTACTTTGGAGAGACTGCAAAGTTGAAATTAGAATGATTAGTTGCACTGATCAGATGATATATTGTGAAATGTACAATACTCAAGGAACATTTCAACATTGGCTAACGACTATCTATGTTTATGACCAAGTGGAAAACAGGAAAATCTTGTGGAAAGACCTTGAACACATAGCTAATCATCAAACAAGATAATGGTGCATTTTGGGAGACATTAACAATGTGCTACATATAAATGATCAAGTGGAAGGAAGGCCTCTTCATAAATATGAGTATAAGGACCTAGCTGACATGATGGAAAATGCTAGTTTATTTGAGATGGACAGTAAGGGTGACTGGTGTACTTGGTCAAACTAACAGAATGACAACATAATCTACTCTAGGATTGATAGAGTGCTAGGGAACTTGGACCGGATGAAACAAAAAATGGATAAGCATGTTCGTGTGATGAAACCAGTGGTTTCAGACCATGCTTTGTTGTGTATCAGTGGTTTCAGACCATGCTTTGTTGTGTATCAAAGTTGATGATCAAAACAAAACATGTAAGATTCAATTTTAGTTTATCAATAGTGTAATTGAGATTAAGGGACACAATATGGAAATAGAGAGAAGCTGGAAAAAGCATGTTAATGGGGGACCCATGATGGTTCTGTGGATGAAGCTTATAAGACTGAGGCCAATCATAAAGAAAGTGAGCAAGCCTTTGTATAGGATTAAAAATCAGATTTAGGTAGCAAGAGAAGCTCTATATGAAGCTCATCAAAAGTTTGATCCGAGATAGAATGAACACTACAAGACTTGTAAAGGTGAAGGGTTGCACCGATAAGATGTTAATGAACAGATTGGATGAATTTTATCCTTATTAGATGGATTGAATTGAATATTTTTAAAGAAATTTCAGTGAATTGCTAATGGACTAATAGATTATTTTGATTATCCATTAACAATTTAATCCATGAATTTTGCCACCCCTTTCATAATCATTAAGAGATTCTAAATTAAAACTAAAATTTTATTGAGAAATGATAGAGTAGGTTATAAATAGGAATAGGAATCCTCTCATTTTCTCAAAAGAAATGGAACATCATTACTAATGTTTTCATTATATACAAGTCAAATTATACAAAACATATATCAATCTTTCAAGAATATATGTATTTATGCCTCTCCATTTCTTTTAAAAAATGGATAGGATCTCAACTCTATAAATAGAGTATAAAAATAAATTGTGATTGCATAACACCACTCTAAACTATATGAGTATTTAATGCATCTTCAAAAGGTGTAAACAAGAGGAACAAATTGCCAAATGGAACTTATCTTCATTGATTAATTTTGGGGAGTAATAATAGTTACTGATATATTGGCAAATAGAAGCTCATATACACAGCTATTCTATCAGTGAAATAACAAATTATCATATGGTAAAAATAATTAATCACAACTAACTAGTAAGGTTGACATCTCTCCTCAAGTTGGATGGTGGATAGAACACAATCATAACTTGGACACCATAGAAGAAAAGGCAGGAGAATGAAGGGGTTTGGTAAACACATCTGCTAGCTGCGATTTTGAAGGGACAGAAAGAAGATGAATTAATTTGGATTGCAACTTTTCCCGAATGATGTGACAATCCAGATCGGTGTGCTTGCTACGCTCATGAAAGGTTGGATTGTGAGCAAGATAAATGGCCGATTTGTTGTCACAATAAACTGATGCTAATTGCAAGAAGGAAACTTGAAAATCAGTGAACAAGTATTCAAGCCATTGTAACTCACATGTTAACGATGCCAAAGCGCGATATTCTGTCTCAGTGGAAGAGTGAGAAACTGTATTCTGCTTCTTCGATTTCCAAGATATTAACGAGGTGCCAAGCAAGCAAGACACAGTAGCCAGTGACAGACCGGCGGGTATTGGGACAACAAGCCCAGTCAGAATCTGCAAACCCATGTAGTTGCAAAGGACTCTGACTGGAAAAAAATACCTTTAGCTGGACATGATTTCAAATAACACAGGATGCGAGTAGCAGCAGTATAATGAGGTACCAAGGGTTGCGAGACGTATTGACTGAGATGTTAAACAACAAAGGAGATATCAGGCCTTGTATGAGTCAAGTAAATGAGTCTTCCAATGAGGCGTCGATAAGAAGAGAGGTCCCCAAAGAGATCACCATCAGTGCCTGACAACTTCGTGTGAGGGTCAACTGGGACAACAACAGGCTTGGCACCAAGGAACCCAGTGTCTTCAAGAAGCTCAAGGACGTATTTCCGTTGATTTAGAAAAATGCCAGAAGATGAACGAGAAATTTCTAAGCCAAGAAAAAACCTGAGTTGGCCAAGATCTTTGATCTTGAACTGATGATCAAGAGACTGTTTTACAAGTTGGATTTCCTCAAGAGATGTACCTGCCAAAACGATGTCGTCAACATAAACAAGAAAATTTGTAAAGGAAGAACCATGAGACTTTACATAGAGGGAATGGTCAGCTTGAGAAGGCTTATATCCCATAGACACAAGGGCAATGGATAGTTTGAAGTACCATTGGCGACTAACCTGTTTTAAACCATATAGTGACTTGTGCAATTTGCAAACCTGCGAAGAATCTGTAGCATAACCATTAGGAAGACTCATGTAAACTTCCTCATGTAAGTCACCATGAAGAAATACGTTATTCACATCCAATTGTTCTACAAAACAACCTTTGACAGCAGCAAGGGCTAATAGAACACGCATAGTAGTCATCTTAGCCACTAGTGAGAATGTATCAAAGTAGTCCACCCCTTCCATTTGCGTATAACCTTTGGCCACAAGGCGAGCTTTGTCCCTCTATGGATCCATTGGCATGATATTTGATCTTGTACACCCATTTGAAACCTATTTCAGTCTTGCCACAAGGAAGATCCACCACAGTCCATGTATTGTTTACCTCTAGAGCTGCAATCTCAGCATTCATTGCCTCCTTCCAACAGTCAAACTTGGAAGCTTGGTTATATGTTTTAGGCTCAATGTTAGAAGAAATAGAGCAGCAAAACAATTTATAATCAAGAGAAAAATGATTATAAGTCAAAACAAAAGATATATGATAAGCAATGGAATTGAAATTTTTATCATTACAGCTAGATATAACATTGCAGTGGTAGTCCTGTAAGTAGATTGGAGCCTTTATGATACGATTAGAGACCCTAAGAGGAATAGAGGATGTAATAGTATCAGAATTATCATCAGTACTAGCATGAGATGGAATAGGGGATGTACTGTCATCAGTATTAGCATTAGGACTAGCATGAGCTGGATTAACAGGATTGACTGCAAGTAAAGGTGACTGGACATGTATATAAGGGACAGGTGAGGGGTCTGCTATAGTAGCAGGGGCAGAGGTGAGGGGAATAGAATGATGGTCCATATGGTTAATATCTGTAGAATTTTGGGCTGCAACATCAGATAAAGGACCATTGGGCAAAGGAGAAATGTCATCTAAGTCCATAGAGCCAGTAGGTATAGGGTGTTGTTGGGACTGTGGGGAAGAAAACTGATTGGACAGAGATTTGGAAGGGAAAAACATCCTCATAGAAAATGACATTGTGTGAAATAAAAATGTCATGAGAAATGAGATCATAGAGAGTATAATCTTTGGTTCCATCTTTGTAGCCAATAAAAGCACATTTTCTTGCCATGGGATCAAATTTGGACCTGTGAGCTTGAATGGTAGTTGCATAAGCTAAACAGCCAAAAACTTTGAGGTGAAGAAGAGTAGGGGAGATTTGTGTAGTAGTTCATAAGGTAATTTAGATTTAAGAAGGGGGCTAGGAAGTCTGTTTATGATGTGGACAACATGTTGAATGCAAAAGCTCCATAAGGAGAGAGGAATATGAGCATGAAAATATAAGGATCGTGCTACATTTAAGATATGTTGATGTTTATGTTCAACTATGCCGTTTTGTTGTGGAGTTTCAATGAAGGATCTTTGGTGAATGATACCTTTTGAGCTAAAAAAATCAGTTAAGGTGACAAACTCAGTCCAATTGTCGGATCTGAGGCATTTCAGAGAAGTATTGAATTGGTTTTCTAAATAAGCCACAAAATTAATGACGCAAGTTTTGGTGTCACTTTTATGTTTAAGAAGAATTATCCATGTGAACCTAGAGTAATCATCCACAAGGGTGAGAAAATACCTATGTCCAGAAATAGAAGTTGTGGCAAAGGGCCCCCACACATCAGCATGCAATATTTAAAAAGGAAAAACGGAATTGGTGATGCTATTAGGGAAAGGTAACTTCTTTTGCTTATAAAAATGACAACTATCACAAGGTGTCATATTGTTTTTACAAGGTATGTAAGGAAACTGCTTAGAGATAATTTGTATTCCAGAGTTAGAGATGTGACCTAATCTGGAATTCCATTTCTCAAAAGAGTCAGAGGAAACAGAATTGCAAGAAGAGAAAATAGTATAAGTATCTATGACATACAATCCTCTTTGAAGTTTAGCTGTACCAATCGTTTCGAATGAATGATTCTGCAAGATTTGACAAGAGTTAGTGTTGAAACTTAAATGACACTTATTTGTGCTTGCTAACTTTATAATAGAAATTAGGTTCACTTGAAAACAAGGGATGTAGAGGACATGATGAATTGTGATAGATGGGGATATAACCACACTACCCGAGATAGAAGCCAAAACTTGTGAGCCATTCGGTAAAGACATAAACAGGAACAATATTTTGATATGTAGTAAAAACTGAAATGTCAAAAGTGATGTGATCAGTAGCACCGGTGTCTAATATCCAAAGATTGGAAGACTTACCAGGTTGAGAAGAAGTAGGAGTATGCATAGAAAAAGGAGCAGTGGTTACAACATTAACAGTGGGTTGGGAACCAAGTTTGGACTGCTGAAGAGCTTCAAGAATGCCTTGATACATTTCTTGAGTAAACTGAAACATGGACTGTGCAGATGATCCTTGTGAAGTAGATTCCAAACCAGTAACATTTGAGGTATTATTGGCTTGAGATGAGGAAGACTTTTGCTTGTGTGTCTTGTACCCAGGGGGTAGCCAATTCTTTCAAAGCAGTTATCAACAATGTGATTGTTCTTGCCACAGTGAGTACATGTGCGATTACCCCATTTGAAGGAACTTGATCCATTTCCCTTATAGTAACTCCCTTTGCTACTGGGATTGCTGTGATTGGAACTAACTTGCATAGCTACGACAGAATCAGATGCAACTTCAGGAGAAAAAGTTTGGTTGGAGTTGATCAATTATCGTTCTTGTTGTAAAACCAATGAAAAATCATGTTCAATATCAGGGAGGGGATTCATCATCATGATCTGAGATTTGGACTACAAGAAACGTTCATTCAAGCCTTTGAGGAATCGAATAACAAAGTCTTGTTCACGATAAGCTCTAACAGATTCAATTGTGCCACAAGAACAAGAAATTGAACACTTACAGTAAGGGAGAGGACAATAGTTCTCCAATTCGTCCCAATAGACCTTCAACTGAGTGAATTAATCTGAAACATCAAGAGTTCCTTGAAGAAATCGATACAGATCCTTTTGCAAATCGGAAATGCGGAAGATATCACTCTGAGAGAAAACGAACGCGCAAGTTCTTCCAAACACATGCAGCAGTATCAATCCAAAGAACAGAACGAGCAATGGATTCAGAAAGAGAACGGTGAAGCCACGCCAATACCATCGTGTTACAGCAAATCCATGGCGCGTACAGCTGATCAGATACAAGAAGCTTTGGAAGTGAACCATCAACAAACTTCTCTTTGTTCTTTGAAATCAGCGCGATATGCATCGAATGGGACCATGTATGATAGTTCTTGGCGGTGAGCGGCGGCGACACAAGAGTAATTGCCGGATTCTCGTTCGGATGCAAGTAATAAGGATTGGCAGAGTTGGTGGAGAAATCGACATAGTTCTGAAGCGCCATTGATGCACTGTCAAGAAAAAAGAGGAAGGGGATGGATCAAGAAGAAAGAGGAAAAAGCAAGATCCAACCGAAAAAGACAGTTACGGTGGCTACCAGAACTCATATGAGCTCTGATATCATGTAAACAAGAGGAACAGATTACATCTTCATTGATTAATTTTGGGGAGTAATAATAGTTACAAATATATTGGCAAATAGAAGCTTATATACACAGCTAAGTATCAGTGAAATAACAAATTACCACGTGGTAAAAATAATTAATCACAATTAACTAATAAGATTGATAATTATCTCTTAAATTAGTTTCTTAACATATTTTAAAGTGGTCCCTCGCGCGAGATCGTTTTTTAGCAATCAATACTGATTTTATTATCATGTTTGATCTCTTAAATTTGATTCTTAAATGACTTCACATAGACTAATTTTTTCTTTTTTCTTTTTTTAATAATATTTGAGCAAATTTTATTATTTTTAAATCATAATAACGTTTTAAAACTCCAATGAAAAAAATAATTTTTTATTATTTGAATTATTTTGCATGAGGCTAATTATCACATTATATTTAAATAATATCTAAGCAATTTAAACCAAATTTATTTTAATAATTTCAATAAACAATTTATATATGATCCAATCAATTTATATTTGACCTATCAATTATTAAAATTAATACTATTAAACGATAAACAACATAGTTTTATTTCATGAAATAACTTGCACAAAAATTATTTAAGCAAAGAGAACGTGACATACATCTATTCAAATAGTAAAAATTCTGACATTTAAAATCCACATATGTATTAAACAATCATTATTAAAGATACACTTATGTTGCTTCAGAGGATAACTGACACTAATATTTAAGCAACGTGATCTACACATAAATTTTCTTTAATGGCTAAAAATTTAAGAGACGGAATTAAGGTCTCCACATAGACACTAAAAAACCTCCATTGAAGGTGCTTTTAATGTTGAACTGGATTAATCACTAAGCTAGTAAAATTATTTTTCTTTGGTCAATGTACATTATATTAATGACGTTTATTTAAGGCTCAACGGAAAAGGTTAGATTGTACTTGGTTCTTAATTGACCTGAATTATTTTGATAAAGAAACCGTGTCATATCTTTTGTTTTTAGCATCAATTCCTTTCAAGTTTGACCATCTTGGTCACGTTAATGATCCAATTCATTAAAGAAAATGTTGACTACCTTTATTGATTAACTTAAGAATATTCAATTCACACCAAACTGATTAAATTAAAAAGGAAAATACTCATACATATAACTCTACCAAGGTTAGTAAAGTAGTAGTAGAATGTTCTTGTGAATTTGTGTATATCTTTTAATTGGTTATCTCTGATCAGCATAGTCTCTTAATGATGATAGTTGACAATCATTCTTGATTGTCTGATTCTAAATAGTAATGCTCTCAATCAATCTCTTAATCAAAATATTTTCAATTATTAGTTTTGGGTTGACAAGATCAATTTGACCCATCATATATCTATGTCGAACTCTACCTTAAGTACGAATTATCATCCTATTCTTATTGACCAGGCTCAAAAAACTAGCTATGTACACATCTCTCGTGTATTGTGGGAGGGCATAAGCAAATAGCATACTTCTTTCGTCCCAATCTCTCCATTTTATAATAATTCATTCAGTTAACTATTTCATACATATTAAAAAAAATTATAAATAAAAAAGAGAATTAGATTTTTATTGTTGGAACATATACAAATTGTATTGGTGAATCAATAGAGAAAAAAGTGATTATTGAAGAAGATGAAGTGAGAAAAAAATATATAGAATAATTGAGGTTAAGAATGTAATTCGGCATTAACTCTCTAACAAAACATTACAATACATGAGATTATTTATACAAGCTGAACAAAACAAGTGAGAACTAAAAAACAATTTAAAAATAAACTAAAAACTCAAAACACGGGTTCGTAATCTGTTATACAAAACACTGTAACCGATTACTTCTTTGATAAACAGAAAAACATAACTGAAATTGCCTTCCGTAACCGGTTACGTCTTTTCACGTAACCGATTACGCTCACGAAAAAGTCAGTCTCTATATTTTAGAAGTGCTTATTTTAAAGTTGTTTCCACCAATATGCTCCCAAAAGTTTATACAATACATTTGAATTACTATATACATCCAATACACCACCTTAATTCAAATGCTTCAAGTTTTCCATGCCCAAGTTCATCTTCAAATTCTTGAACACATCATTTGTGGCTCCTTTTGTCAATAAATCCGCAACTTATTCTTCACTTTGACAGTATCCCAACCTCAGTATGCCTTCACACACCAGATCCCTCAAGTAGTGAAACCTCATCTCCATATGCTTGCTCCTTCCATGTGAAATGGCATTCTTAGCAAGATTAACGATTGAAAATCAATCAAGAGTGTGACAACTTCTCCTACATTGTTGCACAACTTTTCCAACAGATTTATAAGCCATACAACTTGGCACACACATAACAACGCAACAGTATAGTCGGTCTCACAAGAAGAGAGTGCAACCACCAGTTTCTTTTTAGAACACCAAGAGATTAACGCCCTTTAGAACATAAAGGTATAACCAACCATAGAATTTTGATCATCTTTATCTCTGCACCAATCAGAATCAGTATAATCGAGCAAATCACATTTTCTGCACGTATCTGCTGCGGGAAAGAGAACTCCGCAACCAAGAGTTTCTTTGATGTATCTTAGGATCCTCTTAACTACTTCCAAGTGAGACACCTTCAGTCTCTTTATGAATCTACTCACAATATCGACACTAAAGGCCAAATCTGGCCGAATATTACACAAGTAACGTAATGATCCAATTAATATCATATATTGTGTTGGATCCATGTTCTGCTCACCATCACTTTTGGACAACTGCAACCTTACTTCACCAGGTGTATTGGCAACATTATAATGCTCCATATCAGACTTTTTCAAAATCTCAAGAGCATACTTTCTTTGATGCATGAGCAATCCCAACTTTGAATTGTGGAACTCTATGCCAAGAAAGTAAGTAATGATCCCAAGGTCACTCATTTTAAACTCTTACATAAGTTCACCCTTGAACTTAGAGATACTCAACTCATTGTTGCATGTAATCAACAAGTCATCCACATATAAGTAAAGTATGATCACATCTTTGCTTGCATCAGTCTTCATATAGACACCATGCTCAGAAACACATTTCTTGAAGTCAACGTTAACTGGGGAACCATCAATGCAGTTGTTCCAAGCTCTAAGAGCTTGCTTTAATCCATAAAGCGCTTTCTTCAGTTTGTAGACCCTTTCCTCTTGATTTGTCACAACAAAACTACGGGTTGTTATACATAAACTTCCTCCTCAAGTGGACCATTCAAAAACACAAATTTCACATCCATTTGATAAACCGGCCAATTGTTGCAAGAAATACCAACAACGAGCCTTATGGTTTATATCCTAGTGACAAATGCAAACACCTCATCAAAGTTTGTACCTTCTCTTTGCAAAAACCTCTTCGCAACTAGTCGAGCCTTATGCTTTACTATTTCACCTTTGGAATTTGCCTTCACTTTATAGACCCATATCACACTGATTGTCTTCTTTCATTCCGGTAGATCAACCAACTCCCAAGTACTATTTTTCTCAATCGATTCCAACTCCTCTTTCATCACACACACCCACTTTGGATCACTTAATGCCTCTTTCGTGCTAACGGGCTCACATTCGGCCATAAGCGTAAAGTGAACGAAATCACCATCATCATTGATCTCATCATCCCAGAATAATTCATAATATTTGAGTCTTTTAGGAAAACCTCTTTTCCTAGTTGGTTGTCTATTATTTTCCCCGATTTCGGCTTTGATAGGTTACTATACAGAACCTCTTGCAACCTGATTTTCTTCATTTTTGTTTTTGTAACCAATTATAGGATTCTCGTAACCGGTTACTCCCCCTGTCATATCAGTTCCATCAGCTTCATGAAACAAAAAATTGCACTTGTAATCAGTTACGCCATTCTGATAACTGATTACAGAACCTGTCAAACCAATTTTTCTACTCTCAAAACGCCTCAGTTCTTCGACGACTGTAACGCCCTGAATTCTAGATTGTTATTTCTCTGAAATTATGGTTGCTTACATTTTGGTAAAATCGGTTTAGCAACAACATGCTGAATAAGATGTTACAACTCTTTGTTTCAACATGTCGAGTAAGATGTCCCAACAAGGAGATAGGACATCGCGTCTGTAGCAAGTTGACAGTGTGAATCAACTAATTTGTAGCTATTGATTATTCAGGGGATATTCAGTTAGCTTATATGGCGTTTAAGATTGATTGATCAGAATATTCTATGATTGGTTTTCGAAGATTTGATTAGTTTCTGAATATGGAGATTTATTAGGAAATAAATGATTGAAGACCTATTTTCTTGGAGGACTTTTTGCAGACTTTGTGCAGCCTCACTGCTGCGGTTTTGAAGCCCAGCCCAATCTAGAATAAAGTTATAAATAGACTGTTGTATACCTAGTATTAGGTAGAACTTACATGTATGTTTTTAGGGTTGTAGAATCCTTATTTTGTGAGCCTCTCTAATATCATCTTGATAGAAGAGTATGACTTTTTTGTTGGGTTGTAAGTTCTCTTTTTAGATGTTCATAAGCTTTTAATAATTGAACATATTATGTGTTAATCCTCATAAGCTTTTAAGCATTGAGTCTTGCGTGTTTTGGAAGTATAACTTCCAGTTGTTTTTTGTTATCTACTTGTGTTTAGAGTTTGCTCCAATTGTTGAGTGTAATCGAAGAGGGATTTGAGGATGACCTCATACCTAGGTGTGTCTTATATAGAAGTTAAGCAAATGGTAAGTGTGTATACTGTAAACTAGAGGATTGTTGTAAGGTCTGCAAATTGATACTATATAGTTGATTTCGTCCCTGGCTTGGTAGCCCCCAGAGTAGGAAAGTTGTTATGAATTGGGTTGACATATCATGTGTTATTTAATTTCAGCACTGCTATTTTTGTTTATACATCTTGCTATTGTGTGTGAAGTCGGATACGGTGTCTCAACATCTCGTATAACATCTGGGATCTGATAATCAAAATTTCATAGATTAATTATTTAATTAATTAATTTAGCGTGAATATATGAGTCATTGCGAAGTATTTGGTATATATATATATATATATATATATATATATATATATATATATATATATATATATATCCGTGTGTGTGTGTGTGTGTGTGTGTGTGTGTGTGTGTGTGTATGTGTGTGTTTGTGTGTGTGTGTGTAAAATACGGTGGGAGAACTGACTTGGTTTGTATTTTATCGCAAATGTTACAGATAGCAAGAGTCACCATGTCATGGAACAAAGCTACCATGGCACGTTGATATATCGCGTTGGTGTTCTTCAACCCAAAAGGCATAACATTATAGTAGAAAGCGTCCCACTGTGTGACGAAGGTAGTTTTCTCCATGTCTTCAGGTGACATCTTGATCTTTTTATAACCTGAGAAACTGTCCATGAAGGAGAATACCTTGTGTTGAGCGGTGTTATCAACTAGAACATCAATATGTGGCAGTGGGAAGTCATCTTTTGGGCTTGCCCTGTTTAGATCCCTGTAGTCTCCATACATACGTGCCTTGCCGTCTTTCTTAGGTACTGGAACCATATTTGTAACCCATTGAGGATATGATGTAATAGCCAAGAAACCTGCGTCGAATTGCTTCATAACCTCATCCTTGATCTTCTCTGACATCTCGGGACGCATACGATGAACTTTTTGCTTTATTGGAGAACAACCCTCTTTCATCGACAGACGGTGAACCACAATATCTGTGTCGAGCCCTGGCATGTCTTCGTACGACCAAGAAAAGATCTCAACATATTCATATAACATCTGGATTAACCTTTTCTTGACATTGTCTTCTAGTTTAGCCCCTATCTTGACTTCTTTTCTGTCTGTTTCAGTACCCAAGTTTATAACTTCATCTGGCTCTTCATGCGGTTGGATAGTCTTTTCCTCTTGCAATAACAGTGTGGCAATTTCTCCCGGTACTTCATAATATTTCTCACCTTCGTCCTCGACTTGGTAGATCGGATTTTCAAAGTCATAAGTGGAAATAGCAGAATCGTTATCAACGGGATCCATAATGGATGTGGATCTGCAATTTATTGTGTGTGTATGTGTAAGAACATATAGCTATTTGAAAGTGATAAAAGTAAAAGAAAGATAGAGAGTGAAAAATTTGAATGCACGTCCAATACTTCATTAAATGAAAATATGTTTATGAAATGACAACCCTTAACAAATGGACCATTGTGCCCCGGGTAAGGCACAAGGCTTAAAGTCATTGTTTAAAAGTTACATAACCAAAACATGGAAATAAATAAAAACATAAATGTAGCTATTACTCTTGACTAAATGAGATAGAGATAACGTCTTGAGTCTTCCAATTGTTGAGTCTGTTGCCGATGGTAGGAAAGATCCAGCTGTCAATGTCATAATCATTGTCAGCATCTTCTATCACATTGACTCCGTTATTGCTGACACGGAATGGAGGTCTTCCAGCACGAGCGCGACGAATAGTCCTTTGACCTTTTGTAGTGAAACCCAAACCAAATTTGTCATATTTATATGGCATGTCAGGAAGCTGACCCCAAGTAGTACAACTACCTTCTTCTACAACAGCTCTAGCATCCTTCAAAGAAGCCATTCTGGGCGGAACCCTGGTAACTTTGGGAATAGCAGAGACACCTTCCATAGCGATGAGAGGGATAACTTCAAAAATCTGACAGGGAGTGTCGATGAATTCACCGTCCATCTCTAAATGCCAGAATGAGTTCAAATGACTTACCATATATTCTTCTTCGTCACAGACTATAACAACCTTTCCCTTCACGGGATACTTCAGCTTTTGGTGTAGGGTTGAGGTAACATCGCCTACCCCATGGATCTAGAGGAGTCCCAGTAAACAAGAATAAGCTGGTCGAATATCCATCGCGTAAAAGGTAGATTCGAAGACCTGCAAACCTACTTTGATTAGAATATCCACTTCTCCATGTACCATCCTTTTTGACCCGTCAAAGGCTCAGACTATAATATCACTAGGTTTCAGTATAACCCCTTCGCAATCAAGTTTGTCACGAGCATCCTTTGGTAGAATATTTAGCGAGGAACTAGTATCAATCAACACATGAGCCAAAGTAGTGCCTCTGCATTCAATAGAGACATACAAGGCCTTGTTATGATTTCTTCCTTTTGGAGTCAAGTCAGCATTAGAAAAACCTAGCCCATTATCAGTAGTTAGGCTAGCAACATAACTTCCAAATTGGTCAGTAGAAATTTCTTGTGGTACGTGAGCAGTCTTCAAGAATTTCACTAAATCCTGTGCATGGTGTTGTACCCTAAAATTTTCTCTCTCACTTATCAATAATTTTCTCACAAGATCTCCTTGGGTTTAAGACTGCACTAGGGTTTGGTCAGCTCAAGACACCTCCTTATGCACTAATGACCAAAATTAGGGTTTGAGTTTGCACAAGGACATTTGAACTTTCAATGCCTCATATGACTTTAATGGGCCATTATGGACCCCTAAGATTACTCATGTCAAGTTTCAAGCCTTGGATCACACTTTTGATCAGTCAATTGAACAGTTGACCTAAAAATCAGTTGTATTGGGAAAAAAGTCAACTATGGCCAATTTACACTCAAACTTCATAATTTTTGATCCACATAAACATTTTATACTCATATGTATCATTTGATCAAGTTTGGACCATAATTCCTCAAGAGATTTGATCAAATCCCCAAAAGGACAAAATGGTCAAAATAAGGGTTTTGATTGGGAAAGGGCAATTTCTGGTTTTTGACCTAGAAAATGTTCAATTGGTTTAAGGCATGATCTCAAGAGTCCAATTTCATCATTTTTACCTAAGGACATGGTTTCAAACATTACAAGTCCATTGGATTAACAAATGAATTTTGCAGTCAACTGTATACTGAAAAGTCAAACTTTGACCTTTTGGTCAAATTCAAGTGTCAAAGATCACAATTCATCAAAACATGTTAAAATATGAAACTTATTCATCAAGAAATCAAAAAGTCAAGATTTCATTTTGAAAAGTCAACATTTCTAAACTTAGTAATTTTTCTAAGTGTTGGAAAATTTATGTTTTTTCATAACTTTGAGCCAAATTTTCACCATGATGAAAGATGATTCAAGAGAAACTTCCAACATTAAAGTTGTATATCTCCATGAAATCTATAACTTTTCTTCACACAAATTCTTCCAAAAGTTCTTGGATCTCAAGTTATAATTTCAAGAACATAGGATCATGAAACTAAACACTTAGTGAAATTTTACCCTAATTTGGTCAGGATTTTGACCAAACTTCATAGCACTTTTTCATATAGTTCCAAGGGGAATATTCAAAAGCAATTTAAATATGGGTTGTATATAATATTTCAAGCTTTCCAAAATGTCCAAGAACTCCTTGAGATCATTTTTGAGTAGGGAGAATTGAAGAGATAAAGTTGGGGTTTTGTCACTTGAATTACAAGGCATTTTGTAATGAACAAGAATTCAATTTCAAACCTATGCCGCACAATCTTGTTTTGCAGGTCTCTAAACCTCAAGATCTCTCCATAATCAGAAGATTACACTTGCTTTTGAGCTATTATCCAAGTGTTCCAAGCATTGTCCAAGCCAATTTGTCATTTTAGGAAGAAAGTTACCATTCCATTCTTGAAAAGTTGCTTTAATCACAAAGTCAATTTGTCTTGAGCTTCTAACTTGTTCTTTATGCACACATAACTCCTATAAACCAAAAGCAATGTGTATAAGACCTAAGAAAGCTCAGAACATGGTTGTACAATACCTGAGATTTATCATTTTACTTTTCTTCAAAAGCAAGTTATAGAGCCATAACCCTATAACTCACAAACCTGGAGTGGTTTTGTGCTCTAATATTTTCCATACATATTAACAAGTTCATTGCAAGCTAAGAAACGACTTCAAGCATCCTAAAACTCTCCTAAACACCCTTGCTGCACAAGACTGCTCAACTTGACAGTTTTGAGCCAAAACTCTCCATCTCCATTTCCACTCGTGCATTTTGATTCTTAATCATTCAAACACCTTACATACATCATACACAAGTGATCCAAGCCCCTGTTTCAAGATTGTAACCCCTCCATCACTATTCACCATTTTAAAACATCAAGCTTGCAGGTTGACTTGAGTAGGGAGATTCAGGGAATTTCAAAGCAAAGTAGGAGTTGGAATACACTAAAGGAGGTCCAGGCAAGCTAAACAGATTCTTAGGGCACCTTAAAGCTTCCTCAAACTCCATACACGAATCCATCTGCAATAGGTAAGTTTTCTAACTTCAATATCTTGATACAAGCATCCTCTATGCATACATTCTGAAGTAAAAATGTAGATATCATTGCTCTAAAGTTAACCATGTCCATAGTTTTCATTTATATTGACAGTGTGTAGAGAATTTTAGATTTGAACTTTTTGGAAAAATTAGGTTTCAATTTAGGGCCAGCAAAATTAATCTTCATCTTAGACTTTTATCTTACATAAGTTATATGGTTGGATTCGTGAGGAAAAATAGCACAACTTTCATGTTTGCATTTTCCATTTTTGTTGAGAAATGAATGAGATACAGGTGGTCCGGCTGGCTGAAGGTTGAAGATGAAGTACAGGTCATGGAGACGTTTTACCTTATGTATTTATTCTTTCGTTTAAGTTAACGGATGTATAGCCACCCGAGTTGTAAGGCAGCGCGCTGGTAATCAGGAGGTCATGGGTTCGAGCCTCAGCACGCGTTGCCTTTTGCTTTTTCTCTCATTTTGACATTTTTTTGTTCCTTCCAGCGCATGGGCCTTCCACCTCTTGGGCCTGACTTTTTTTTCTAACCTTCCTCCCCCCTGTTTCATATTTGCACCCTGGCCCAACTTTATTTTTATTTCTTAATTTTTTATATTTATTTTTTCAAATATATTTTCTAAATATTAAAAAGATGATAAAAATGCAAAAATGATATTTTATAGTTTGACTTATTTTATTTTATTTTTTCCATAAATAAAAATATTTTTTTTATTCTTCATACTTTATTTATTTATTTAAGTAAATCTTATAAATATTGTATTATTTATTTATTTTTATTCACACCATTTAAAATATATTATTTTAATAAAAAAACTAAAAATATTTTATAATACTGTAAATATTTTCAAAATAAAAAAAATTCCAAAAAATAATACCTTTCTTAAATTTATTTTCTTTTGATTAATAGAATTAGGGTTTTCATCTAAAATCTTTTCTCAACAATTTCAAACTTAATAAATTATTTTCTTTACTTTATTAGGTTAAGGTAAAATTCCTTTTCATAAAACATCAAACAAAATATCCATTTCTCTTCACATTTATCTTCTTGTATATTTAATTCATCTTGTACATTATTTATTTCAATTCTTGTATAAATTCAATTTGGTTGTAATAGACTAATTAGGGTTTTAATTTCTTGCAATACCCATTTACAAATTGTATATCCCCTCCCCACAAATGTTGTAATAGCGTAGTAACTTTAAATTTCGCAATTTATCGCTTTCATATAACATGCTAGTAATTAGGGTTTGTATGGAAAAACTAAAATCAACACTTAGAAAACCCTAATTCAAGATAAAAACAAGCATGCCAATGATACACTTGCACACAAGCACCCCTAGGGTTATTCCACTTGGTTGCCTTATACAAAATAGCCATATTACGCATATAAGGTATCTTAGCAAAAACAAGCAAATGCAAGATCATAGTCCATCGATGACGCTATCTAAGTTGCCTTGAAAATGATCTTAGTCCCTTAAAAAGAATGCTAAGATACCTTGTGATATTGCTAATCATGGTTGTACGATGACCCACGCCCGCCCCGTTTACATCCAAAGATAGGGTTGCTTACCAAATAAATGGTAAGACAACAATGTCAAAGAAAAAAGAAAATGAACAAGAAAGACATTTGAGTAGGTAGATTGCTCCTAGTTACTTGCTCCATTTCAAAACAAACATCCTTGCTATTTTCAAAACAATCACTTTCAAACATCTTACAAACTTGGAAACATTTTCAAAAGATCAACATCTTGGTATACATTCTTACAAACAAGAATCATTGCAAAGATTGCCTAAACAATGGCCTCTTTACAAAATACTTTCAAAAACCACACAAAGCACAATTTCAAACAAAAGAAAGTGATCTAGCAAGTAACTAAGAGCCCATGGAAAACCATGGATGAAAAGGGTGCTAATACCTTTCCTTTTCATAATCTAACCCCCCGAACTCAAGAAACAATCTCAAAGGTCTTTCCTTTGCTTTTTCACCTTTCCTTTTGGATAAAAGAAAAGTCGGTGGCGACTCTTGCTAACCGCAACATTTGCGATCAAACGCAAAACCCTCAAGTCAGTTCTCCCACCGTATCACAGAATTAACGACTCTGCTGGGGAAAATTCTAAAAGTGGGGTTACCTTAGGGCTAGATCACATTTACTTGGTTTCATTGTTTGACTTATATGCTTTACATTATGGTTCTTTGTTTGGGTTTGAATCCTCTACCCAGATTTGGGATACATCCTGACATGGAAGGAGATGTCCCATACACAATCCTACATCCTGACATGCCCACCTCTCTTGAAGACCTACAGAGGGATTGGATACAACTAAAGGGGGAGCGAGATACTTTCGAATCCCAATTATACGCAAGCGAGAAGAAGGTTTTGGAACTCACTAGGCTACTTCATGAGGAGAAGACTCTGAATGCTTACATTGCACCAAAGAGGATGCAGACTCCCTTTTTATCTTAGAGTTTTTTGTATTATTTTGCCCAAGAAGGCATTGATGTACTCGGGCTTTAATCTATTAATATAACGTGTGTTTACTTTTGTCTAAAACAAATTTGAATCTTAAAATCCTTGAAATCATTGCATATGCATTTACCATTCATCATAACATAAGCAGGTTTCTGGAAACAAGTCTCCTCATCTCTCTACTGTTTATTTCAGTGTGATGGATCTCGAGCAAAACTTGAAGGACCTCCAAAGGACAAGAAGAGTTGAAGACTTTGCTGGCTGAGGAGAATAAAAAGAAGACAAAGAAGGTAACCATAGTTCTAAACATGGGAAGAAGATTTCATGGGCAGACAAGAAGGACCCTAGACTTTGCAACGACATACAGTGAGAGAGACAATCAATATGGGAAAGGCAAGGAAACAGTTGTCCCGTCGGAATCAGAAGAGGTAGAGGAAGAAGAAGACTATTCTGAAGAACAATACCCTCCAGATGATGACAAGTATAAACATCTCGAGGAACTGTTGAGCGCACTGGAGATCCAAAAAGTGCCTGGCTTGGACTTTGAGGAATTGGGTTTAGTATCGGGGATTATCATTCCTCCAAAATTCAAAGCACATGTGTTAGCCAAATACGACAGAGTTTCATGCCCTAAAATGCATCTCCGGTCCTATGTAACGAAAATCTAACCCCAGACCGCTGACAAAGACTTATGGGTACACTTCTTCCAAGACAGTCTGTCTGGAACTCAACTTGATTGGTTTTATCAGCTAGAAAGAGCCAACATTCATAACTGGGAAGATCTTGCTGCAGCTTTCTACAAACAAAACCAATACAATGCTGATCTTACGCCTACCCGTACTCAACTCCAGAGTATGGCCATGGTTTCCAATGAAGGTTTCAAGGACTATGCACAAAAATGGAGAGACTTGGCTGGAAGAGTTCAACCCCCCCTATCTGAAAGAGAATTAGTAGACATGTTTTTAGGCACCTTGTCTGGCCCCTTCTTCAATCACCTAATTGGGAGTTCATCAGTAGGTTTTACTGAACTGATATTGACCGGAGAAAGGCTAGAAGTCGGGATAAAGATTGGAAAGATTCAGAAAGATACATCCTCTACTGCTATAAGGAAGCCATTTATTAGAAAGAAAGAAGTGGTTGCTGTTTATCCTCAGAGAAATCAAGATAGGGCCGAACGCCGTCCAATGGTGGGGGCTGTTATGATTCCTAAACCCGCCCCTGATCAACAAAGAAATAACTAGCCAAGGATGGAAAGACCAATCAGACAATTCACCAGAATTAACATGACCCTATCTCAGGTATTGCCACATCTGTTAAGATCCAACCTGGTGACTTCGAAAGAAGCTCCAAAGAATCCTAATACAACATCTCCTCACTATCATCCTAATGCCCACTGTGCATACCACTCTGAGAGTCCCGGCCATGACACTAATAACTGTTGGGCTCTAAAGAACAAAATACAAGACCTCATTGAAGCCAAAGAGATTAAATTCGATGCGCCCGAAAAGCCAAATGTCATTTCTGCCCATATGCCCAAACATGGCCATAATACCAATGCCATTGAAGAAGAAATGTTTGTTACTTCAGTTGATGAACTTATGACCCCACTCCTGACTATTAAAGTGAACTTGTTGAATGTCGGTGTGTTCCCGAGCTGTGATGAAGGTTGTCATTTCTGTTTGTCCTCACCAACCAGCTGTCCTTTGTTGAAAATAGGCGTTCAGTTTCTAATAGATAACAAAGAAATTTTGCTTGAAAAGACTTATGTTCCACCTGTTCCTTTTAAAGATGTTTCTATCATTACCATTTCTGCCAATTCTTCCAGGATCTCCCCCAAAAGACCCATTAGAATTACATCAGTTCCAAAAGCAGCTCCTTTGATAATTACAATTCCTGGACCAGTCCCGTATTCGTCAGACAAAACCATACCATGGAATTATGGAGGGGATGTCTATTACCACGGTATCAAACAAGATTGGCCAGCCGCCGACGATTCAAGTTCTGAGAAGGTTGACTCTGATATTAGTAATATCGCCAGAACAAGCAAGATCACTCGAAGCGGAAGGGTTTTCTCTCCAGAGATTGCTCCTCCAAAAGCTATTTCTGGACCCGTGATCATTCTTGTTGTTGTTGCTCCCCCGAAGGCTATTCCTAATCCTACAATCATATCCACTAATACTCCAACTGAAAAAGTTGATACAATCCCTGCTATCACTCCTACTGACATTCTTGCTGCCGGGTTAACCAAGACTCGAGGTAAAAATATTCTGATCGAGCCTGTACGGGCGAAGGCACAATCATTGGCTATCCCTGAGACCTCCCGGAAAGCAATGGAGGAAATTCTGAAGATCATAAAAAGAAGCGACTACGATGTAGTTGAACAACTGGGGCAAACTCCCTCTAAAATTTCCATGATGGCTTTACTACTATGTTCTGAGGCGCATGCAAAAGCCTTGGTAAAATTCCTGAAAACTGCCCATGTACCCCAAGAGACATCTGCCGATCAGTTCCAAGACTACGTAGCTAGCTTGACTGCAGACAACGGTCTAGGTTTTTCGGATGCTGATTTAACGCCAAGAGGAAGGAAGCATAATGAGGCATTACATGTCTCAGTTGAATGTAGGGGCACAACCTTGGCTCATGTTTTGGTGGACACTGTCTCATCTCTAAATGTATTGCCTAAAAAAGCTCTTGATAGGCTTGACTGTGAGAGATTGACATTGAAGCCAAGCAACATAGTAGTAAGGGCTTTTGACAGCTCGAAAAGGATGGTGCATGGAGAAGTGGATATCCCCATAAAGATTGGAACCCAAACATTCGATTCAACTTTTTATGTAATGAACATCCGCCCTTCATACTCCTGCTTGCTAGGCCGACCATGGATCCACAATGTTGGCGCTGTTACTTCTACGTTGCACCAAATGCTAAAATATCTGATTCAAGGGAAGATTATCACCGTTCATGGAGAAGAAGAGTATATGATCAGCCATCTCAATTCCTTCAGATATGTGGAATTAGATGGTGAATTTATTGAAACTCCATTCCAACACTTTGAAGAAGTCCCACAAGATGTGGCAGTGACTAAGGCTATTCCCAAGATCACAAGGCCTCCACTCAGGATGTCATATTTGAAGGATGCAAAGGCAGTGATAGAAGAAGGTGGATGCACTATCTGGGGACAACTCCCAGATATCCCATACAGGTCAGATAAGTTTGGCTTGGGTTTTAGTTCAAGTGCTCAGAAAGCCGTACGCCGCGCTCGTGCTGGAGGAGCACCCCTGAAGATCAGCAACCGTGAAGTCAACGCAGTAGAGGATGATGAAGATGGTTGCAACCTGGAGGATTGGATCTTCCCAACTGTCAATGGAGGGCTCCGCAATTGGGAGGATAGAGATTTTGTCCCAATCACTTTTATCCCACAGTAATTTGCCTTTACACTTTGTTGGATCTGTAATATTAAAACAACTCAAACTCTTAAAACCTTGTGTCTTACCCAAGGCACAATGGTCCATTTGTAAGGGTTATTATCTCATTTCCATATGACATCAATGAATCATGGACGTTTTGCATACAAACTTTGTGCTCATTTTTTTTGCTTTTTTATATTTTCATTTCTTTCAAAGATAGCTATACCCTTACACACACTCACACTCACAATGCAGGTCTACATCCATTCGGAATCCCATGGGTAACGATTCTGCTATGGCTTTCTGTGACTCTGAAAATCTAATCTACCAAGCCGAAGATGAAGGTGAGTAAGATTGTGAAGTACCAGGGGAACTTTCCAGATTACTACTGCAAGAATAGAGAACCATTCAGCCTCACGAGGAACCCGTGGACACAATTAACCCGGGTACCGAAGAAGACAAAAAAGAAGTCAAGGTGGGGTCCAATCTGGAACTGAGTGTCAAGGAGCGTCTGATTCAGTTGCTACACGAGTATGTTGAGGTCTTTTCCTGGTCATATGAAGACATGCCGAGACTTGATGCAAATATTATGGTACATCGTCTGCCTACAAAAGAGGATTGTCCACCGGTAAAACAAAAGGCCCATCGAATACGACCAGATATGTCAGAGAAGATTAAAGCAGAAGTCATGAAACAATTTAATGCTGGATTTTTGGCCGTCACCTCCTACCCGCAATAGGTTGCCAATGTTGTTCTCGTGCCCAAGAAAGACAGCAAGGTACGAATGTGCTTGGACTACAGAGATTTGAATAGGGAAAGCCCTAAGGATGATTTCCCACTACCCCATGTTGACATCCTAGTTGACAATACGACACAATACAAAGTGTTTTCTTTCACAGACGGTTTCTCATGTTACAACCAAATCAAAATGGCGCCTGAGGACATGGAGAAAACAACATTTGTCACACAGTGGGGCACATATTGCTACAAGGTGATGCCGTTCGGACTGAAGAATGTTGGGGCAACCTATCAGCGTGCCATGGTAGCTTTATTTCACGACATGATATATCACGAAATAGAGGTCTATGTGGATGACATGATAGCTAGATCTCAAACAGAAGAAGAGCATCTTGATCATCTACAGAAACTGTTTGAGAGGATAAAGAAGTTCGTGGGATACTTATCTTCCATTGATAGAGTTCATGTATAATAAAAGTTACCATTCTAGTATTGGGATGGCACCTTTTGAAGCGTTGTATGGCCGAAGATGTAGAACTCCGTTATGTTGGCATGAATCTGGTGAGAGTGTAATGCTTGGACATGAACTTGTTCGTGAGACTACTGAGAAGGTGAAGTTGATTCGAGAAAAGATGAAAGCTTCACAGAGTAGACAGAAGAGTTATCATGACAAGCGAAGGAAAGATTTAGAATTTCAAGCTGGTGATCATGTGTTTTTGAGAGTTACACCAGTGACTGGTGTTGGGCGAGCATTGAAGTCTAAGAAGCTCACTTCTCGTTTTATTGAACCGTATCAGATTTCAGAGAGAGTGGGGAATGTTGCTTATAGAGTGGCTTTACCGCCTAATCTTTCGAATTTGCATGATGTGTTTCATGTGTCGCAACTTCGGGAGTATATTTCAGATCCATCTCATGTGATTCATATGGACGATGTGCAAGTACGGGGTAATCTTACGGTGGAGACGATGCCTGTACGGATCGCAGATTGTGAAATGAAGACTCTGAGGGGCAAGGAGATTACCTTGGTTAAAGTTGTTTGGTTAGGAGCTGCAGGAGAAAGCATGACTTAGGAATTGGAGAGCAAGATGCGAGACTCCTATCCAGAATTGTTTAATTGAGGTAAATTTTCGAGGACGAAAATATTCTAAGTGGGGGAGAGTTGTAACGCCCGTAATTTAATTAATTATTTAATTAAATTATTTTTGGAATAATTGTGAAGAAGCATTATTAAATTGGATTTATTTTATTAAATGGAGAAATAATAATATATTTGAGGTATTATATTATTATGAGAAATAATGTTAAAAGCTAATATTATTTAATGTGGGTCTTGATTGTGTGAGTATATGTAATAAGGGGGTGTAAGTTGGAGCCCATTAAGGAATAATCTAATAATATTAGGTTATTTTATTATGTGTTGTTAGAATAGAAAGAAGAAACAGTAGAAGGAAAAATAAGGATTGTGGAAACGTGAAGCTGCTGGTTTTGAAGGAAACGACAAGAACGAAGAATTCAACTCAGGAATTGTAGAGCAACCTTCAATCCAAGGTAAGGGTGGGGTTCTGGCTTTATAATGGGGTTAATGATATTTGATATATGGTATTAGAGGATTATTGTTATTGTTATTGAATTGAATGATGTATGATGATGATTGATGATTTCTCGATGGATAAATGATGATATGATGCTGTGTAAACGATGTAGTATTAAAGGTTAATGATTAGGTGATGAATTATCATGGTTAGGATGAGGTTTGTAGGACTGTGATTATATTCCAGTAGTGGAAATACAGTAGAACCGCAGAAAATTATGCAGAAAATCGCAGGATGCGTTGACCTAAAACTGGATGAGTCGATGCATGGAGGATGTTTGACTCAGGATAAGTCGATGCACGTTAAGTGTAAGGCTCAGGATGAGTCGACGCGAAGGGAGGATGCGTCGATACATGAGTGTGTGAGACTCAGGATGTGTCGATCGATGCGATGCATGTGTTGATACATGCTGGAATTTGAAGCTAGAATGAGTCGATCCATAGAGGGATGCGTCGACTCATAGCGTGAAGAAGAAGCAGGATGAGTCTATGCATAGTGTTTTGTGTCGAATGCATACTGAATAATTTTGACAAAATCAGTTTTTAAGTTGCTGTAACTTGAGTTGTAGGATGCAGTTTGAGATGCCGTTCGAAGCGTTGATTAGCTAACACGATGAACTTTATTTTAGACGATTAAAATGATGATTAAGAGGTGTAATTCCAGTAACCAATTTAGGATTTAGAATTAATTCCCGTAAATGACTGTTGTGCTGTTTTTGGACAGAATGATGAACATGAGGTGTTTAGAGGCTGCTGTTAGAATTATGACAGTAGGACTTAGTGATAATAATGATGTACAGTAGCAGAATAACAGTATGGCTTACTGTAGCATTGATATATAGCTGAATAATAGTGAGATGTTATTAATAAAGTGTGTTTGATAATTATGATGAGCAAAATGTTGTTTGATAAATAAGTAATGATTAATAAATTATTTTGAGATGTTTATGAGATGCTGTAATTGAGATGTTTTGAGATGTTTATGAGACATTGTTGTTTGAGATAACTGAAATGTTGTCGTTTTGAGATGATTGAGATGTTGTTGTTTTAAGATGTTGTTGATTGAGTGTTGACATTAAATTCATGATGAGTCGCATACATTTCATTTTTGAGATGGCCTGGATTGGCAAATTTTTGAGATGGGAGTTCTGCTCCAAAGGCTATGCTTTATTTGATGCCTCTATTAATTGGCAGATTAGATTTTTGAGATGGGAGTTCTGCTCCAATGGTACCACATGCATTTGCATAGTTTTGAGTCGCATTATATGAATGAATAATGAGATGTATTTGATGTTGATGAATGAATATATATGCTGTAATTATTATTGATTATGAGATGAGAAGTGGTGATATGAATGATCTAATTTAATGTATTGATTATCATGAGCTTTATTATATTGTTAGATATCTCACCCCTTCTGTTTGAATGTCGCCCTTATGTTGGTAATGTGCAGGTAATCGAGAGTGAAGGCCGTATACCTTTAATAGATCGAGTCGGTGTCATTGCTCTGATATGTAACACTCGGGGGGATGAACGCTTGCTGATTTTTGATTGCTGGTTTTTAGTTGTTGAACCTTAAATTGTTTATTTATTAAACACGAGATGTTTCGAAGTTGCTATATTATTTAAAGATGTTATTGAAGTTTTCCGCTGCGTAGTTGTTGAATGATTAATGAAAGATGTTATGTTGTTAGTTCATCCGACGTTTTGAAGAAGTGTTATATATCCATGATGAATGCAATGAATTTGTTAGAAGAATTTGTGACATCCCGATTCATTTGTATGATTGAAATTTTATAACTCTAATTGTTTTTGCATAATTTCTTGGGGTAGAATTAGGGTGTTACATGTTACCCAAAGGTGCTTTGGACCGGCTAGATTGTGAAGGACTGGTACTGAAGCCAAGCGATATTGTCGTAAGGGCTTTCGATGGGTCTAAGAGAATGGTTAATGGAGAGGTGGATCTCCCAATTAAAGTTGGCTCAGAGATCTTCAATTCTCCCTTTTATATAATGGACATACGTCCCTCTCATTTATCAAGACTTTTCTCACAAGACTTCCTGGACTCAAGACAAGATTAGGGTTTGGTTAGCTCAAGACATCTCATCTTGCACTGATAACCCAAAATTAGGGTTTGAATTTGCACAAGGATTTTTGGACCACCAATGCTTCATGTGACTTTACAACATCATTTTGGACCCTTAAGATTGCTCATGATAAGTTTCAAGCCTTGAACCACATTGTTGATCAGTCAATTGGACAGTTGACCTAAAAATCAGCTGTATTGGGGAAAAAGTCAACCATGGCCAATTTACAGTCAAAATTCACAATTTTTTATCCACATCAAAATTTTAGATTCATATGTATCATTTGATCAAGTTTGGATCATAATTCCTCAAGAAATTTGATCAAATCATCAAAAGGGTAAAATGGTCAAATTTAGGGTTTTGACTTAGAAAGGGCAATTTCTGATTTTTAACCTAGCCAATGACAAATTGAGTTCAATCATTATTTAAAGGATTCAATGGAATCATATTGACCTAATTACATGGCTCAAAAGATCTCAAGTTCATTGGATTGACAGATGAAATTTGCAGTCAACTGATCAAAAGTCAACTGTATACTGAAAAGTCAAACTTTGACTTTTTGGTCAAAATCAAGTACCAAGGGTCATAATTCATCAAGATATGTCAAAATATGAAACTTTTCCACCAAGAAAACCAAATTTGAAAATTAGGGTTTTAATTTGAAAATTTTCATAACTTAGAATATTTCTAAGTATAAAAATTTTCTTATTTTTTCCCAACTTTTCACCACTTTTTCACCATGATGCATTTTGATTCAAGAAAAGTTCCCAACATGAAAGTTGTAGTCCTCCATTAAATATACAACTTTTCTTCACAAACTTTTCCCTAAAGATTCTTGGATCTCAAGTTATAAATTTGTGAATACATGGTCATGAACTTCTTAACTTAGTGAAATTTTGCCCTAATTTAGGCAGGTTTTGGACCCAACTTCATGCCAACTTTTCACCTAGTTCCAAGAGGTATCTCAAAATGCATTTCAAAGATGGATTATAGAGAACATTTCAAGCTTTCCAAAATGTCCAAGAACTCTCCAAGATCATTTTGAGTAGGAGAATCGAAGAAGGGAAGTTGGCATTTTCTCACTTTTTGTTCAAGCCATTTTCACATAGAATCAAGTTGCAAATCAAACCTATGCTGGTTATATATTGCTTTACAGGTCCTAAGCTTGCTATACACTCCTTAATTAAATGCATACTCAGAAGCTAAAGCCTTTATCCTTGCTTTTGAAACTTTACACAAGATGTATTTCCATTTTGGGCAAAAAGGTTACATTGCTATTTTCATAAAGATGAACTTTTGCAAATTTGTCAACTTGGAGCATTGGACCTGTCCCCTTGATATAAGAAAACTCTACAGCTCTCAAGCAATGTGTACTAACTCATTTCAGCCCTCAAGCAAGCTAGTACAAGCATGTGAGATTGGTCATGTCAACTTTACTTCAAGTACAAGAAAATTGGCAAAAGGTCCAAAGCTTGCTCAGCTAGTAAGAAGCTGACTTTGTATCACTTCTATACATATATGCAAACTTTGTACAAGGCAGAATATGCTTGGCTTGGACTTATAACTCACTCAAACTGAAAAACACTCAAAATCTGCCTAAGCTCACAGTTTTCTGCAAAAGTACAACCAACTCTCATTTGGCTCGTGCGTTTTGTGTTCCATTGATTCAAACATCTCATACACTTGATACCTAGCTAATCCAAGCCATCACCCTGGTTCTGTAACCTCTGTTTCAGCATCTTCCATTTTCAACTTGGAAGCTTGCAGTTGGACTTGGTCAGAGAGTCCCAGCCATCCTCAAAGCAAGATAAGCATTGGAGTAGCTTCAGGGAAGTTCAAGGAAGCTTAAACAATCACCAGGCCTCCATTAAAGTCCCTACATTATCCTGCACGATTCCAGCTGAAGGAGGTATTTTCTTAAACTCTATCTCTATATATAGGCAACTTCAAGCCACGATTTGTGAAGAAAAAATGTAGCTCTCATCATAACGAAGTTGTACATATCATTACTTTTCATTTACATTACTTGTGCTAAGAGAATTTGAAGCTTGAAAACTCTGAAAAAATTAGGTCACGAATTAGGGATTCCAAAATTCTCTTTGATCTTTAAGAGTTAGGTTACATAATTTATATGGTTGGAATCGTGAGCTCAAATGCCACATTTTTCATCTTATGAGTTTTTGTTTTCATGCAAGCATAAGCAAGATACACGTTGAACTGGAAAACGTGTGAAGAGGATGAACGAAGGACATGGATGAAGTGGTTCTGGGATTTTTGTTGCCTTGGCCTTTTTGTTTTTGCTATTTGCACCCCCCTGACTTGCTACTGCACCCCCCTGACTTAACTATTTTATATTTTTGTATTTTTTTAATATTTTCATATTTAATAATTTTGTTTATTTTTTCTGAATGATAAAAAATCCAAAAAAATGATTTCTTTATTTTTACACTTTTATTTTATTTTTTTTTATTATTTTTCACATAAAAAAAATTAATTTATTTGAATAAGATAGAATTTATTTTTCTTAAATAACTTGTAAATATAATTAAAAATACTTAATATTTTTATTATACATTTTATACTCATAAATACTTATTTTCTACACATATTTAATTTTTAATATTTAAACATAATAATATTTATTATTTTTTATATAAAAAATATACAAGTAAATAAATATAGAAGATTATTTTCTTTTAATTAAAAAAACTAGGGTTTAAGCCCCTTCCAAAAATAAATATTATTTTTTTCCCTTTTTTAGGTTTAAATTAAATATTTTTCTCATATAAAAACAAGACATAGAACATTTTTTCTAACATGAACATATTGCATTGCATTTTAAATATTTGTCTTATAATTATTTAATTCGCGCAATATTCGATTTGGTTGTAATAATATATTTAGCTTTATATTTGTGCAAAATCCCCATTCAAACTTGTATTTCCCCCTCCCATAATAATTGTTGTAATAGCTTAGTATATTTACATTACGCAATTTATCGCTTTTATACCATGATTAGTAATTAGGGTTTGCATGACAAGAACAAAAACAAAGCAAAATAGAAAACCCTAAATACAAGACAAAAGCATGAAAATAATACACTTTGCACACAAGCACCCTTAGGGTTTCTCCCACTTGGTTGCCTAAAATAAAATGGCCATGTTATGCATACAAAGTATCTTGGCAAAACAAAACAAATATAAGATCATAGTCCCTCGATGACGCTATTCAAAGGTTGCCTAAACAAAATGATCTTGGTCCCTAAAAAATGCTAAGATACTTGGCAACATTGCTATCATGGTTATATGATGACCCACGCCCATCCCGTTTACATCCAAGGATAGGGTTGCTTACCAAATCAATGGTAAGTCGACAATGTCAAAGGAATAAAAATGCACAAGAAAGACATTTGAGTAGATAGATAGCTTCTAAGTTACTTGCTCCATTTCAAACAACAATCCTTGCTATTTTCAAAAACAAACACACACACATTTCAAAACATCTTACAAAACATTGAAACATTTTTCAAAAGACAAACATCTTTGTATACATTCTTACGAACGAGAATCATTACAAAGATTGCCTAAACGATTGCCTCTTTTACAAAATACTTTCAAAACCACACCAAACACCATTTCAAACAAAACAAAGCAAGTTATCTAAGCAAGTAACTAAGAGACCATGGAAAACCATGGATGAAAAGGGTGCTAATACCTTCCTGTTTCATAATCTACCCTCCGAACTCAAGAAAACATCTTAAAGGTCTTTCCTGTGCTTTTTCACCTTTCCTTTTGGATAAAAGAAAAGTCGGTGGCGACTCTTGCTGACCGCGACATTTGCGATAAAACGCAAAACCTCAAGTCAGTTCTCCCAACGTATCACAGAACTGGCGACTCTGCTGAGGATATTATAAAAGTGGGGTTACCTTAGGGTTTAGATCACCTTTATTTGCTTACAATTGTTTGACTTGTTTGATTTACATTTTGGTTCTATTGTTTGGGTTTGAATCCTCCACCTGGATTTGGGAAACATTATAGGTGAATAGCAATACGTTGTGGAAACTGTGCTGGGTATACCGACAGGGTCTAAGCAATATCTATGTTAGTGTGACATATTTGTGGGTACCGGTAGCCTTTGAGTCAATCAAAGAGAATACAGGGCCGCCGAGTGATGTCATGAAGCACTAATGAACTTCTAGAACCCTTTACTTGACCAACTTGGCCTTTTAGGATGTAGTGAGATGACCGGCTTTGGGGCAATCCAAAGTTGGTAGATACTTGATACTACACTCATTGAGGGTTGGTTTCTTGGGATATTTCGGTCGCCAGTAAAGAGGCTTGAACTGAAACAATAAACAAGGAAACAATCCAGTGATATTGAGCTCCTTAGAACCCGGTTACTATTACTAGGACAGGTTGAGCCAACTAAACTTCAAGAGGGTACTTACCTATGAAACTCCATGCAAGCCTAAACTAAGAACTGGTTTGATTTGCTTGTACATATATACTTATGCATAACATCATGGACATCATGAACATCATATGCATCTACTAACCATTTCAAGGATTTTGCAAATTCATCTTTGTTTTTGTTTTGTAGGATATGGATTCACTTCGCAGGAAAACTATCCAAGTCAACCTTGTAAGAATTCCTCCACAACTCAAGGAGCTAGCTTCAAGGATTCTTGAGAACTCTCCATTCACTGAGAGGCATGGTCGTCTACTCAACTTGGTCACCTCCAACACAGAAGAAGACATGGTGAAGGTTCTCTTCCAGTTCTTTGACCCTTTGCATCACTGTTTCACATTTCCTGACTACCAGCTTGTGCCCACTTTGGAAGAATTCTCTCAACTCTTGAGGATTACTATTCTCAATCAACTACCTTTCAACGGTACAGAAAGAGATCCAAAGCCAGAAGAGATTGCTCAAGCCCTGCACTTGCACTCATCTGATGTCACAACCCATTGGGAAACTAGAAGTGGTGTCAAAGGCTTCTTGGAAAAGTTCTTGTTTGAGAAGGCCCAAAGCTATTGGAACTCCTTGGACTTGCAAGCTTTTGAGGAGATTGTAGCTCTTCTCATCTATGGGATGGTCTTGTTCCCTAACCGTGACCAACTCATAGATGTGAGTGCTGTCAAAATCTTTATGTCACGCAATCCGGTGCCTACATTGCTTGGAGATATCTTACACTCTTTTCACACTCGTACAATGAGGAAAAGAGGTGTTCTTATGTGTTGCACTCCTCTCCTGGCAAGATGGTTTATTTCTCATCTTCCCAAATAAGTCTTAAAGAATGAGCAAGGTTTGAGGTGGTCACAAAGGTTGATGACACTTAAACATTCAGATATTCATTGGTGTTCTCGATCCAAAGAGAATGTTATCATTGTTGACCGTTGTGGGGAATTCCCTAATGTCCCTCTACTTGGCATTAGGGGAGGCATCACCTACAACCCTTGCTTGGCTCTAAGACAGTTTGGTTATGCCTGAAGGGATGACCCACATGAAATGCTGATTCAAGGCTTAGTTTTCGACTATGACAACGACGATCAAGGTCTTCGCCAGAGATTCTTGAGCCTTACCTCAAGTGGGTATGAACCCGCGCTCAAAGTCTCATGATGCCTTATCCTTCCATTCTCCCAGTGATTATTGAGCCTGTTAAGGAGGGAGAAGTTCCATACACTATCCTACATCCTGACATGCCTACATCACTCAAAGACCTACAAAGGGATTTGATACAGCTCAAAGGAGAACGCGATACTTTCGAAGCCCAATTCTACGCAAGCGAGAAGAAGGTTTTGGAACTCACTCGGTTACTTCATGAAGAGCAGACTCTCAATACCTACATTGCACCAAAGAAGATGCGCAATGTCTTTTTATCTTAGAATTTTGTATTATTTTTCCCTAGGGGAATTGATGTACTCAAATTCTATCTTATTAATATGACGTGTGTTTCTTTTTGTTTGAAACAAATTTGAATTTTTAAATCCTTGAAAGCATTGCATGAATACATATCATTCATCATAAACATAAACAGGTCTTTGCAACAAGTTTCCTCATCCCTCTACTATTTATTTCAGCAAGATGGATCTCGAACAGACGGTTAAAGACCTTCAAGCTCAAAATACACAATTTCAACAGTTACTCATGACCTTAGCCTAGGGGAAAGAGGAGCTGAAGACTCTACTAGAAAAAGAGAAAGAGAAAAAGAAGAAGAAGCCAGCTGGTGTGGTTATCATGGGCAGAAGGTTTCAGGGACAAGCCAGAAGAACCTTAGAATTTCTAACAACATCTGATGAAGGGGAAAGAAAAGTAAAAGAAACGGCAGTAGCATCATATTCTGAATAAGAAGAGGAAGAGGAGGACTACTCTGAACAACAATACCCTCCGGCTGATGACGAGTACAAACACTTGGAAGAGCGTCTAACCGCTATGGAAATACAGAGAGTACCGGGGCTAGATTTCGAGGAACTGGGGCTGGTGTCAGGAATTGTGATCCCGCCAAAGTTTAAAGTGCCTTTATTTTCCAAGTATGATAGGGTGTCTTATCCTAAAATGCACCTCCGGTCATATGTCAGGAAGATTCAGCCGCACTCTGCCGACAAAGACTTGTGGGTCCACTTTTTCCAAGACAATTTATCAGGAATGCAACTTGATTGGTTTTACCAATTAGAAAGGGCTGATGTCGACAATTGGGAAGACCTGGAAGCAGCTTTCTATAAACAATATCAGTACAACGCCGATTTGGCGCCTACCCGTACTCAACTTTAGATTATGGCCATGGTTTCAAATGAGGGCTTCAAAGACTACGCACAAAAGTGGAGAGATTTAGCCGGAAGGGTGCAACCCCCTCTATCTGAAAGGGATTTGGTGGACATGTTCTTGGGAACTCTATCAGGCCCTTTCTTCAATCATCTGATTGGGAGCTCCTCTGCAGGGTTTACCGAATTGATTTTAACTGGCGAGAGGGTGGAAGCCGGTATAAGAAGTGGGAAGATTCAGAAAGACGCGTCTGCCTCTACAGCTGTGAAAAATCCCTTCACTGGGAAGAAGTAAGTTTCTGTTGTTTATTCACACAGAAATCAAGGAAGAACTGAACGCCGACCAACGGTGGGGGCCGTTATGATTCCAAAGCCTGCATCAGACCAGCCAAGAAATAATCAGCCAAGGGTGGAAAGACCAGTCCGACAATTCACCAAGATTAACATGACTCCAGCCCAGGTTCTACCACATCTTCTGAAATTGAATCTGGCAACTTTAAAAGAGGCCCCAAAGAATCCCAATACTACGTCTCCTCATTACCATCCGAATGCCAGATGCACATACCATTCTGAAAGTCCAGGGCAAGACACCAACAACTGTTGGGCTCTGAAGAACAAAATTCAAGACTTGATAGATGTGAAGGAAGTTGAGTTTGAAGGGCCTGAGAAACCGAATGTCATCTCCGCGCCGATGCCTAGGCATGGTCACAATGCCAATGTTGTCGAGGAAGATCTATTTGTTGCCACCGTGGATGAACTGTTGACTTCGCTCCTGATCATTAAGTTAAATTTGTTAAAAGCTAGTGTATTCCCAGGTTGTGACAAAGACTGCCACATTTGCCTATCCTCATCATTTGACTGCCCTCTGTTGAAAAAAGGTATCCAACAACTAATTGATAACCAAGAAATTTTGTTTGAGAAAGCTCCTATTTCACTCGTTCCAGTTAAAGAAGTTTCTATCATAACCATCTACGCCAATCCTTCCAGGGTCCCTAAAAGACCCGTTAGGATTACATCTGCTCCAATGACTATTCCACTTAAGATTACAATGCCCGAGCCGGCCCTGTACAAATCAGATAAAATGGTACCATGGAATTATGGTGGAGAAATCTACTACCATGGTATCAAACAGGACAAATTGACTGCCGAAGAAGAGAGCTCTGAAGAGGACAATTCTGACATCAGTAACATTGCCGGAACAAGCAAGATTACCCGTAGTGGTAGAATCTTCTCTCCAGAGATTGCCCCTCCAAAGGCAGTCTTTGGACCCGTGGCCGTTCCGAAGATTACCTCTGCACCAGTGATTGTACATGCAAGTGTACCTACCGACAAAGACAATATAATCCATATCCCTACTTCCACTACTGAGAATAAAGGGAAAAGCATTCAAGAAGATCCTGTCCGGACGAAGGCTCAATCTATCCCTGAAACATCCAAGAAGGAAATGGAAGAAATCCTGAGGATAATTAAGAAGAGTGATTATAATGTGGTTGAACAGTTGGGGAAGACCCCCTCCAAAATCTCTATGTTAGCATTGCTACTGTGCTCTGAGGCACATGCAAAAGCTCTGGTAAAATTTCTGAAGACAACTCATGTGCCGCAAGAGACGTCTGCGGACCAATTCCAAGAGTGTGTGGCCAGTTTGACAGCTGATAATGTCCTGGGTTTCTCTGATGCTGACTTGACACCCAAAGGGAGAAAACACAACGGGGCATTACATATCTCAGTGGAGTGTAGAGGAACAACCCTAGCCCATGTCTTAGTGGACACGGGATCATCTCTGAACGTCTTACCAATGAAAGCCCTTGATAGATTGGATTGTGAGGGGCTGACATTAAAACCCAGTAACATAGTGGTGAGAGATTTTGATGGGTCGAAGAGGATGGTCCATGGGGAGGTGGAAATCCCGATAAAGGTGGGAACTCAGACCTTCAATTCAACCTTCTATGTGATGGACATCCGTCCTTCTTATTCCTGTCTATTAGGACGCCCCTGGATTCACAATGCCGGTGCTGTCACCTCCACTTTGCATCAGATGATGAAATACCCAGTCCAAGGGAAGATCATGACTGTCCACGGGGAAGAGGAGTACATGATTAGTCATCTGAATTCTTTCCGATATGTGGAATTAGATGGCGAGTTCATTAAAATTCCTTTCCAACATTTTGAAGAAGTCTCCCAAGAAGTGGCGGTAACCAAGGCGATATCCTTGATTCCTAAGATCACAAGACCTCCACTTCGGATGTCATCTCTAAAGGATGCAAAGGCAGTAGTGGAAGAGGGCGGATGCACCATCTGGGGGCAGCTTCCAGACATTCCGTACAAATCAGACAAGTTTGGCTTGGGGTTTACTTCAACTTCTCAGAAGGCTGTGCGTCGCGCCCGTGCCGGAGGGCCACCTGTGAAGATTAGTAACCAAGGGGTCAATGCAGTGGAGGACAGTGAAGAAGATGGTAGCTTGGAAGATTGGATATTTCCTACTGTCAACGGAGGACTTCGCAACTGGAAAGCCAAAGACTTTGTCCCGATAACTTTCATATCTCAGTAATTTATCTTTTACATTTCTGTTGGACTTGTAATATTCACAAACAATTCGTACATTTTCAACCTTGTGTCTTACCCGAGGCACAATGGTCCATTTGTAAGGGTTTTTATTTCATCTTCATATGACATTCAATGAATCATGGACGTTTTTTCATATATAAACCTTTTGTGCTCATTGTCTTTCTTTTACATTTTATTGTTTTAAGATGGCTATACCCTTACACACACCCACACTCACAAATGCAGGTACCCTTCCATTCCAGATCCCATGGGTAACGATATTGATCTAGCAAGCCGAATACGAAGGTGAGGAAGATTGTGAGGTGCTAGGGGAATTGGCCAGACTACTACAACAAGAGGAAAGAGCTATTCAGCCTCATGAGGAGTTGTTGGATATAATCAATTTGGGTACCGAGGAAGATAAAAAGGAAATCAAAGTGGGTGCCAATCTAGAGCCGAGTGTCAAGGAGCGCCTAATTCAGCTGTTGCATGATTATGTCGAGATCTTTGCCTGGTCATACGAATACATGCCGGGACTTGATACAGACATTATGGTACACCGTCTACCCACAAGAGAAGACTGTCCACCAGTGAAGCAAAAAGTCCGCCGCATGAGACCTGACATGTCAGAGAAGATCAAAGCGGAAGTCATGAAACAGTTCAATGCTGGATTTCTGGCTGTTACTTCCTATCCTTAATGGATTTCCAACATTGTTCCCGTGCCTAAAAAGGACGACAAAGTAAGAATGTGCATGGACTATAGAGACTTAAACAGGGTCAGCCCTAAAGATGATTTTCCACTTCCACACATCGACATCCTGGTTGACAATACAGCTCAGCACAAAGTATTTTCTTTCATGGACGGATTCTTAGGCTATAACCAGATCAAAATGGCACCTGAGGACATGGAGAAAACTACATTTGTCACACAGTGGGTCATGTTCTGCTATAAAGTGATGCCATTCAGACTGAAGAATGCCGGGGCAACCTATCAACGCGCCATGGTAGCTTTGTTTTATGATATGATACATCATGATATAGAGGTCTACGCAGATGACATGATAGCCCGATCACAAACTGAAGAAGAACACCTTGATCACTTGCAAAAGCTGTTTGTCAGGTTGAAGGAGTACAAACTAAGGTTGAACCCGAACAAGTGCACATTTGGAGTCCGGTCCGGTAAACTCTTAGGTTTCATTGTCAGCAACAAAGGCATCGAGGTTGATCCTGCCAAGGTCAAAGAAATACAAGAAATGTCTGCTCCTCGTACTGAGAAGGAAGTCAGAGGATTCTTGGGACGCCTGAACTATATTGCCAGATTCATTTCTCACCTAACATCTACTTGTGAACCAATCTTAAAACTGTTGAAGAAAGATCAAATAGTCAGATGGAATGATGAATGTCAGATTGCTTTTGAAAAAATCAAAGATTATTTACAAGAGCCTCCTGTCTTGATGCCACCAGTCGAGGGAAGACCACTGATCATGTATCTGACCGTTTTAGAGAATTCAATGGGGTGTGTATTGGGGCAGCATGACGAGTTTGGCCAAAAAGAGCACGCTATTTATTACCTGAGCAAAAAGTTTACCGACTGTGAAACCAGATATTCACTGCTTGAGAAAACTTGCTACGCTCTGGTATGGGCTGCTCGCTGGCTAAGACAGTATATGTTGACTCATACCACTTTGCTGATATCTAAGATGGATCCGATAAAGTACATCTTTGAGAAGCCTGCTCTGTCTGGGAGGATAGTTAGATGGCAGATGATCCTAACAGAATATGACATACAGTACACAACCCAAAAATCTATAAAGGGCAGTGTGCTAGCTGGTCATCTTGCTCATCAAGCTGTAGAAGATTATCAGTCCATGAAGTTTGAATTCCCGGATGAAGACATCATGACATTAGACAATTGTGAAGAAATCATACCATATGACGGACCTGGACAAGGATCCCGATGGACTCTATTCTTTGATGGGGCGTCCAATGCACTTGGTAATGGTATCAGCATTGTACTCATATCTCCGGAAGGATGCCATACTCCTTTTACTGCCAGACTTTGCTTCAACTGTACGAATAACATGGCAGAATACAAAGCATGCATCTTTGGTCTCAAGGCTGCCATAGACTTGGGAATCAAATCTTTAGTTGTATTTGGAGATTCAGCTTTGGTCATCAGTCAGATCAAAAGAGAGTGGTACACTAAGCATCCTAACCTTATCCCTTACAAAGAACATGTTTTGACATTGCTACCACATTTTGAGCAGATTACCTTCGAGCACTTCCCGCGAGAAGAAAATCAGCTAGCAGATGCTCTAGCCATAATGTCATCTATGTTTAAACTTAATTGGGATAACGAGGCTCCCCAGATCACCATTGGACGAATGGAAGAACCAGCACACTGTCACGAGATTAATACTGAAGAAGTAGTGGACCAGCCTTGGTTTCATGAAGTTAAAAGGTATCTCGAGGCTCAAGAATATCCAGAAGGAGCTTCAATCAATGATAAAAAGTTCTTGAGGAGATTTTCTGCTAAGTTCTTCCTAAGTAATGGCATCCTGTACAAACGTAATCATGATTCTATTCTGCTCCGTTGTGTGGATAAGATTGGAGCTGAAAAGATCATGGCTGAATTACATGAAGGTACCTTTGGCACTCACTCTAGTGGGCATACGATGGCGAAGAAAATCCTACGGGCAGGCTATTATTGGTCTACCATGGAAGCAGACTGCTATCAACACTCTCGGACCTGTCATAAGTGTGAAATCTATGCAGACAAAGAGCACGTGTGTGATACGATGGGAGAACTGACTTGATGTTTTACGTTTCGATCACACTTGTGCGGATAGCAAGAGTCGCCACCGACTTTTCTTTTATCCAAAAGGAAAGGTAAAAAAGCACAGGAATGACCTTTCAAGATTATTCCTCGGGTTCGGGGGGTAGATTATGAAAAGGGAAGGTATTAACACCCTTTTCATCCATGGTTTTCCATGGGCTCTTAGTTACTCGTTTAGATCACTTGCTTTCATTTGACAGTGTGCTTGTGATGTGGGCTTTGAAAGTATTTTGAAAAATCTCTTTGTAATGGTTCTCGTCTCTATAAGAACGCGTACAAAGTTTTGTTTCGAAAAGTGGTTCAAAGATGTGTTTGTGAATCGTGTTTCAGAAAGTGTTTTGAAAAGATGTTTTGCAATGGTTCTCGTCTCTATAAGAATGTATACAAAACGTTTTATCTTTTTGAAATTGTTTTGAAATGAAAGTGTAGGTGTGAAAAGTTTTTATCGTGAGCAAGTGAGTAACTAAGAGCGAATCTATCTACTCGAAAGGTCTTAAATTGTTCTTTTCTTCTTCCTTTTAATGGTGCTATCTTACCATTGATTTGGTAAGAAGTCCCATTGTTGGATGTGAAGGGACAGGCGCGGGTCAATTTTACAGTCATCGAAAGCAACTTATGAGACGCTTTATCGAAGGCAACATCGAGGGTCATCGAGGGACTACGATCTTTTTTATCGAAGGATCATTGTTAGAGTGTCCCATATTCGAGGGACATGATTGTATTTCCGAGGCAACGAGCGAGGTTACCCTAGAGGTGCGCGTGTGAAAAAGTGTGTTGGTTTCAAGTTATTTTATTCTTTGATTAGGTCATCTAGCGATTGATTTTTTTGAATCTTTCCATACACGCCTAATTACTCTACAGTATATGGAAAACAGTAAATTGCGGGAATTGAAATTCTACGCTATTACAAAGTATTCGGGAATGGGGGTACAATTTTTACAAATGGGGATGAATCAAATGAGATAGCAAAATCCAAATAGCAAATAATACAACCAAATTGAATTTTGTGCGATTTATTAAAGCTATAATAATCTATGATAAAATCAACAAAATATGGAAATGAAATGTTAAGTATTTACTTGGAAAGAAAAAAGTAAAACCTATTCTAGAAAATAAAATAATTGACTAAAAGAAAATTAAAATCGTATGCATTATCTTTTTGTGTTTTTTAATTATGTAAGTAACAAAATAAATTAAAGAAGGACAAAACTAAGTTCTATTATTATTTTTGGGGTTTTATTATATGTAAAATTAAATCTAAAGCAAAATTTATTAAAGAAAATGGTAAAAATCATTTACAAAAACCTAAATCAAACTAACAAAAATATATTTTAAATTTTAATTAGTATTTTGCATAACAAAAAAAAGTAAATGAACTAAAGAAACAGTATGGGCCTGTGGAAGATTTGAGAATGAGGCCCAAAGAATTCAAAGCTTATTTGCTGAAAAAAACAAACCAAGAAGGGGGGGGGGGGGGGGATGGCTAGCAAAACTGATTGGGCTTAAGGGGAATTCGCTTGTGGGTGGTCCAAACGCTTGTTAGTGAAACAAAAACCCAGAATTCTAAACCAAATTATGCTATTGATTAAGGGACAAAACACAGAGTTAGGGTTTGGAACCCTCCTCACGCAGCGCCGTTGTTCATCTCTTTCATTCATCTCTGTATCATCTTACTAAATCCTCTAAATGTTCTTACTAACCATCCCTGTTTATCCTCATGGCCGAATCGCCCTCTTCTACCTCGTTATCTCACCGTAATTTGCATTTTTGAAACCCTAAGTGTTGAAATGAGATTTAAGCCTAAGAGGTCTGAAATTGGTTCGTCTGATCTCCCCCCTAACTCTCTGTTGCCGGAACACAACCGTTTCGTCTCTCTAATCAAGCTCTAGCGATTTTCTTAAAGGGGTGAGGTTTCAGTTATTTTCAAGGTTTACAAAATTTCATTGATTTTTCTTATCTCTATTGTGTTTTCTGTTAACTACCTTATTCTTTAGATGCAGAGAGAAATGTTATGGAATTATGATAAAGGGGAGAATATCATACCTGTTGGATATTTTTCTCTCTCTGTGAAATAGGAAAGGGAAGGACGAGACTGAGGATTGTGTTCAATGGTGGCCGGAGTTGCACGAGGGGAAGAGATGAAGATGACGGCGTGGCTTTTTCTAGCTCGTTGGTAACTCTTCTGTTTCCTTTGATTGATGGTGATTAACAGTTTTCTGGATTCTTTGTGGTTTGCCACTGTTTGGGATTTTTCTACTGTATGATGGTTACTGTGTTTTGAGTTAACATGTTTTTGGTTTGATGATGTTTTCTGGTTTGTGTTTGAATGGTTAACAGTTTTGTAAAGTTTTGGTTTTGGATTTGTTGATGTTCTTTTGGTTTTTGGGAGTTTTGATGGTTAGCAGATTTTTTTGAATTTTTTTGATGATGGTTCTGTTTGAATGGTTAACAGTTTTGGATCTTTTGATGATGGCTCTATTTGAATGGTTAACAATTTTTGATCTTTTTGATGGTTTAGCAGGTTTTTGAGCTTGTGAAGCTTGTATTTTCAGTTTGAGACTTCTTGGATTTATGTTACTGGTTTGCTGTTTTGGTTTTTAGGATTGCTACAGGTTTGAGACCTTGAGGCTATTTTTTGGTTTTGTGATTTGAGATCTTTTGCTGGACAGTTGAAGCTTTTTCAAATTTTTGAGTTTGATGATGTTTCTATCTTTTCTGCTTGAGACTTCCCTTTCTTTCTATTGCCCTCCTCTCTGTTATATTGACCCTGCTTTTGTTAAAATCATATTCAAAATGGTGGGAAACCAACAAATTTGAATATTTTAGTATATTGTTCTTATGACCTTTTTGTTGCAGTTTTGTTTTTTAGCAAATTCTATGCAACTTGTGACAGGCAGGGCAGCAAGGCTGTGCATTCCAATAACCTAGGTGACTTCTTTCCTCTCTTCTCTCTCAATGACAATAAGAAAGCAAATTGCTCTTTTGCCTTTTTTTTCTAATTCTGAAAGGTTTGCATGGAAAATGACGATATATTGCTTCTTGAGCAAGCTTTGCTTATTGGCTTATTTGTTCATTTTGCCATACTGCTGCACTGCTGCCTGCTTTAGCTTTTGTTGATGCTGTTGTTATTTGTCCAGTTGTGATGCTGTTTGTTGTCTAGTTTGCGCTGCTGTTGTTTGGCTCAGTTTGTAACATTTTGTTTGGACAGTTTGCTGCATTTTGTTTGGTTCAGTTTGTGGCATTTTGTTTGGACAGTTTGCTTGCATTTTGTTTGGTTCAGTTTGTGGCATTTTGTTTGGACAGTTTGTAGCATTTATTTCTTTCTTTCTTTTTGTGAACCAAGAAGGATAACCTTCTTGTGATTTGCGAATAGAGGAAATAAATTGTGATGAATTTAAACAGCACTCTGATTCCACATGGCAAACCTTAATGATGAATGCCTTTTTGAAAACTTTTTGTTCATGCCCAAATAACTTGCACTAACCATGTTTTTTCTTTTCTTGTTTTCATGTGAGAAAATGGATATGACAAAGCAAGGAAGGCAAGAAATTTGTGGCAAGCATGGAGGTCTTGGAGATAAACAAAAGAATTTGATACGACTTCAATCTTCAAACAAACTTAGGCATAGATTAATTCTCCTAGGCCAATCAAACATTTGGATTTTCTTTGTAATTTAGAAAAATCATTCTTGTATTGTATCCAATAGTTGTACTAATTCATCTTTAAATACAATAAGTTGTAAAACATAAAGTATTTAAAAGAATAAATTGTTTTGTAACAATGTTTGAAAAATTGGAGAAAATCTTATGAAATATTCTGGTGTCACTTGAATAACTTGAAATCCTTCATCAACAACAACTTGTAATTTCTCTTCGCATCCTAATTGATTTTTGAAATTCCCAATCAAATATTTGAAACAAAATACTCCAGTCTGGTAACTTAAATTCCAAGTAATCCCACTAATTTTGTAAATGCATTCCAAACAAACACGCACTGTATATTCCTTTTCCTAACCAAACAAATGTTTTAAGGACGTAAATCATCTGGTCAACCTAGATCCCACAATCATGATTGTCCTAAATGACAGACTTTAATCTCCATCTCTTGTCCCAATCAAATCATGCTCTGAGAACAAACATTATCTTTTTTTTCCGTAAACTGTGTTTTAAGAAAATTCAAAATCAATCAAATGCCTTGTGATGATTTGATAATTTTAACGTTTTCCAAACTCAAATTTCTTCCGATTCTTTGAAGATAAACCCGTGAGCGACATCACATGTGACCATGAACAAACATAATTTGTCTCAAAATCTTGTAGCTTGAAAAAAATCAGAAATACTACCTTGAGAAAGCATGAAGACCTTTGAAAGCCAATTGGATCTTTGATAACTCAAGTTCTTTTGAGAATTTCAAGAAACCCTAATTGCTGGTTTACCGCCACAGAAGAGAATTTGTCTGATCAATTTCTGAACCAAATTGAATATCCAAGAAACCCTAGGGTTGTGTCTTCTATGAAAAATGGGAGGGCAAATTTTGGGGTACAACAGCTGCCCCTGTTCAATTTTCTTAAACTTGAAAAGCGAGATCGTCATGTTTGTCGTTTGTGGCTTGAAAGTAGAAGATAATTGAACACTAGAGTGCCCAATAATTTGCACTTGATGACACACTGATTTGATTGTGTATGGAAATGGGCTTAAAGATGCCATTTGGAGAAATAGAGGAGAATTATCGGATATGGGCTTATAGATGCCATCCAAGGGTGATCATTGACGGAAAGTTTGAACTGGATCTGAACAGAGAATGGATCAGAATAAACCATTGAGAGATTTATCTGAAACAGTAAAAATCTAGAAATGAATCAGAATAAACCGTTGAGAGATTTTATCTGAACCAGTAAAAATTTGGAAATGAATCAGAATAAAACGTTGAGAGATTTATCTGAAACAGCGAAATAATATGGAGATGAATCAGAATAAACCGTTGAGAGATTTATCTGAAATAGTAAAAAAATGGAGACGAAACAGAATAAACCGTTAAGAGATTTAACTGAACCAGTAAAAATCTGGAGATGAATCAGAATAAACTGTTGAGAGATTTAACTGAACCAGTAAAAATCTGGAGATGAATCAGAATAAACCATTGAGAGATTTATCTGAAACAGTAAAAATCTGGAGATGAGTCAGAATAAACCGTTGAGAGATTTATCTAAACCAGTAAAAATCTAGAGATGAATCAGAATAAACCGTTGAGAGATTTATCTGAACCAGTAAAAATCTGGAGACGAATCAGAATTAACCGTTGAGAGATTTATCTAAACCAGTAAAATCTATAAATGAATCAGAATAAACCGTTGAGAGATTTATCTGAACCAACGAAATAATCTGGAGATGAATCAGAATAAACCGTTGAGAGATTTATCTGAACCAGTAAAAATCTGGAGATGAATCAGAATAAATCGTTGAGAGATTTATCTGAACCAGTAAAAATCTGGAAATGAATTAGAATAAACCGTTGAGAGATTTATCTGAACCAGTAAAATCTAGAAATGAATCAGAATAAACTGTTGAGAGATTTATCTGAACCAGTGAAATCTGGAAATGAATCAGAATAAACCGTTGAGAGATTTATCTGAACCAGTAAAAATCTGGAGATGAATCAGAATAAACCGTTGAGAGATTTATCAGAACCAGTAAAAATCTGGAAATGAATCAGAATAAACCGTTGAGAGATTTATCTGAACCAGTAAAATCTAGAAACTAATCAGAATAAACCGTTGAGACATTTATCTGAACCAGTGAAATCTGGAAATGAATCAGAATAAACCGCTGAGAGATTTATCTGAACCAGTAAAAATCAGCCTTTTCTTGGAAACTGATATGTACCTGACTTGTTGAAGATTTGTATCTGTTGGAAATTTGTTGATAATAACTGTCAAATGTTTCTTTCCTGTAAAAAGGTGAAGAGTTAATTGTATGCAATGCTATGATGTATGCGATGCATCGTGTGATGTTTTCTTCTCAAAATAAATGAGATTGCATTGTATGCACTTGAGTTGCCAATGTTATGACGTATGTATGCGAATGTATGAAAAGTAAAGATTGTTTTTCGTAGCGTTGTTAGAAGTGGGAAAGATAATTCCCCTCTGAAGTACTGATGGGTGAATTTCCAAGTAAATGCTCTGTTGCAGAAGGGAAAAGCCAGACATTGCTCGTGATATTCTGCGGGGGAAAACTGAGAAGTTGGGCAACTTGCTGGAGACACTTCGGACCAGTGGTTGGAAATTTTGCTCTGACTGGAGAAAGTACCTGCGGGGGTTTTATGGAATGGCTCACAGATATCACTCTATGCCTTAAAGTCATTAGTAATTGTCTTTCCTTTTTTTATTTGTAACAGTAATCACGTTCAAATGCATATGTTCAAAAATAAATCATTGGACGTTTTTTGTAATTAAAATAAAGAAAACATATGGTTTTGCACTTTCAAAAGGGATATCTTTGTATTAACTTGAACAAGTGCTTTTTGTACAATGAGACAAAGCATTCTTGAAAGAGAATGTCGTTGTAAAAAATGAAAATTTATACAAAGAAAAGGGTAGCTATGTGAAATAATCCCATGGGGTTCCCGTTCTGCTATAGCCTTCATGTCTCTGAACGTCTTGTCCGTTGGTCGCCTTGGCGAAGTTGATTGGTTGCCGCTGAAGATTGTTTTCCAGATGATCCAACGGGACATATTCATACGCTTTAAATCCCTAACTTTTTCCTGGACCGCCCTTGTGATACGGTGGGAGAACTGACTTGAGGTTTTGCGATTGTATTCGCAGTTGTTCGGTTTAGCAAGAGTCGCCACCGACTTTTTATTTTATCCTAAAGGAAAGGTTAAAAAGCACAGAAAAAACCTTTTGAGATGTTTCGTGGGTTCGGGGGGTAGATTATGAAAAGGGAAGGTATTAGCACCCTTTTCATCCATGGTTATCCATGGGCTCTTAGTTACTTGTTTAGATCACTTGCCTTTGATTTTCAATTGCTTGAACTTGCGGTGTGTGTGTGTGTTTTGAAAATGTTTTTGAAGAAGACGCCTTGTCTAGGCAACCATTGTAATGAATCGTGTTTGAGTATATACAAAGGTGTGTATCTTTTCGAAAAGATGTTTCAAATGTTTTTGAAAGTTTGTTTTGAAAGTGTTTGTGGAGTGTGGTTTGAAAAGTAGGCAAGCGTGTTTTGCAAGTTTGATCAAGTAACTAAGAGTTTGTCTACCCTATTATACTCAAAGGTTTTTCTCATGTTTTAACCCTTTTTAACAATTTTGTTCCACCATTGTATTTGGTGGACAATCTTGCGTTAGGATGTTTAACGGGACAGGCGCGGGTCATCGTATGGACCATGAATGCAATGGTGCCAAGTGTCTTTGGCAATTTGCTTGAAGGGACTATGATCATTTTGATAGGAAACTTTCAAAAGCGTCATCGAGGGACTATGATCATTTTGATTTGTTTTTTTTTGCCAAAGATACTCAACGTGCAAGCATGGCCCATTTTGGAAGGCAACAAGCGGGATTACCCTAGGGGTGCAAGTGTGATTGTGTATTGATTTCATGTATTTTTCTTGTATTAGGTTATCTAGCGTTTGATTTTATGTACATGCAAACCCTAGGTCTAACCATGGTATATTTGAAAGCGATAAATTGCGGGAATTTAAAGTCTACCCTATTACAAATAAGTATCCGAGAGTGGGGGTACACATGTTTACAAATGGGGATGAGGCTTTAATAGGAGAGTAGTGTCCAAATAATTACAACCAAATCGAATTGCGATCTCAAATGTAATATATAATGTATAGCAATGTATAAGAATAAAGCAAATGTGAATGTATCAATGTATTTGTGTATTGGTGTAAGTGTATGAGATTTATAGGTGGTAAATGTTAACTTAATGAAAAAATTAAGTATTTATCAAGTATTATTATCTTTTTGTATTTTTTTTTGTTAAATATGTACAAAACAAAATATTTCAAGAAAAGAAAAGGAAATGTTTTAAGTTCTATTTTTTATGTATTAATATTAATGTATTTTAATTAGCATTTTTATGTACAAAGGGTTTTACTTAACTTAAAATAAAATATTACTATGTATTTTTAATTATGATAATAAAAGTATTTTAAGAAGAATTTATATAAAAGAGTTTAACATATTATTTTATTTACAAAATAAATAGTGTTATATAACAAGAAAATAAACAAAAATATTTAGTTTGAATAAAATAGAAAAATGAATTAAAGAGCAAATGGGCCTGTAGGGTGTTCATGCTGGCCCAAACAAAGTAAAACAAAAAAGGAACAAATAAGGAGAAAGGGGGGTGCGCGCCTAGTTTGCAATGGGCTTTAGTGCTGTTTTTGTGGGGCAAGGCCCAGGTTTGACTCAACAATGTTTTAGGGTTGTTATTGTTTTATTCCATTTTGGATTAGGGTTTGTGAGTTACAACGCCGCTCACTTTGTCTTCGTTCTCCTTCAAACCATAGCCACTGAATTAACTCGTTCGCCCATGGCCACCAAGCTTCCCCCTTCGTCCCCTCTTCCCTCCTTGGTCCAGCGAAGCAAGATTATAAGGTGACGGTTTCTGTTTTTTAACGCATTTAGAGTTTCAAATTTTATATGTTGTTGATTTCTCTTCCTTGCATGTTTAGTTTCGTGTTCTGATTTTGTTTATGTTGTTATTTGTTTTCCATTTGAGGCGCGTGAAAAGGGAGAGAAATTATACCTTTGGGGAATGGAACTTTTGGGAGATGGAGGAGGAGCTGGATTTGGAATCGCTTCAGGCGACCAAGGGCGAGGGCGACGATGACAAGGCTTGCTCCGGTTTGTCTAGTATCTTGCTTTAGCTTTTTAGGTTTAATGATGAACAACTGAAAACCTTTGTATAATCACTTCCTTTCCTCTTCTTGTCTGCTTGGATGCTTGTTCCTGTATGCTTATTGGTATTGATCTTGAATATTGCTTTGTATGCTTGTATGCTCCTTTTCCTCTTCCACTGTAGGCTTGACGAGATGCTTTGATGATTTTTGCCCAGTGATGAATCACAGTTCTGAGGGCTTCGTTGCTTCAGTTGTTTTACAGGCTTGGTACTGGTTTAGGCTTTGAAGTTATAGGCATTGGCTTCAGTTTGAGGCTTGACAGTTCAGGTAGGTTTTGATGTTTATTGATGGTTAAGGCTTGGCTTTGAGCCTCTGTTTGCAGGCCTCTGTTTGAGGTTTATGCAGGATGTTTGAGGGCTTTGAACACACAGGTTTAGAGATGGATGCAAGTTTGAGTTTACAGGCCTTGGCTTGGTGTTGAAAGATTTGACACAGTTTATGGGCTTGTGTTCATGACTTATGCAGGTTTAAGCTTGGTTTAAGCTTCTTCTGGTTTAGGCTTTTAGGCTTAGAGCTTGAACTTCTGGTTTGTGTTTGTAAGCTTAGAGGTTTAATGCAGGTTTAGGACATTGAGCTTGAAAGGTTTCTGGTTTTTTGCTTAAGGCTTAAGTAGGTTATGGCTTTTGTGAGGTTTGGAGCTTAGGCTTGGGCTTCAGCAGGCTTTAGAGGCTTTGGTTGGATTTAAGGTTTATGTGGCTTAGCAGGTTGTGTGTTTTGTTTGGAGTTTACAGGTTTGGAAGCTTTGAAAGGCTTGAAGCGTCAGGCCTTTGGTTGTTACTGTTTTAAGGTTTTATGAAGGATGTTTGTTGATCTCACAGTTTGGAGAGCTTTTTTCTTTTTGTTATTTCTGCCTCCTCCCTCATATGCTGTTATATCTGTTGTTTTATATATCTTCTTGCATAAAGCCTGTAAGCCTCCTTTTCTTCTCTCTTTTTATCTCTCTACAGTTTTAAAAGCATAAAAAATTGCTTAGAACTGTACTATGCTGAAAAAGCAACTGGCCTAGGATAATGATGTGATTTGAAGAGTTTGCTTGCATTGTTGGTTTACTCTGCATATTCCTGCTTTTCTGCACATTTGTTGACAGCATTTTGTACTTCTTGATATCTTGATATCCTTCTATATCTTTGGACAGTTTTTGACAGCTTTTTGGCTTAGTTTGAAATTGTGATTCAGTTTGCCTTTATACTTGTACATGCTGTTTGTTTTGAAACTATGCAGTTGGTTGACAAATTTGAATTTGTGCAATTTGTAGCTTTTGTGCATTTCATATTTTAATACAAGCATATTCTATCCCTCTTTGTGAACCAAGAGCAATCTTGTGATTTGCAGAGAGGGGAACAACTGATTCCGGCCAGTTACTTTTAATGATGATTTTTGAATTAACTGTCCGCCTTTAATTTTATCTGCATTTGACTTTTTTTCTCTTCTTTGTTTTGCAGATAAAGATCAATGGAGCAAAAGAGCATCAGTAGAAGAATGAAGATTTAGGAAATTAGGATAGCTTTATTTTACTTTCAATTATTGTAACATTATTAATGTAAACATCTGTAAATAAATTTACAGTGTACAAATAATAATTGTAACAAATAATTAAAGATGAATAAAATCCACTTTTGTCAGTTAATTCTTTTTCTTCTTCAACTGTTTATTTAATCATTTATAGTTCTTAAAATTATAATAACTGGAAATAAATCCCAACTATTTTAACTCAGAATAATAAATAATCAATAAACGTCCGTCGTTCCGAATAATCGAAGCGTTGCACAGCTAAACAACAAATGTCCACATGTCCTTTGCCTTTACTGATTGAACAAAACACTGCAAGTTCTCAATTCAAATGCCTCAATCCAAATCTCAGAGCAAATTGAAAAGAACTGTAGAATTAATTCTTTCTGCGCGCACAAACCCTGATTCTTGATTTAATTTCAAAGAAGCGCCTGCCTGATTAAAACCTGAGCCAAACTCAAATAAAACCCTAGCAATCTGCTTGAACTGTTCCAGAGCCATGAAAACCTTAATTTTGTCTGACTGATAAGAAAAGTCGGTTTGACTGATTCTTACGCCAATCTGAAAAATCAGGAAACGCCCGAGGCTGTGATTTCTTGTGGAAAAATACGAGGGCAAAATTTGGGGTACAACAGTTGCCCCTGTTCAATCTTCTTGAACCTGAAGAGTTAGATTGGCAAGTTTGCCTTTCGCGACTCGAAGGTAAAAGGAGATTGGACACTAGAGTGCCCTAAAATTTGCACTCGGTGAGGTGATGGTAGAGGGAATGGGCTTACAGATGCCATTTGGTGATGGGCTTAAAGATGCCATCTGGTGACTGCTGGTAGGAGGATGGGCTTATAGATGCCATCTGGTGACTGCTGGTAGGAGGATGGGCTTATAGATGCCATTTGGAATTGTGATGGAACTTTTTCGGGAATGGGCTTATAGATGCCATTTGGAATTGTGTGTCGATCGCGTAAGAGACTCCTTAGCGAGAACTTGCGTACTTGAGAAAGAAAGATAATTTCCTGGCCTGTTACAGGGGTTGATCTTCAAACTCTTCATGCAGATATGCCCTGGCTAGATACAGGTATCGAATCTACAATCAATTGCTCACAGATATGCCCTGGCTAGATACAGGTATCGAATCTGGAATTAGTCGTCTACAGATATGCCCTGGCTGGATACAGGTGTCGAATCTGAAATTTGTCGTCTACAGATATGCCCTGGCTGGATACAGGTGTCGAATCTGGAATTTATCGTCTACAGATATGCCCTGGCTGGATACAGGTATTGAATCTGGAATTTGTCGTCTACAGATATGCCCTGGCTAGATACAGGTATCGAATCTCTAAACTCTTCATGCGGATATGCCCTGGCTGGATACAGGTATCGAATCTACAATCAAATCACTCACAGATATGCCCTGGCTAGATACAGGAATCGAATATGGAATTATGACAGTTGATAGTAATCATCTTTGGCTTGTCCTTTTTCCTGAAAAGGCAAAACATCAGTTGTATGCAATGTCATGATGTATGAAATGCATAAGGTCATGATGTTTTCAAGAATAAATGAGATTGTGTGATATGATGCGTATATGCATGCGTCATGGTGTATGATAATGTGATGAATGTATTTTTGTCTAGGAAAATAAATCCTTGACGACTGCCGGGAGTTTGTGGAATCCTGGGCTGATGTTGGAGAGTAGAGTTCTTCGCTTCCGCTGGGGATGATGGTTGCAAGAATAAACCGGTAGGAGAAGACGACTCCGTTGGGGAATAAACTTGTTGGAGAGATTACTCTGCGGGGAATTACTCTGTGGGAGGAGATACTTCGCTGAGGTTTTGATGAGAATTCCGTTGGGGATTCCATTGATAAGTTATGTTGGGGAATTTGATGAACTCCGCTGGGGATAAAAGAATCTTGACTGCTGTCGGGGAAAGTGAATTCTTGACGGCTGCAGGGGAGGGCAAGAATCTTTTGATCGTTGAAGATGAGAAGTCCTGGGACCACTGTTGGGGAATCCGGAGCTTGGGTTGTATGCCAATCTACTGGGGATTCTTGTCTTGAGGAGACCTTCATTGGAGAATATTCGAATATTCTGTGAGGTGCTGAGAACGAGAGTCTTCACTCTGCTTGGGGATTGATAGTTGGAAGTTTTAGCTCCGCTGAGGATTGACAGTTTTGGCTCCACTGGTGATTTTGAAACTTGACTCTGAGGGGAGTTAGCTTCTGGAAGGCTCTCTGGCTGGGGGAGTTGAGAATCTTTTGAGTTTGAGAAGGAACCGGTGTAGGGTTACTTCATGATGAGTTCGTGTAAAACTGCATCTTGGATTTGAGAAGGAACCTGTGTAGGGTTTCTTCATGATGAGTCCGTGTAAAACTACATCTTGGATTTGAGATCTGTATGAGTAGCAGAATGACTTCCGTGTCTGGAGTGTATCTGAAACTGTAACTAGGATCTGAATGAGTGACAGAATGGCTACCGTGTCTGGAGCGTATCTAAAACTGTATCTTGGAGAAGAGATCTGTATGAGTAGCAGAATGACTTCCGTGTCTGGAGTGTATCTGAAACTGTAACTGGGATCTGAATGAGTGACAGAATGGCTACCGTGTCTGGAGCGTATCTGAAACGGTATCTTCCGACATGTGATGAAGGAATTGTTGAACCCTTTTGACATTCGAATGCCCCAAGTGGTGATGAAAGAGAATCTTTATGTAGATAATTTCCTGGCTTGTTACAGGTGTTGATCCATAATTAGTCGTCCACAGATATTTTCCTGGCTTGTTACAGGTATTAATCCGGAACTTTAAAAAGGTTGGTCAAGGAGATACTGTCTTGGCTTGTTACAGGTGTTGATCTCTGACCTGAGAAAGAAAGATAGTTTTCCTGGCTTGTTTCAGGTATTGATCTTCAATATCTTTATGTAGATGATTTCCTGGCTTGTTATAGGTGTTAATCCATAATCAGTCGTCCACAGATATTTTCCTGGCTTGTTACAGGTGTTGATCTGGAACTTAAGAAATGTGACAGAATGGCAACCGTGTCTGGAGCATATATGGACCATATCTTCTAACAGGTGATGAAGGAATTGTTGAACACTTTTGACATTCAAATGCCCCAAGTGGTGATGAAGGAGACTTGCCCCAAGTTCACTGAACTTTTGCGAGATTTGTTAAAATCTTGACTGGACTGCCCCAGGTTAACTGAACTTTGAAAGATCTGTTGAAACCTTGACTGGACTGCCCCAGGTTAATTAGATGGTGACATGTCATGCCCCTTGTTGATAGGAGACTCGTCGTTGGAAGTGTCATCCTTTTGAAGTGATTTTACTCACTGAGAGAGTTTTTGTTCCTCCGAACATTCGCTGTATGAATTTCTTCGCTGTCAAACAAATAGCCAAATGCGAACAGTGATATTCAAACAATGCAAAGTTTATGTTTGTCTCAAAGTTTTTTTTAAAAAAATGCTTTTTTTAGCAGAAAACTTTATATAAGACAAGTCAACACAAGATTTTAGAGCAAAGCCTTACAGGAGTCAGGATACCTTTTGTAACAGTATGCTTTCGAACTAACCCATGCTTCAATTAGGACTTTTGAAGGGTTGTAACGTGGCTTGGTTCACGGTTTAAGAAACAAAGGATAAAGGCTCAAAGTAAATTTGTACCCACCCGCTCTTAGTGATGTTCTTCAACCCTAAGCTCAGTTAATTGTGCGTCGCACTCTGTTTGAGTTTGGAACGACTTTTTGGGTGATGGTTCACCAATTGAATTTGGGAGACAGTCATCATCTCCTTTTTTTCCTTTTGCAACATTTTTCATGTTGTTGAGGATTTGTAATGACCTCTCTATTTTGATTTTGATTTGTTATCCCTAACTTTTGCCTGACTGTCTCTGTTTTCGAGATTACCGTCAGCGGGATGCCCCAGCTTTCTTAAGCCTCCTTTATAGGTTTTGGCTTAGTGGGCTTTTCTCTTTTGAGAGATAGACTGCCTAGGTGATAGAGAACCATCATTGTGTTTTGATTCCAGAGGAATGTTTTTCCTTTTTTGACGTCGTTCATTGTGTTACGAACTGAGAGTTTGCGACTTCAATGCACACCTTTTGAATTAACTGAGATACTACCCTGCCCCAGGTTTATATCAAAGGTTTTGATTGTTTAGAACAAAAAACTCCTACTTCTTTGGCTCGAAGGGGTTGACTAGGGATTATCTTCCTTATAACTCCAGTGTTTGGGAATTGAAAGAAATGCCTGTACATCATCAGCAAGGTCTGTTCAAAAGCAAATTGTATGAGATTATGGTATTGTTTCGTCATCCTCCCTCTAAAGGCTTGCAGCTTTTTATCAAGAGTTAAATATCATAAAGAAAGCATAAGAGTAGTGAAAACAAATGGATGAATTCAAGACAAACATATGCAATGCATTAATGAAACAGAGTTTGACATTAATAGATAAATTGTTTGAATAACAAAAGAAATTACAACTTTGAAAATTCAAATGAAGTAAAAGTCTTTAAGTTTGAGCTTTGTCACTTCAGGTGGAGAAACCCTTAACGGGAGATTTTCATCTCGACGTCTGGCATGAACCTCAGTACTCCAATGTCAATCAGATCTTGAATCTTGTTCTTCAAGGCCCAACAGTCGTCGGTGTCATGCCCCAGGCTGTAGGAGTGGTAAACACAAAATGCGTCGGGATGATAGTTAGGAGCGGAGGTATTGGGCTTCCGGATAGGATCCCTCAAAGCAGTCAGATTGACCTCCAACAAGCGCTCAAGAATCAGAGATGACGGTATGTCAGTCTCTGTGACTGTCTTCCCGATGTATTTTGATTACGCCTGAAATTCTGGCTGCAGATACTCAATGTCACGTTCAATGTTATGACACCGTATCTGACTTACTATATGACAGTAAATACAAAAGCAATAAAGAACACAGTCAATTGTTTACCCAGTTCAGTGTGCAACAACACCTACTCTGGGGGCTACCGAGCCAGGGAGGAAATCCACTATAAGAGATTTTAATTCAGGAATAAACCAACCAGTTTATCTCCTTCACTTAAGACCTACCCAATGCAATTCCAATCTAAGTACAACTTAAACCTGAGATCCTACTCACTCCCCCTCAATCACAGCAGTGATACATAAACCAATTTGACTTAAGAATTGATGAAGACACTCTTCAAAAACAAACACTTGATTAAGCTTCACAGCTTTTTAATCAAGCAACACAATCACCCGTGCTTCACAGCTTTGAGTGATGCACACAACTAACTTGACTCTGCTTCACAGCTTTAGTCAAGGAACATTCAAACACTCTTGCTTCAAAGCTTTGAGTGCTACACAACCCTTACAATTAGAAACCTATTCCAAGGCACTTATCACAATGATAATTGCTTGGAGTACAATAATCAAATCTATACAGATTACAAATGATCTTCTGATCAATAAAAATAGGGATTACTTGAAAAACAGCAGCTCTGTTGAATATATAGCAGCTGCAACTTCAGTTAGGGTTTCCACAAAAACCTAGGGTTAATTCCGTTTGACCTAAAGACCAGGTCACAGGACTTTATTAACCAGGTTAGGTATGAGCTAGGTTACCCCTCAGAAAACGCAGGATTCTGTTCAGGAAAGACTGAGTTATTTCCTGAAAAAACTCAGACTTATCCATCCTGCATACCTGTTAGTTCAGAACAGGATGTCATAACATCTGTTATGACATCTGAGAAAACCTGTCTACTGATTTAGCAAAATGTGATCATTTTGCAAAATGCTCAGATACACACTTATAAACATCAGTACTTCAATTACAATATTTTTCTGCAAAGGTACTTAATGAGTCAGTACAAACTGAACTAGAATGTTATGACATCAGTCATGACATTCACACATACACTTGGGATTTACCAAAAATGCAGGCCAATACCTAAACACCTACAACGCCGATTACCCTGTTGATGTTGGCGAGGTTGTTGATGGGGTTGTGACCCTGAATCAAGCAAAGGAGCCTTCCCATTATCTTCTTGTCTGGATGGGGGTTGAGTGGTGACTTGCTCTTCAACCTCAGATGTTTGCCCTAGTTGGTTGTTCTGAAGCAGTTGGCTGACGAGAACTCTGAGTTCCTCTTTTCTTTGAGTCAAGTCCTAGATGAGAGCCATCTGGCCCACCAGTTGCCCCGTCATTTGGATCCTCATTGTTGTCAGCTCAGACTGCAGTGCTTCCAACTGATCACTCCTGGCATTGTTTGAAGTCTCCTGGACCAAGCCCTTTGTGAGGAGAGCTTTCACTTTTTCTTGCCCCAAGGACAGGTTCAAGAACATTTCCTGCAGCTGAGCAGTCTGGTCCTGGATATCCTTGATATTCCTTTCTAGAGCCATCTCTTACTGAAATAAACAATATGAGAGTAAGGAAACCTGAAAAAGGAAAAAAAACTGTCATGATGCAATGCATGATATGTGGATGCATGCTTTCAAGGATCTCTTGGGGTAAACACAAGAGAATGTTAGAGGTTGAACTTTGCTCTTGGATCGGAGAACTTTGCACCGGCGGATGTCTTTCCACGAGCATCAAGCTCACCATGTCAAGTGGGTCATAGCCCCTGATTCAAGCTGTTGCACTTGATCTTTGATGGCATTTGTTTAGAGGAGAAACCTCTTGCCCTTTGGTAGAAGTCTGGTTCAACGTAACCCTGCATCAAAAGAACCCTCGAGATCCTTGAAATGGTTTATTGAAAATGCTATGGTATGATGGCATGATGTTATGTACATGTATGCAAAAGCAAGTGAGTGTATATACAGGTAATCATATTCACACAAAGCAAACAAGTCCTTAGGTTTAGGCTTGCATGGGGTTTTAGGAAAGTACCCTCTTGAAGTTAGTTGGCTCATCCTGTCCTAAAATAGAAACCGGGTTCTAAGGAGCTCAATATCATTGGATTGTTTGCTGTGTTCATTGTTTTGGTTTAGCCACTTAACTGGCGACCAAAATATTCCAAGAAAACAACCCTCAATGAGTGTAGTATCGAGTATCTACCAACTTCGGACTGCACTAAAGTCGATCATCTCACTACCCCTAAAAAGGCTAGGATGGTCAAGTAAGGTCCTAAGAGTTCGTTAGTGCTTCACGACATCACTCAGCGGCCCCGTACTCTCCTTGATTGAACTCAAGGGTTACCAGTTCCCTCACAGTTTTATTGCTATTTACCTAAAAAGGTGCCCCAAATCCGGGTGTAGGATTTACAACAAACCCAAATAAGGACCCAAAAAGTAAAGCAATAAAGGCAATCAGAGCAAGAATGTAAAGGCGATCTAAACCCTAAGGTAACCCCACTTTTAGATCAGAATCCCCAACAGAGTCGCCAGTTCTGTGATACGGTGGGAGAATTGACTTGAGCTTTTGCAATTGTATTCGCACTTGTTCGGTTTAGCAAGAGTCGCCACCCACTTTTTATTTTATCCTAAAGGAAAGGTTAAAAAGCACAGAAAAAACCTTTTGAGATGTTTCGTGGGTTCAGGGGGTAGATTATGAAAAGGGAAGGTATTAGCTCCCTTTTCATCCATGGTTATCCATGGGCTCTTAGTTACTTGTTTAGATCACTTGCCTTTGATTTTCAATTGCTTGAAATTGCGGTGTGTGTGTGTTTTGAAAATGTTTTTGAAGAAGACGCCTTGTCTAGGCAACCATTGTAATGACTCGTGTTTGAGTATATACAAAGGTGTGTATCTTTTCGAAAAGATGTTTCAAATGTTTTTGAAAGTTTGTTTTGAAAGTGTTTGTGGAGTGTGGTTTGAAAAGTAGGCAAGCGTGTTTTGCAAGTTTGATCAAGTAACTAAGAGTTTGTCTACCCTATTGTACTCAAAGGTTTTTATCATGTTTTAACCCTTTTTAACAATTTTGTTCCACCATTGTATTTGGTGGACAATCTTGCGTTAGGATGTTTAACGGGACAGGCGCGGGTCATCGTATGGACCATGAATGCAATGGTGCCAAGTGTCTTTGGCAATTTGCTTGAAGGGACTATGATCATTTTGATAGGAAACTTTCAAAAGCGTCATCGAGGGACTATGATCATTTTGATTTGTTTTGTTTTGCCAAAGATACTCAACGTGCAAGCATGGCCCATTTTGGAAGGCAACAAGCGGGATTACCCTAGGGGTGCAAGTGTGATTGTGTATTGATTTCATGTATTTGTCTTGTATTAGGTTATCTAGCGTTTGATTTTATGTACATGCAAACCCTAGGTCTAACCATGGTATATTTGAAAGCGATAAATTGCGGGAATTTAAAGTCTACGCTATTACAAATAAGTATCCGGGAGTGGGGGTACACATGTTTACAAATGAGGAAATGTTTTAAGTTCTATTTTTTATGTATTAATATTAATGTATTTTAATTAGCTTTTTTATGTACAAAGGGTTTTACTTAACTTAAAATAAAATATTACTATGTATTTTTAATTATGCTAATAAAAGTATTTTAAGAAGAATTTATATAAAAGAGTTTAACATATTATTTTATTTACAAAATAAATAGTGTTATATAACAAGAAAATAAACAAAAATATTTAGTTTGAATAAAATAGAAAAATGAATTAAAGAGCAAATGGGCCTGTAGGGTGTTCATGCTGGCCCAAACAAAGTAAAACAAAAAAGGAACAAATAAGGAGAAAGGGGGGTGCGCACCTAGTTTGCAATGGGCTTTAGTGCTGTTTTTGTGGGGCAAGGCCCAGGTTTGACTCAACAATGTTTTAGGGTTGTTATTGTTTTATTCCATTTTAGATTAGGGTTTGTGAGTTACAGCGCCACTCACTTCGTCTTCATTCTCCTTCAAACCATAGCCACTGAATTAACTCCTTCGCCCATGGCCACCAAGCTTCCCCCTTCGTCCCCTCTTCCCTCCTTGGTCCAGCGAAGTGAGATTATAAGGTGACGGTTTCTATTTTTTAACGCATTTAGAGTTTCAAATTTTATATGTTGTTGATTTCTTTTCCTTGCATGTTTAGTTTCATGTTCTGATTTTGTTTATGTTGTTATTTGTTTTCCATTTGAGGAGCGTGAAAAGGGAGAGAAATTATACCTTTGGGGAATGGAGACTTTTGGGAGATGGAGGAGGAGCTGGATTTGGAATCGCTTCAGGCGGCCAAGGGCGAGGGCGGCGATGACAAGGCTTGCTCTGGTTTGTCTAGTATCTTGCTTTAGCTTTTTAGGTTTAATGATGAACAACTGAAAACCTTTGTATAATCACTTCCTTTCTTCTTCTTGTCTGCTTGGATGCTTGTCCCTGTATGCTTATTGGTATTGATCTTGAATATTGCTTTGTATGCTTGTATGCTCCTTTTCCTCTTCCACTGTGGGCTTGCCGAGATGCTTTGATGATTTTTGCCCAGTGATGAATCACAATTCTGAGGGCTTGGTTGCTTCAGTTGTTTTACAGGCTTGGTACTGGTTTAGGCTTTGAAGTTACAGGCATTGGCTTGACAGTTCAGGCAGGTTTTGATGTTTATTGATGGTTAAGGCTTGGCTTTGAGCCTCTGTTTGCACGCCTCTGTTTGAGGTTTATGCAGGATGTTTGAGGGCTTTGAACACACAGGTTTAGAGATGGATGCAAGTTTGAGGTTACATGCCTTGTCTTGGTGTTGAAAGATTTGACACAGTTTATGGGCTTGTGTTCATGACTTATGCAGGTTTAAGCTTGGTTTAAGCTTCTTCTGGTTTAGGCTTTTAGGCTTAGAGCTTGAACTTCTGGTTTGTGTTTGTAAGCTTAGAGGTTTAATGCAGGTTTAGGACATTGAGCTTGAAAGGTTTCTGGTTTTTTGCTTAAGGCTTAAGTAGGTTATGGCTTTTGTGAGGTTTGGAGCTTAGGCTTGGGCTTCAGCAGGCTTTAGAGGCTTTGGTTGGATTTAAGGTTTATGTGGCTTAGCAGGTTGTGAGTTTTGTTTGGAGTTTATAGGTTTGGAAGCTTTGAAAGGCTTGAAGCTTCAGGCCTTTGGTTGTTACTGTTTTAAGGTTTTATGCAGGATGTTTGTTGATCTCAAAGTTTGGAGAGCTTTTTTCTTTTTGTTATTTTTGCCTCCTCCCTCATATGCTGGTATATCTGTTGTTTTATATATCTTCTTGCCTAAAGCCTGTAAGCCTCCCTTTCTTCTCTCTTTTTCTCTCTCTACAGTTTTAAAAGCATAAAAAATTGCTTAGAACTGTACTATGCTGAAAAAGCAACTGGCCTAGGAAAATGATGTGATTTGAAGAGTTTGCTTGCATTGTTGGTTTACTCTGCATATTCCTGCTTTTCTGCACATTTGTTGACAGCATTTTGTACTTCTTGATATCTTGATATCCTTCTATATCTTTGGACAGTTTTTGACTGCTTTTTGGCTTAGTTTGAAATTGTGATTCAGTTTGCCTTTATACTTGTACATGCTGTTTGTTTTGAAACTATGCAGTTGGTTGAAAAATTTGAATTTGTGCAATTTGTAGCTTTTGTGCATTTCATATTTTAATACAAGCATATTCTATCGCTCTTTGTGAACCAAGAGCAATCTTGTGATTTGCAGAGAGGGGAACAACTGATTCCGGCCATTTACTTTTAATGATGATTTTTGAATTAACTGTCCGCCTTTAATTTTATCTGCATTTGACTTTTTTCTCTTCTTTGTTTTGCAGATAAAGATCAATGGAGCAAAAGAGCATCGGTAGAAGAATGAAGATTTATGAAATTAGGATAGCTTTATTTTACTTTCAATTATTGTAACATTATTAATGTAAACATCTGTAAATAAATTTACATTGTACAAATAATAATTGTAACAAATAATTAAAGATGAATAAAATCCACTTTTGTCAGTTAATTCTTTTTCTTCTTCAACTATTTATTTAATCATTTATAGTTCTTAAAATTATAATAACTGGAAATAAATCCCAACTATTTTAACTCAGAATAATAAATAATCAATAAACGTCCGCCGTTCCGAATAATCGAAGCATTGCACAGCTAAACAACAAATGTCCACATGTCCTTTGCCTTTACTGATTGAATAAAACACTGCAAGTTCTCAATTCAAATGCCTCAATCCAAATCTCAGAGCAAATTGAAAAGAACTGTAGAATTAATTCTTTCTGCGCGCACAAACCCTGATTCTTGATTTAATTTCAAAGAAGTGCCTGCCTTATCAAAACCTGAGCCAAACTCAAATAAAACCCTAACAATCTGCTTGAACTGTTCCAAAGCCATGAAAACCCTAATTTTGTCTGACTGATAAGAAAAGTCGGTTTGACTGATTCTTATGCCAATCTGAAAAATCAGGAAACGCCCGAGGCTGTGATTTCTTGTGGAAAAATACAAGGGCAAATTTTGGGGTACAACAGCCCTCTCGGGTTTTCAGTCCACCGGGATACCCTTTTTTGCCCAAGCCGCCCTTTCGGTTTTCGACTTGCCGGGTGTACAATTTTTTTTAAAATTTTCATCCCTTATTTTTGCCCGAACCCTTTTGGTTCGCCGGGAAGCCCTTATTTTTGCCTAGGCCAGTCGACCTAGCGGGTCTTTGATCATACGTAGTATCTTTTAACTATGTTTGTATTTACAGGGTGCGGGAGGTCATCGCCATCCATAGTAGTCAAGATCATTGTTCCACCAGAGAAAATGCTTTTTGATTAAAAATGGCCCTATATATGTAGGGGTCCATTTGCCCCTGGGATCACCTTGTGGCAAAATGATACGCTTGATTACCAGGTCACCGACCCGATATACTTGACGTTTGACCTTTTTATTAAAAGCTTTGATCATACGTTTTTGGTACATCTGACCGTGACAGATAGCTGTAATCCTCTTCTCATCAATCAAGTTTAGTTGGTCAAACCGAGTCTAAATACAATCCTCTTCATTCAAACCAGCATCCTTCATGATTCTCAGAGAGGGGACCTAGACCTCAATAGGCAAGACAACTTCCATGCCGTATACGAGAGAATAAGGTGTTGCCCCAGTTGATGTGCGAGTTGTGGTACGATACCCATGGAGAGCGAACAGTAGCATCTCATGCCAGTCTTTGTATGTGATTGTCATTTTCTGTATGATATTCTTTATGTTTTTGTTAGCAGCTTCTACAGCACCATTCATCTTTGGTCGGTAAGGGGAAGAATTGTGATGCTGAATCTTGAATTGCTCGCACAAGGCGGTGATCATATTATTATTCATATTTGTACCATTATCAGTGAGGATTCTCTCTAGGATACCGTATCGACAGATAAGATTCGGTTTGATGAAGCGGGCGACCACATTCTTAGTAACAGAAGCAAAGGAAGCTGCCTCAATCCACTTGGTAAAATAGTCGATGGCTACTAAGATAAAGCGATGTCCGTTGGAGGCTGTTAGCTTGATTTCCCCAATCATATCGATTCCCCACATAGCAAATGGCCAAGGAGCCGTTAAGACATTCAAAGGAACCGGAGGTACATGCACTTTGTCAGCATAGATTTGACACTTATGGCAAGTTCGAGAGTGTTGATAGCAATATACCTCCATGGTAGACCAATAATAGCCAGCCCGTAGGATTTTCTTTTCTGTTGTATGCCCACTGGAATGTGTACCAAAAGTGCCTTCGTGCAGCTTACCCATGATCCTTTCAGCCTCATCCTTGTCTACACACCGAAGCAATACCGAGTCATGACTGTGTTTGTACAAAATGTCGTTACTAAGGAAGAACTTAGCCGAGAACCTTCTCAGGAATTTCTTGTCATTCACCGAAGCTCCTTCTGGATATTCCTGAGACTCGAGATACCTTTTGACTTCATGAAACCAAGGTTGGTCCACTACTTTTCGGTATTAATCTCGTGACAGTAGGCTGGTTCATTCATCCGCTCAATGGTGATCTGGGGAGCTTCGTTATCCCAATTAAGTTTAAACATAGATGACATTGTAGCTAGAGTATCTGCGAGCTGATTTTCTTCTCGCGGGAAGTGCTCGAAGGTAATCTGCTCGAAATGTGGTAGCAATGTCAAAACATGTTCTTTGTAAGGGATAAGGTTTGGATGCTTAGTGTCCCATTCTCCTTTGATCTGACTGATGACCAAAGCTGAATCCCCAAATACAACTAAAGATTTGATTCCCAAGTCTATGGCAGCCTTGAGTCCAAAGATGCATGCTTCATATTCTGCCATGTTGTTCGTACAGTTGAAGCAAATTCTGGAAGTGAAAGGAGTATGGCATCCCTCCGGAGATATAAGTACAACACCGATACTGTTACCAAGTGCATTGGATGCCCCATCAAAGTACATGGTCTATCGGGATCCTTGTTCAGGTCCGTCATATGGCCTGAATTCTTCAACATTGTCCAATGTCATGATGTCTTCGTCAGGGAAGTCAAACTTCATGGATTGATAATCTTCCACAGCTTGATGGGCCAGATGATCAGCTAGCACACTGCCCTTTATAGCTTTTTGGGTCGTGTATTGTATGTCATATTCTGTTAGGATCATCGGCCATCTAGCTATCCTCCCAGATAAAGCAGGCTTCTCGAAGATGTACTTTATCGAATCCATTTTAGATATCAGCAGAGTGGTATGAGTCAACATATACTGTCTTAGCCGGCGAGCAGCCCATACCAGAGTGCAACAAGTTTTCTCGAGCAGTGAATATCTGGTTTCACAGTCGGTAAACTTTTTGCTCAGGTAATAAATAGCATGCTCTTTTCGGCCAAACTCGTCATGCTGCCCCAATACACACCCCATTGAGTTCTCTAAGACAGTCAGATACATGATTAGCGGTCTTCCTTCGACTAGTGGCATCAAGACAGGAGGCTCTAGAAAATACTCCTTGATTTTATCGAAAGCAATCTGACAGTCATCATTCCATCTAACTACCTGATCTTTCTTCAACAGCTTGAAAATTGGTTCACAAGTAGATGTTAGGTGAGAAATGAACCTAGCAATGTAGTTTAGGCATCCCAAGAAACCTCTGACTTCCTTCTCAGTGCGAGGAGCAGGCATTTCTTGTATCGCTTTGACTTTGGCAGGATCAACCTCGATGCCTTTGTTGCTGACAATGAAACCTAAGAGTTTACCGTACCGGACTCCGAATGTGCACTTGTTTGGGTTCAGTCTTAGCTTGTACTCCTTCAACCTGACAAACAGTTTTTGTAAGTGATCAAGGTGATCTTCTTCAGTTTGTGATCGGGATATCATGTCATCTACGTAGACCTCTATCTCATGATGTATCATATCATGAAACAAAGCTACCATGGAGCGCTGATAGGTTGCCCCGACATTCTTCAGTCCAAATGGAATCACTTTGTAGTAGAACGTACCCCACTGTGTGACAAATGTAGTTTTCTCCATGTCCTTAGGTGCCATTTTGATCGGGTTATAGCTTGAGAATCCGTCCATGAAAGAAAATACTTTGTGCTGGGCTGTATTGTCAACCAGGATGTCGATATGTGGAAGTGGAAAATCATCTTTAGGGCTGGCCCTGTTTAAGTCTTTGTAGTCCACACTGTTGTACCCCAAAATTTGCCCTCCCATATTCTTCAAAGTTTTGACAAGCATCATCTCAATTTGCTCAAGTCTACTCAAGGGTGGCACAGTCAAACCATCCTCCTAAGCTAGTCAAATTAGGGTTTTGGTTCCTTCAAGGAAGCTAAGGTTTTCAAGGGCTAAATCAAGTCCCATATGCTCATATACATTGTCAAGCACCTACATGCCAAGTTTCAAGGCTCACAAGGTCAAGTTGCACAGTCAAAAACCCTAATTGCCTCACAATCAACTGCAGGGGCAAAATGGTCATTTGGCAGTCAAAAGTCAAAATTTTTGGTCAACATCTTATTTTGAAGCCACAATCATCATTTGATCAAGTCTTGATCATAATTCCTCAAGAATGGCTCAAAAATCATCAAGATGCAAAAGTTTCCATTTTTGGACAGTTGAAAAGTCAACTGTAACTTGACCAAGGCATAACGTTTTCATGGTTCATCAGAAAAATCTCATCCAATGCTCATTTTGAAGGGGATGACATTTCCTACAACTCATCTTCACATTCCAAGTCCAAGAAATGCTCTCACAAAAAGTTATCAATTTCAACATTATAGGTCATTTTCAAAAGTCAACAAAAAGGCATTTTAAGTCAAAGACCATAACTTGATATTGGTAAATCAAAATGACATGGGACCAAAGGCATTGGTTAGAGGACTTCAATACCTTTCCAAAATGTCCAAGAACATGTTCATAGCTTCATAATTGAGCAAGATATGCATTGGAGAAGTTGGGAAATTTTTGTGAAATGGCCAAAGTCAACTATCCATGAAACTTCATTTTTTGACAAAAAGGGCCCACTTTTTCCACTTGAGTCAACTTTGCCATGTCACCCACGTGTCCCATGATTTATTTCAAGACTAAAGATTAATTTTTCTATTTTTATTTAATTTTATTTGATTTAATTCATTTTAAATCTTTAAAATTCAAATAAAAATCAAAGAAATTAATTAAGGGATATCTTTGAGTTTGAATAGCCTTAATTCATCATGAAACACATACCAATTTCGTGTACATCCTATTTCAAGCATAAAAATTCAAATTTGGAGCAAAAAAGGCAAGTTGTTCAATGGTGGTTATGGAGGAAATCAAAACTTCATTGCGAGGCTTCAAGGCTCCTTATTATGATTGATTCTCATTCATATACACATATGCAAGCCTTCCCACCCTCGTGGACAAAAAAAGGCATCCCTAAACGGCAAAGCAAAAACTCAGAATTTGTCAAAAAAGTGTGAGATCTAAAGCAAGGTTGCAGGCAGTTTCAGACAAAACAAAGCACGTGAGATCCTTCATTGCCATACCCTGAAACTAAAGAGACCTTTACCACGCCCTGAGACTCCATATCAAGCACTGTAAGTCATCACAAACTCACCCCTGTACACGAAATCGTGTTTCTCTATTCTTGCATTTTTTCTGGAAAATAATGGCATAATCATACTCCTTGTTTGATTTCTAACATAACCATATTGTTCAATTTCATTTTAGGGCTTTGTATGATGATACCCGCATCTAGGGTTTGCATTGTTTGTTTTTAGGCATTCTTTCTCCAGGCACAATCAAGACAAATCATAAGCATGAAGGGATTCAGGAGGTGGAAACGAGATCAGCTATGGTCTTGAAATGGATTTTCATGGCCTGAGGAGCATTTTCAGAGCAAGCCTGCGAAACCACCTGCGGATAAAAATCCGCAGGTAAAAAACCAGTATCTAAGGAAGAAGACGCTGACGCGTCCCCTCCTCATTCGTTGTTTCAAAAAGCGCGCGTTTTTATATTTTTTCAGGCATATGATTTTGTTTTCTAATTTAATAATTGCGTGTTATTTTGATAATGAATGGAACGTGCAGCTCAGTTGGTCAAAGCCTTGGAACGTGAACAATGGGACCTGGGTTCGATTCCCAGACAGTCATCCAAAGGCCAGGAGAGGGAGGAATACCATGCTCAGGAGTCAACAACGCTCCACTCAATTCCAATGGTCAACGTGGCTGAAGATTCAAATGGGCCATAATTCCAATCAAGCACCCTCCATTCTGGCCCATACCCCCTTCCCTTGGTTTTATTCCTTTCCTTTCTTTTTTATATTTTCTAATTTAATTATTAACCTTTTTTAATTATTTTTATTATTAACAATTAACCAATTAATGTTTTTCATAAAAAAATCAAAAAAATAGAATTAACATTATTATTATTATTATTCTCATATTATTTTTGTAAATAAACATTAATTGAAATAGTTTAATTAGGCAATTTTGACTTTTCTTTTAACAATTAAAATAATTTAGAATTAGGTTAACTTAGAATTTTAATTCTTTTATTTTATTTCATAAAAACATAAAAACGCCAAAAATATTTTCTTTTAATAAATTAATTAATTAGTTTAATTATTAGTTATTAATTTCATTTAATCACAAAAAAGACAAAAAATTCAATTTCTTTTTCTAAAAAAGGGTCAACACCCTTAAGACATTCCCGATTCTTTCTTTCGCGCGCATTTTGGTTTTAATTCTTTATTTTGATTATTTCTGTAACTGCCTCCGGATGTAATAGTAAATAGGTTTACCACTTTATTTAATTTCTCGCACTTTATCAAAACGGGTCTTTGTATTTTTGGCGATGTATAGACCCGCGCCTTGTAATAGCGTAGAATTTATATTTCCGCAATTTACTTTCCGCACCCCTAACTGTTAAATGCATGAAAGAATGTATGTAAATAAAATTAAACCGTAGCTCACAAATAACATGTACAAGATAAACATTAACTGAATACAACACACATGCACATGCCACTCCTAGGGTACGCTTCACTCGTTGCCTCGAAACGTGGTCATCAAGTATAGGGTGTCTTAGAGGTCGCCCTTCTGTCCAAAAGATCCAGTTGCCTCGAAACGGTTGCCTCGAAAAAAAAAGGATCTAGGACATTAGGGTTACTTCTAAGGTGTCCTACCATTGCTTCGGTGACCACACATGTCCCTTAATCGAATTGACCCGAACACCCCCAACGATGGTGCTACCTACCTCTCAATGGTGGGATAGCACTCTCTAAAGGACTCTTACACAGCTTAATTCCTTAGGGTAGGTAGATGACTCATGGGTACTTGCTCTTTTCAAAAAAACAAACAAAATACTTTTCACACCTTACACTTTCAAAAGCTTTCAAAACAAATATTTCAAACACTCTTGAGGACAGATACAAGAGTCATTCAGAAATCTTTCAAAGAAACTTTTTCAAACCCACACACATTTGAAAAGCAAACATTTTGAAAACATAAGAGCAAGTACCTAAGAGCCCATGGATAACCATGGATAGAAAGGGTGCTAACACCTTCCCTTTCTATAAATCTACCTCCCGAACCGAGAAACATTCTCATAAGGAATTTTGCTGTGCTTTTGTCCTTTCCATGTTGGAGAACATAAAAGACGGTGGCGACTCTTGCTTCCGCGACATTTCGCGAAACCAGCTAAAAAACAGTCAGTTCTCATTCCCACTGATCACAGAACTGGCGACTCTGTTGGGGAAATAAAGTGAGGTGTACCTTAGGATTAGATCATACTTATGTTTTCAATTGCTTTGCTTTGATTGCTTTATATTTGTGGGCTTTGCATCGGAGTTTCATAGATCCGAACCCGGATCTGGGGATACCCTTTTAGGTAGCATAAGCTGTGAGGGACCTGTCCGGCGTAGACCGACACGGGTGAAGCAGTGGCTACGTTGGTGTGGCACCTTGGTCTGTACCGATATCCCTTGTGTTGCAACGAGGAGAATATGGGTCTTCTGAGGAGTCATTAAGCACCAACCGACCTTAGAACCCTAATGTGACCCAACTTGGCCATAGAACAGTAGCAGTATGCTACACCCATTGAGGCTAAACTCCCGCGATGGTTCTGGCTGCAAGAAAAGATTGCGACGCTGGAGTTATGACCGATTGAGGGTAGTCAGTGATATTGGGATCCTCTAGAACCCGGTTACTTTTGATAGGACAGGTCTTAACCCACCAACTTCAAGAGGGTAGTATCCCAAACTTCATGTTGGCCTAAACTCTAAGGGTTGTCTTGTGTGACTTGTGTGCCTTCAAACTTGACTACTTGCATGCTTGTTATCTGACACTTGAGTTTCTTGCAGGTTTTGTTTACAGTCCTTAATCTGGGATCATAACAGGGTTTACTTACATCACTCCATGCATAGCATAACATCATACCATTGCATACATCCTACATAAGGACTAATCCATTTCAAGGATCTCAAGGGTTTGTGATGCAGGTCATGATGAATCAAATGTCTATCAAGGGGCAAAGGGGATTTATTTTCCCCTAGCCAAGGTTAATGACTTGAGTCAGGGGCTATGACCCACTCGATATGGTGAGCCTTGACTCTTGAAGAAGGACTCTCAACAACCTGAAGTTCCTTCAATCAAGCTACAAATTCAAATTCTAACAATTTCTCTGTTTACCCCGCGAGATCCTTGAAAACATCGCATGCATACATACATATCATTGCATTACAGGTACCCTTGTTACATGTCACTTACCACTTCACAGGTCTAACCACAACCTTGCCCAGAGCAACGGGTTGATCAGAGTAAGCCAAACAAGCCCATGAGGCAATTCACCCAGCTCAGTCGCTGTTTCAAGCTTTACAACACCTGTTGAGATTGAATCTGATTACACTAAGGGCTCCTCCCCGGAATCCCAACATCTCTGCTCCTAACTATCATCCCAACAAAAGATGTGCATACCACTCTGATAGTCCTGGACATGACACTGCCGACTGCTGGGCTCTGAAGAATAAAGTCCAGGACCTGATTAATGAAGGAGCTGTGGAATTCACCCCAGATGGTCAGGTCGAGTTCTTCTACTATCCCTACGAGATTCACCATTTGAAGTGACAAGTCCTAAGATGAGAATACTTTTTGTCCATTAGAATTTTCAAGTTGTAATTTTCTTTTGATTGTTCAAACAATTATCATGTCAAACGCTGTTATTTCATTAATGCATCGCATATGTCTGTTTTGAATCAATATATTCGCATTCGCTATATTCAAATTGCTTTCATTTTTTGTGACGATCAATGCTCGGTTAATAATTCTAAGCCTCTTGAGGGAGGATGACGAAAACGATACCACGATCTTTATAGTATGCTTTTGAACAGACCCCGCTGATGAGGTACAGGCATTGTTTCAATTCCTAAACACTGGAGTTATAAGGAAGATAATCCCTCTTCAAACCCTCTGAGCCAAAGAAGTAGGAGTTTTTCTTTTCGAAAATTAAAACCCTTAATCATAACCTGGGGTAGGGTAGTTCTCTCAGCTGATCCAAGTACACAACGAATGGCACCAAAGGATTCCTTACAAAACAAAAGACAGTGATGGTTCTGAATGATCATAAAGGAAGGCAGTCATCATTTCTCAAAATAAAAGCCCAATAAGTCAAAACCTATGAAGGAGACTTACAAAACTGGGGCATCCCGCTGACTGTAATCGCAAAAGAAACAGTTCAGGCAAAAGACAGGGATAACGAAATTAAAAAGAAAAGAGGACCTGCAAACCCTCAACAAGGAAATGACTGCCTATTCAAAATAAAATGTCAATATCCGAACCATCATTGGAACATCAGGACAAAGACTCAAACAAGGTCTAACGCACGATCAGCTGAGTTTAGGTTTGAAGAACATCACGAAGAACGGGTGGGTACAAATAAAATTTGAGCCTTTATCCTTTGTTTCTTAAACCGTGAACCAGGCCACGTTATAACCCTCAAAAAGTCCTAGCTGAAGCATGGGTTAGTTCGAAAGCATACTGTTACAAAGGTATCCTGACTCCTTAAAGCCTGTAGTAAAATAACGAGTTGACATCACGTTTTACAAAAAAAAATCACTCGTTTTACTGAAAAATGCATTTTCAAAAACTTCAAGACAGACATGAGCTTTGCATTTTAATATAACATTGCTTGCATATGACTATTTGTTTGAACAACATAGAAGTTCGCACGACGAATGTTTAATGAACAAAAGCACCTACAAGCAAGGGGCATGACGTGATCATTGTCCGTCATCTGGGGCAGTTAGGTCAAGATTCGGAGAATCTCTCAAATGCCAAATAACCAACTTGGGGCAAATCTCCATCTGGATCACTTGGAGCATTGGACGATCAAACGAAGATCTTCTGGTAGTAGGGCAACGCAACACTACTGACAGGGGCACCTCCATACATCCTAAGAGCACAGACATAGTCGGAAAAATACTGCGCATAATCAAAGACCCGCTAGGTTGACGCACCTAGGCAAAAATAAGGGCTTCCCGGCGAACCAAAAGGGTTCGGGCAAAATAAGGGATGAAATAGAAAATCTATACACCCGACAAGTCGAAAACCTGAAAAGGCGGCTTGGGCAAAAATGGGTATCCCGGTGGACTGAAAACCCGAAAGGGCGGTCCAGGCAAAAGTTAGGGATCAAAAGCGTACGACTATGTCCCGACATCCCGCCACTTGTCTACCAGAAGAAGATTTGTCAATCAAGACATCCACAGGTACTTCCTCCCACAGAAAATGGGGCAATAATGAATTGTCTAAGCAATCTAGTTGCTCTGTCCACCAAGGTACCAAGGTAGGTTCGGCTGAAGAACGTAATCATGATACCTCCACTCCCCACAGAGTAAGACAAGATTCAACAATTCTCCCCGAACAGAGTTGGTCTCCCGTCAGCCCCGAAAGGCACAATATCTCTAGCAAGTCAACGCTCTCCCTAAGCAGAATTAATCTACTGTCAGCCTTAAGGAAGTTGGGTATCCCCAGAAAATCTCAATATTCCCCAGCGGAGTATGCAGATGTTCCTAAGCAAGTATCCCCGGCAGTCTTAATATGAGATTGTTCCCCGGCGGAATACAGACATCCAGGGGAGCCACTTCCCAGTGCAGTCCAAAGTCTCCCCAGGAGAGATAATTATAATCCCCAGTAGATTCTGGAAGCTTATCACCGGCAGAGTACGAACTCTTTTCCCCGGCTTTATTCAAAGTTATTCCCCACCAGAACTTATAACTGGGTTATCCTCAGCTAATTACCACGGAAAGATCGTCCTCGGCGAAGTTCTTCCTACCCCCCAGCGGAGTTCATCAATTCCCTCAACAAAGCTTATCAACGGTATCCCCGGCGGAGTTATCTTCAAAACCTCAGCGAAGTATCTCTACCCATAGAGTAAGACAGGATTCAGTAGTACTCTCCCCCGAGCAGAGTTGGTCTCCAATCAGCCCTGAAAAGGCACAATATCTCCAGCAAGTCAGCAACACTCTCCCCAAGCAGAGTTAGCCTACTATCAACCTTAAGGAAGTTGAGTATCCCCAGAAGATCTCAATATTCCCCAGCGGAGTATACAGATGTCCCTAAACAAGCATCCCTGGCAGTCTTAATCTAAGATTGTTCCCCGGTGGAATACCAAACACCCTTGTGGAGCCATTCCCCCAATACAATTCAAAAGCTTCCCCAGGAGAGTTGAATCATCCTCCTCAGTAGACTCTGGAAGCTTATCCCCAGTAGATTCTAGAAGCTTACCCCCAGTAGATTCTGGAAGCTTATCCCCCGCAGAGTGCAAACGCATCTCCCCGGCTTTATTCAAAGGTTATTCCCCACCAGGGCTTATAACTGGGTTATCCTCAGCTAAAAACCACAGAAAGATCATCCTCGGCGAAGTTCTTCCTACCCCCAGCGGAGTTCATCAATTCCCTCAACATAACTTATCAACGGAATCCCCAGCGGAGTTATCATCAAAACCTCAGCGAAGTATCTCTTCCCACAGAGCAATTCCCCGTAGAGTAATCTCTCCAACAAGTTTATTCCCCAACGGAGTCATCTTCTCCTACCGGTTTGTTCTTACAACCGTCATCCCCAGCGGAAACGAAGAACTCTGTTCTTCAACATCAGCCCAGGATTCGACTTCCCGGCATGCGTCAAGGATTTACTTTCCCAGACGAAGATACATTCATAAACATCACATCATGATACATGCATATGCGCATCATGTCATACAATCTCATTTATGTCAAGAACATCATTGCTTGATCCATATCATGCATTGCATACGACTGACCTTTACCTTTCGGGAAGGATACAATTAAATAATCAGCTATGTCAAAGTAGACAATCCAGTCAAAAAAGACAAATCCAGTCAAAGAAGACAAGTCCAGTTAAATCCCAAAGGTTTTTCTGATGCTCATCCAGTCAAAGAAGACAGGTCCAGTTAAATTACTTCCTAAAGTCAAAGAAGACAACCCGTCATTATAGACAACCCGTCAGTATAGACACTCGTCATTGAAGACAACCCATCAGTATAGACACCCGTCATTGAAGACATCCCGTCATTGAAGACAACTCGTCATTGAAGACAACCCGTCGGTATAGACACCCGTCATTGAAGACATCTCGTCATTAAAGACAACTCGTCATTGAAGACAACCCATCATTATAGACACCCGTCATTGAAGACAACCCGTCATTGAAGACACCCGTCATTGAAGACATCTCGTCATTGAAGACAACTCGTCATTGAAGACAACCCGTCAATATAGACACCCGTCATTGAAGACATCTCGTCATTAAAGACAACTCGTCATTGAAGACAACCCGTCAGTATAGACACCCGTCATTGAAGACAACCCGTCAGTATAGACACCCGTCATTGAAGACAACCCGTCAGTATAGACACCCGTCGTTGAAGACACCTCATCGTTGAAGACTACCAGTCATTGAAGACAACTCGTCATTGAAGACAACTCGTCATTAAAGACAACTCGTCATTGAAGACAACTCGTCATTAAAGACAACTCGTCATTGAAGACAACTCGTCATTGAAGACATCCCGTCATTGAAGACAACCCGTCAGTATAGACACTCGTCATTGAAGACAACCCGTCAGTATATACACTCGTCATTGAAGACAACCCGTCAGTATAGACACCCGTAAGTATAGACACCCGTCATTGAAGACACCTCGTCGTTGAAGACTACTCGTCATTAAAGACAACTCGTCATTGAAGACAACCCGTCATTGAAGACAACCCGTCATTGAAGACACCCGTCATTGAAGACATCTCGTCATTAAAGATAACTCGTCATTGAAGACAACCCGTCAGTATAGACACCCGTCATTGAAGACACCTCGTCGTTGAAGACTACCCGTCATTGAAGACAACTCGTCATTTAAGACAACCCGTCATTGAAGACAACTCGTCATTAAAGACAACTCGTCATTGAAGACAACTCGTCATTGAAGATCACTCGTCGTTGAAGACAACCCGTCATTGAAGACAACTCGTCATTAAAGACAACTCGTCATTGAAGACAACTCGTCATTGAAGACAACTCGTCATTGAAGATCACTCGTCTAGGAAGACAAAACCTCCTCTGGTTCAGTTAAATCCTAAATATTTTTCTGAGATAACCTGTCAGTAGAGACAACCCATCAACCTTTTGAAGTTCCAGATTCGATACCTGTATCTAGCCAGGGCATGTCTGTGAGCGAATGAGTGAAGATCAACCCATGTAACAGGCCAGGTAATTATCTTTCTTTCTCAGGTACGCAAGTTCTCACTAAGGAATCTCTTACGCGATCGACACCTAGATGGCATCTATAAGCCCATCCTCCCATTACAGTTCCAAATGGCATCTATAAGCCCATTCCCGACAAGGTTCTGTCACACTTCCAGATGGCATCTATAAGCCCATCCTCCTATCCACCATCTCTCCAAATGGAATCTGTAAGCCCATTCCCGCTATCACACTGCTGATACTCTACTATGTGTGCAAATTTCTGGGCACTCTAGTGCTCAATCATCTTCCACCTTCGGATCACGAAAGGCACGCAAGCCAATCTACACCCTCAGGTCTAAGAAGATTGAACAGGGGCAACTGTTGTACCCCAAAATTTTCCCTCCCATATTCTTCAAAGTTTTGACAAGCATCATCTCAATTTGCTCAAGTCTACTCAAGGGTGGCACAGTCAAACCATCCTCCTAAGCCAGTCAAATTAGGGTTTTGGTTCCTTCAAGGAAGCTGAGGTTTTCAAGGGCTCAATCAAGTCCCATATGCTCATATACATTGTCAAGCACCTACATGCCAAGTTTCAAGGCTCACAAGGTCAAGTTGCACAGTCAAAAACCCTAATTGCCTCACAATCAACTGCAGGGGCAAAACGGTCATTTGGCAGTCAAAAGTAAATTTTTTTGGTAAACATCTTATTTTGAAGCCAAAATCATCATTTGATCATGTCTTGATCATAATTCCTCAAGAATGGCTCAAAAATCATCAAGATGCAAAAGTTTCCATTTTTGGACAGCTGAAAATTCAACTGTAACTTGACCAAGGCATAACTTTTTCATGGTTCATCAGAAAAATCCCATCCAATGCTCATTTTGAAGGGGATGACATTTCCTACAACTCATCTTCACATTCCAAGTCCAAGAAATGCTCTCACAAAAAGTTATCAATTTCAACATTATAGGTCATTTTCAAAAGTCAACAAAAGGCATTTTAATTCAAAGACCATAACTTGAGATTGGTAAATCAAAATGACATGGGACCAAAGGAATTGGTTAGAGGACTTCAAGAACTTTCCAAAATGTCCAAGAACATGTTCATAGCTTCAAAATTGAGCAAGATATGCATTGGAGAAGTTGGGAAATTTTTGTGAAATGACCAAAGTCAACTATCCATGAAACTTCATTTTTTGACAAAAAGGGCGCACTTTTTCCACTTGAGTCAGCTTTTCCATGTCACCCACGCGTCCCATGATTTATTTCAAGATTAAAGATTAATTTTTCTATTTTTATTTAATTTTATTTGATTTAATTCATTTTAAATCTTTAAAATTCAAATAAAAATCAAAGAAATTAATTAAGGGATATCTTTGAGTTTGAATAGCCTTAATGCATCATGAAACACATACCAATTTCGTGTACATCCTATTTCAAGCATAAAAATTCAAATTTGGAGCAAAAAAGGCAAGTTGTTCAATGGTGGTTAAGGAGGAAATCAAAACTTCATTGCAAGGCTTCAAGGCTCCTTATTATGATTGATTCTCATTCATATACACATATGCAAGCCTTCCCACCCTCATGGACGAAAAAAGGCATCCCTAAAACGGCAGAGAAAAAACTCAGAATTTGTCAAAAAAGTGTGAGATCTAAAGCAAGGTTGCAGGCAGTTTCAGACAAAACAAAGCACGTGAGATCCTTCATTGCCATACCCTGAAACTAAAGAGACCTTTACCACGCCCTAAGACTCCATATCAAGCACTGTAAGTCATCACAAACTCACCCCTGTACACGAAATCGTGTTTCTCTATTCTTGCATTTTTTCTGGAAAATAATGGCATAATCATACTCCTTGTTTGATTTCTAACATAACCATATTGTTCAATTTCATTTTGGGGCTTTGTATGATGATACCCGCATCTAGGGTTTGCATTGTTTGTTTTTAGGCATTCTTTCTCCAGGCACAATCAAGACAAATCATAAGCATGAAGGGATTCAGGAGGTGGAAACGAGATCAGCTATGGTCTTGAAATGGATTTTCATGGCCTGAGGAGCATTTTCAGAGCAAGCCTGCGAAACCACCTGCGGATAAAAATCCGCAGGTAAAAAACCAGTATCAAAGGAAGAAGACGCTGACGCGTCCCCTCCTTATTCGTTGTTTCAAAAAGCGCATGTTTTTATATTTTTTTCAGGCATATGCTTTTGTTTTCTAATTTAATAATTGCGTGTTATTTTGATAATGAATGGAACATGCAACTCAGTTGGTCAAAGCCTTGGAACGTGAACAATGGGACCTGGGTTCGATTCCCAGACAGTCATCCAAAGGCCAGGAGAGGGAGGAATACCATGCTCAGGAGTCAACAACGCTCCACTCAATTCCAATGGTCAACGTGGCTGAAGATTCAAATGGGCCATAATTCCAATCAAGCACCCTCCATTCTGGCCCATACCCCCTTCCCTTGGTTTTATTCCTTTCCTTTCTTTTTTATATTTTCTAATTTAATTATTAACCTTTTTTAATTATTTTTATTATTAACAATTAACCAATTAATGTTTTTCATAAAAAAATCAAAAAAATAGAATTAACATTATTATTATTATTATTATTATTATTCTCATATTATTTTTGTAAATAAACATTAATTGAAATAGTTTAATTAGGCAATTTTGACTTTTCTTTTAACAATTAAAATAATTTAGAATTAGGTTAACTTAGAATTTTAATTCTTTTATTTTATTCTATAAAAACATAAAAACGCAAAAAATATTTTCTTTTAATAAATTAATTAATTAGTTTAATTATTAGTTATTAATTTCATTTAATCACAAAAAAGACAAAAAATTCAATTTCTTTTCTAAAAAAGGGTCAACAACCTTAAGACATTCCCGATTCTTTCTTTCGCGCGCATTTTGGTTTTAATTCTTTATTTTGATTATTTCTGTAACTGCCTCCGGATGTAATAGTAAATAGGTTTACCGCTTTATTTAATTTCTCGCACTTTATCAAAACGGGTCTTTGTATTTTTGGTGATGTATAGACCCGCGCCTTGTAATAGCGTAGAATTTATATTTCCGCAATTTACTTTCCGCACCCCTAACTGTTAAATGCATGAAAGAATGTATGTAAATAAAATTAACCTGTAGCTCACAAATAACATGTACAAGATAAAAAATTAACTGAATACAACACACATGCACATGCCACTCCTAGGGTACGCTTCACTCGTTGCCTCGAAACGTGGTCATCAAGTATAGGGTGTCTTAGAGGTCGCCCTTCTGTCCAAAAGATCCAGTTGCCTCGAAACGGTTGCCTCGGAAAAAAAAGGATCTAGGACATTAGGGTTACTTCTAAGGTGTCCTATCATTGCTTCGGTGACCACACATGTCCCTTAATCGAATTGACCCGAACACCCCCAACGATGGTGCTACCTACCTCTCAATGGTGGGATAGCACTATCTAAAGGACTCTTACACAGCTTAATTCCTTAGGGTAGGTAGATGACTCATGGGTACTTGCTCTTTTAAAAAAAACAAACAAAATACTTTTCACACCTTACACTTTCAAAAGCTTTCAAAACAAATTTTTCAAACACTCTTGAGGACAGATACAAGAGTCATTCAGAAATCTTTCAAAGAAACTTTTTCAAACCCACACACATTTGAAAAGCAAACATTTTGAAAACATAAGAGCAAGTACCTAAGAGCCCATGGATAACCATGGATAGAAAGGGTGCTAACACCTTCCCTTTCTATAAATCTACCTCCCGAACCGAGAAACATTCTCATAAGGAATTTTGCTGTGCTTTCGTCCTTTCCATGTTGGAGAACATAAAAGACGGTGGCGACTCTTGCTTCCGCGACATTTCGTGAAACCAGCTAAAAAACAGTCAGTTCTCATTCCCACCGATCACACACACACACATCCACACTTTACCATCTTTCTTGGGTACAGGGACAACATTGGCCACCCATTGGGGATAAGAGGTGACAGCCAAAAATCCAGCATTGAACTGCTTCATAACTTCTGTTTTGATCTTTTCAGACATATCGAGTCTCATACGCTGAACCTTTTGCTTTACTGGGGGACAATCTTACTTTATAGGCAGACGATGTACCACAATGTCTGCATCCAGTCCTGGCATGTCTTCGTAAGACCAGGCGAAGATTTCAACATAATCGTGCAACAGCTGAATCAGACGTTCCTTGACACTCGGCTCTAGATTGGCATCCACTTTGATTTCCTTTTTATCTTCCTCGGTACCCAAGTTGATGGTATCCAATGGTTCCTCATGAGGCTGAATAGATCTGTCTTCTTGTTGCAACAACCTGGCCAACTCTTCTGGCACTTCATAATCTTCCTCACCCTCGTCGTCGGCTTGGTAGATAGGATTTTCAAAGTCATAATTGGCCATAGCAGATCTGTTACCCCTGAGATCCTGAGTGGATGTAGATCTGCATTTTCAATATGTGAGTGTGTGTAAGAGCACAACTAACTTTGAAAGAAATAAAATGCAAGAAAGAAAAGACACAGAAAACAAAATTTGATGTAAAAACGTCCATGATTCATTAATGACATATGAGAATGAAGTGACAACCCTTACAGATGGATCATTGTGCCTCGGGTAAGACACAAGGTTTAGAAAAAAGTCTGAATTGTTTAAATATTACAAGCCTGAAAATATTAAAAGATAATTACTCTTGAATAAAAGTAATAGGAATGAAATCCTTCGCCTCCTAATTATTAAGCCCTTAGCCGATAGTTGGAAAAATCCATTCATCCATGTCACAGTTGCCGTCACTATCTTCTAAGGCGTTGACTCCTTGATTGCTGATACGTAGAGGTGGTCCCCCTGTGCGAGAACGTCGGACAGTCTTCTGAGCCTCTGAAGTGAACCCCAACCCAAATTTGTCGGACTTGTATGGAATATCCAAAAGCTGACCCCAGATAGTACATCCTCCCTCTTCAACTACTGCTCGAGCGTCTTTCAATGAAGCCATCTTTAGCGGTGGCCGGGTAATCTCCGGGACCTTTGGAGTAGACTTGGTTGCTGTGACCATTGTTGGAACCTCCTCAAAGTTCTGACAGGGAGTCTCTATGAATTCACCATCCATTTTAACATACCTAAAAGAGTTCAAATGGCTAACCATGTATTCCTCTTCCCCATGAACTCTGACAATCTTCCCTCTGATCGGGTATTTTAGCATTTAGTGTAGGGTGGAAGTGACGACACTAGCACCATGGATCCAGGGTCGACCCAACAAACAAGAGTATAAAGGGAGGATGTCCATCACATAGAAAATTGAGTCAAAGGTCTGAGACCCAATTTTTATGGGGATACTAACTTCTCCGTGCACTGTCCTCTTGGAACCATCAAAGGCCCTTACTATAATGTTGCTAGGTTTCAAGATGAGTCCCTCTCAATCCAACCAATCGAGGGCATTTTTGGGAAACACATTCAATGATGAACCGGTATCCACCAAAACATGGGCAAGTGTGGTTCCCCTGAATTCAATGGAAATATGCAAGGCATCATTGTGCTTCTTTCCCTTAGAGGTTAAATCAGCATCAAAAAAGCCCAATTCGTTATCAGCAGTTAGACTGGCCACACAGTCTTCAAATTGGTCGATGGAGGTCTCCTGGTGCACGTGAGCAGTCTTAAGAAATTTTACCAAGGCTTTGGTGTGAGTTTCAGAGCATAGAAGTAAGGACAACAATGATATCTTCGAGGGGGTCTTCCCCAATTGTTCTACAATGTTGTAGTCACTTTTTTTGATTATTTTCAGGATTTCTTCTATTTCTTTTTTAGAGGCTTCAATAATGACTTCATGACGTTCTCTTGCTTGGGCAGGCTCAACCAAAGCCTCTTTGCCCCTAGTATCGGCAGTAGGGACAATAGCGGGAGTATCACTGGCGGTGTCGGTAGGAGCGGCAGTAGTGATGATCACAGGAGTAACAATAGTCTTTGGAGAAATCTCAGGTGAGAAGATTCTTCCATTTCTTGTTATTTTGCTAGTTCGAGTGATGTTACCGATATCAGGATCAATATCTTTCGCAACTTCATTTGTGACAGCCAACTGATCTTGCTTGACGCCGTAGTAGTAAACGTCAGCCTCATAACTCCAGGGAACAACTTTATTTGAGGAGTATGGTATTGGTCTTGGCATAGAGATGATCAATGGTACAGATCTGGGAGCAGGTGTAATCCTTATGGGTCTTTTGGTGGAGACCCTGGGAGGATTGTCGAAAATGGTGATTATCGAAACATCTTGATAAGGGGTAACTTTTTGAAAATGATTTCTTTACTAGTCATCAGGTGTTGGACGCCTATCTTTAGTAACAAACAACCGTTTGGCAGAGATTTGCAAAGTTGACAATTTTCATCGCAACCTGGGAATAAACCGACTTGTAGTAGATTTTGTTTAACAGTCAACAGAGGAGTAACCAAGTCATTCACAGAGGACACAAAACGATCATCATCAATGGCGTTGATACCTTGTCCATGTCTGGGAATTGGTGCCGTTATTACATTAGGCGTTTTTGGGGACTCAAATTCAAGCTCCTTCGCATCGATAAGGTCCTGCACCTTATTCTTTAAGGCCCAACAGTCATCTGTATCGTGCTCTGGGCTTCCAGAATGATAGGCACATCGGGCGTTTGGGTTGTAGCAAGGAGAAGCCGTATTAGGGTTCTTGGGAGCCTCCTTTAAAATTTCCACATTGGTCCTTAGAAGATGTGGCAACACTTGAGACATGGTCATGTTAATCCGGGTAAATCGTCTCATGGGCACTGCTGGTTTGCGCTGATAATTTCGTTGCTGATTTAGCGCAGGATTAGAGATCATAACAGCCCCTACTGCCAGACGACGGTCAGTTTTGTTTTGATTCCTATGATCATACGCAGCACTGACTTCCTTCTTCCCAACAAAAGGTTTCTTCACCAAACTTGAGGTTGCATATCTTTGAATTTTGCCGCTTTTTATATTGGCATCAACCCGCTCACCAGTCATGATTAATTCGATAAACCCAGATGAAGAACTCCCAATCAGGTGATTGAAAAATGGTCCTGACAAGGTGCCAAGGAACATATCCACTAATTCTATGTCGGATAGAGGGGGCTGGACTCTTCCTGCGAGATCCCTCCATTTTTGAGCATAAGTTTTGAAACCTTCATCTGTTCCCATAGACATACTCTGTAACTGTGTCCTAGTCGGGGCCAAATCAGCATTGTACTGATACTGTTTGTAGAAAGCGGCAGCCAACTCTTTCCAATTACGGACATTGGACCCTTCTAATTGGTAGCCACCTTTAAACAAATAAAATGTAAAATGAAAGACAATGAACACAAAAGTTTATATGTGAAAACGTCCATGATTCATTAAAATGGCATATGAAAAGGAAAAATCAAACCCTTACAAATGGACCTATGTGCCCCGGGTAAGGCACAAGGTTAAAAGTGTGCGATTTGTTTGATAATTATTACAAACCAACATAAATGTTTGAAAGATAAATTACTGCGGTATGAAAGTAATTGGAACAAAGTCTTTTGTTTCCCAGTTGCACAGTCCTCCGTCAACAGTAGGGAAAATCCAATCTTCCAAGCTGCTCTCCTCTTCACTATCCTCCAAAGCATCGACTCCATAATGGGTGATCTTCACTGGTGGCCCTCCAGCACGGGCGCGGCGTACAACCTTTTGAGCAGAAGAAATGAACCCCAAGCCGAATTTATCTGATTTGAAAGGAAAGTCGGGAAGCTTCCCCCAGATTGTGCTTCCTCCTTCTTCAATCACAGCCTTTGCATCTTTGAGAGACGACATCCGAGGCAGAGGTCTGGTAATCATAGGTACAGAAGCCATTGTCTTGGTTGTCGAAATCTCCTGAGCTACCTCTTCAAAATGCTAAAAAGGGGTTTCGATGAATTCACCATCCAATTCTACATAGCGGAAAGAATTTAGATGGCTTATCATGTATTCCTCTTCACTGTGAACAATTATGATTTCCCCCTGGACAGGGTACTTGAGCATTTGATGCAGAGTAGAAGTGACAGCTCCAGCATTGTGAATCCAGGGTCTTCCTAACAAGCAAGAATAGGAAGGACGAATGTCCATCACATAGAATGTAGAGTTAAAGGTTTCAGTTCCCACTTTAATCGGGATGTCCACCTCCCCGTGGACCATCCTTTTAGAACCATCAAAGGCTCTGACAATGATATTGTTGGGCTTCAAGGTTAAACCTTCACAATCCAGTCTCTCCAAGGCTTTCTTTGGCAAGACGTTCAGCGATGAACTAGTGTCTACCAGTACGTGTGCTAGAGTAGTCCCTCTGCATTCCACCGAGACATGCAAAGCGTCATTATGTTTTCTCCCTTTGGATGTTAAATCAGCATCAGAGAATCCTAGACCATTGTCAGCTGTTAAGCTAGCTACACATTCCTAGAACTGATCCGCGGAGGTTTCCTGTGGCACGTGGGCCATCTTCAGGAATCTGATCAGAGCTTTAGCGTGAGCCTCTGAACAAAGCAGCAGGGCCAACATAGAGATCTTTGAGGGGGTTTGCCCCAGTTGTTCCACAACATCATAATCACTTTTCTTGATTATTTTCAAAATCTCTTCCATTTCTTTTTGAGAGGTCTCGGGGATGACCAATGGCTGAGCCCTCATCCTGACGGGCTCTTCTTGGATCCCTTTCCCTCTATGACTAGCAGCAGCAGAGGGGACAACCATAGGAGTTACAGCTTCTTCAATAATTGGAGTTCTCGCAGATATGTTTACCGGTGCAGGGGTAACCTTAGGAGCAACTGAGGGCCCAAAGATTGCCTTTGGAGGGGCAATCTCTGGAGAGAAAATTCTTCCACTGCGGGTGATTTTGCTCGTTCTGGCAATGTTTCCAATGTCAGAAGTCTCTTCATAAAAACTCTCTTCAGTTGATTCAATTTGTTTAATACCGTGGTAGTAGATCTCTCCACCATAGTTCCATGATATTGATTTGTTGGACTTGTACGGGACGGGCCCGGGCATGGTTATCTTCAAAGGTGCAGTCTTTGGAGCGGATGTAATCTTAACAGGTCTTTTGTAGACCTTGGAAAGATTGGCGGATATGGTTATTATTGAAACATCATTGACAGGAGTCGGTGTAACAGGAGTCTTTTCAAAAAGGATTTCTTGGTTATCCATTAGGCGTTGGATGCCCAACTTCAACAATGGACAGTCGGTTGGTAAGGATGAACAAAGGCATCAATCTTCTTCACAACCTGGGAAAATCCCAGCCTTCAGCAAATTCAACTTGATTATCGGTAGCGGAGTTATCAAATCATCAATAGTAGCAACAAACAGATCATCTTCAACAACATGGGCATTGTGGCCATGCTTTGGCATTGGAGCAGAGATTACATTCGAATTTTCAGGGGCGTCGAATTCAACTTCTTTAGAATCTATCAAATCCTGAATCTTATTCTTGAGGGCCCAACAATTGTTGGTGTCGTGCCCCAGGCTATCTGAATGATAAACACACTTGGAATTCGAATGGTAGTATGGAGAAGCAGTATTCGGGTTCTTCGAGGCCTCTTTCAAAATTGCAAGGTTTAACTTTAAGAGATGGGGTAGAACCTGAGCAGGAGTCATGTTTATCCGGGTGAATTGTCGTACAAGCCTTTCCACCCTTGTCTGATTGGTTCTGGGTTGATTGTTTCTGGGCTGATCAGTTGCAGAACTTTGAATCATTACGGCCCCCACCGCTGGCCGACGCTCAACTCTTCCTTGACCTCTTTGGGAGAAGACCGCTAATACTTCCTTCTTTGCTGGAAAGGTATTTTTGATGGCAGCGGAAGCAAATGCATCTTTTTGAATTTTCCCGCTTTTTATGCCAGCTTCAACTCTCTCACCAGTTAGAATCAACTCAGTGAACCCCGCAGAGGAGCTTCCAATCAGATGATTAAAGAAAGGCCCTGACAGAGTTCCTAAGAACATGTCTACTAGCTCTCTCTCAGATAGAGGTGGTTGTACTCGTCCCGCCAAGTCTCTCCATTTATGGGCATACTCTTTGAAACCTTCATTTGAGACCATGCCCATACTCTATAATTGAGTACGGGTTGGTGCTAAGTCCGTATTTTATTGATACTGCTTGTAGAAAGCAGCATCCAAATCTTCCCAATTATGCACATCAGACCTCTCTAACTGGTAGAACCAATCCAGCTGCGTCCCCGACAAACTGTCCTGGAAAAAGTGGACCCACAGGTCTTTGTCAGAAGAATGTGGTTGAGTTTTCCTGACATAAGATCGTAGGTTCATCTTGGGATAAGAAAACCCATCATATTTGACAAATAGAGGTACTTTAAACTTAGGAGGGATCACAATTCCAGATACCAACCCTAACTCTTCAAAGTCCAGCCCAGGCACTCTCTGTATCTCCATGGCAGCTAGACGCTCTTCCAGATTTTTATATTTGTCATTTGCAGGAGGGTACTGTTGTTCTGAATAGTACTCATCTTCCTCTTCTTCAGATTCAGAATCTGAGGGCACGACAGTCTCTTTACCCTTTGTCTCTCCTTCCTTAGAGGTTGATGGAAAATCTAGGACCCTTCTAGCTTGACCTTCAAACCTTCTGCCCATGGTAGCCACACCAGCTCTCTTCTTCTTCTTTTTATCTTTTTCCTTTTCTAGTAGAGTCTTGAGCTCCTCCTGCCCTTTAGCCAAGGTCAAGAGTAGCGGTTGGAACTGTGAATTCTGAGCTTGCAAGTCTTTGACCGTTTGTTCAATATCCATCTTGCTGAAATAAACAATAGAGAGACGAGGAAACTTGGTGTGAAGACCTGTTTATGCATATGATGAATGATATGTATTCATGTAATGCTTTCAAGGATTCAGGAATTCAAATTTGTTTTAAACAAAAAAGAAACACACGTCATATTAATAAGATAGAATTGTTAGTACATCAATGCCCCATGGGCATAATAATACAAAATTCTAATGTAAAAAGACGTTGCACATCCTCTTTGGTGCAATGTAGGTGTTGAGAGTCTGCTCTTCGTGAAGTTGACGAGTCTGTGATCGGTGGATTTAGAACTGACTGTTTATTAAGCTGGTTCGCAAAATGTCGCGGTAAGCAAGAGTCACCACTGTCTTTTATGTTCTCCAACATGGAAAGGACAAAAGCACAGCAAAATTCCTTATTCGAGAATGTTTCTCGGTTCGGGAGGTAGATTTATAGAAAGGGAAGGTGTTAGCACCCTTTCTATCCATGGTTATCCATGGGCTCTTAGGTACTTGCTCTTATGTTTTCAAAAATTGTTTGCTTTTCAAGTGTGTGTGGGTTTTGAAAAAAAAAGTTTCATTTGAAAAATTTCTAAGTAACTCTTGTATCTGTCCTCAAGAGTGTAGGAAAAATTTGTTTGAAAACCTTTTGAAAGTGTAGGTGCGAAAAGTTGTTTTTGTTTGTTTTGAAAAGAGCAAGTACTTAAGAGAAATCTACCTACTCTAAGGAATTAGGTTGTGTAAGAGTCCTTTAGACAGTACTATCCCACTATTGAGAAGTAGGTAGCACCGTCGTTGGAGTTATTCGGGTCAATTCGATTATAGGGACATGTGTGGTCACCAAAGCAATGGTAGGACGCCTTAGAAGTAACCCTAATGTCCTAGATCCTTTGTATCCGAGGCAACCGTTTCGAGGCAACTGGATCTTAGACAGGAGGGCGACCTCTAAGACACCCTATACTTGATGACCACGTTCGAGGCAACCGGTGAGGCGTACCCTAGGAGTGGCATGTGCATGTGTGTTGTTTCATGTTAATGTTTGTCTTGTACATGTTATTTGGGAGCTACGGATTGATTTTATTTTACATACATTCTTTCATGCATTTTTTAACAGTTAGGAGTGCGGAAAATAAATTGCAGAAATGTAAATCTATCTATTACAAGGCGCGGGTCTATACACCGCCAAAAAACAAAGACCCGTTTTGAAAAATAAAGTGCGAGAATTTAAATAAGGCGATAAAATCCTAACTAACTATTACATACTCTGTACAGATACATAAATATAATCAAAAGAAAAATACGCGCGAATAGAAATTTAATCGGGAACGTCCTTAGGGTGTTGACCCTTTTTTAAGAAAGAATTGAATTTTTGTCCCTTTTAAAATTAAAACTAAGAACTAATTAATTAATTATTTATTAAAAGAAAAAAAAATGTTTTTTGTGTTTTTTGTGTTTTTAATGAAATAAAATTAAAAAAGGAAATTAAAAGTTGAAAGTGAAAGGCCTAATTCTAAATTAATTTTACTTATTAAAAAATGTTAAAATTGTTCTAATTACACAACTAATTAATTAATATTAAAATTTATTTACAAAATAAGTTAATAAATAATAAAATGTTTTTTTTTTGGTTTTATTGTGAAAAATGTTAATTGGTTAATTAAATACTTAATAAAACTAATAATTAATAAAAAGGGAAATTATGAAAGAAAATAAAATAAAAAGAGAAAAAGGAAAAGAAAATAAGAACCCAGGGGGGGTGTTTGGGCCAGATTTGGGAGTTTGTTTAGAAATTCCAGCCCACTATTCTCCAGCCATGTTGACTTTGGAGAATTGCCCATGCGCAGCTTTGACTTGGAGTATGATGTTCTTCATCTCCTGGCCACTGGATTATTGTTGAAGACACTTGGCATGCTGGATGAGCAAGGCGCATGATGGACCTTCTTTTTGAACCTACACACAAGCATATAAAGAAAAAATGCATGGAAATTATGGGGGACCTGGGGTTCGAACCCAGGTCCCAACGTTCAAAGCCTGCACGCCTTAGCCACTGAGCCAGTTATTCTAATTGAAATAATAACAATCAGTTAATATTATATTAGAAAATCAAAACATAAGCCTGGAAAAAAAATATAACGCGTTTTTTTTTAAATGAAAAATCAGAGGGAGACGCGTCAGCGTCTTCTTCCTTGGATACTGGATTTTTACCTGCGGATTTTTATCCACAGGTGGTTTCGCAGGCTTCATTCAAAATCATCCTTAGGCATCAAAAACTCCAACTAAGCCCATGGTTGTGATCGTCCATGTCTCCTGATCACGTCTATGCTTATGATTTGTCTCAATTTCACCTGTAGACAAAATACCCAAAAACAAAACCAACGAACCCTAGGCATGGGCATGGTCATACGAAGCCTAAAAATGCAATTGAATATAGCAGTTACATTGGAAATCGGGCATGGAGTATGAATATGCTATTATTTTCCAGAAAGAATGCAAGAATGGAGAAACACGACTCCATGTTCAGAGGTGAGTTCAGGACAACTTACAGTGCGTTGTAGGAGGTCTTAGGGCGCGTTTGTGGTTGCTTTGGCTTCAGGGGGTGGCAAGGAAGAAGGCCCCGTGCTTGCTTTGATCTGAAAATGCTTGCCACTATGTTTTTGGTCTCTCACTTTTTTGACAAATTTCAGTTTTTGTTCTGGCCGTTTCAATGAGCTCTAGGTCCTGAATGCTATATGGCTTGCTTGCATATGTATGTATCAATGAGAATTAAGTCACATTAGGAGCCTTAAACTTGTGCCATTATGTTTTGGATTTTGTTTGACCACCATTGAAGAACATTCCTTTCTTGGTCCAACAACCATGATTTTGTGTACAAAAATAGCTTGCACGAATTTGGCAGCTAGCAAATGCTTCATGAAGGCTATTCAAACCACAAGATACCATTTAATTAACTTTTTTGATTTTATTTAAATTATTATGGATTAAAATGAATTAAATCCACAAAAATTAAATAAAAATGAAAAAATAAAGATATGGTCTTGAAATTAATCATGGGACACGTGTATGGCATGGCAAGGCTGAATCAAGTGGAAGAAAGTGGGCCCTTTTGTCAAAAATTGAAGTTTCAAGGATAGTTGACTTTTGCCATTTCACAAAAATTTCCCAACTTCTCCAATGCACATCTTGCTCAATTTTGATCATATGAACATGTTTTTGGACATTTTGGAAAGGTCTTGAAGTCCTATAACCAATGCCTTTGGTCCCATGTCATTTTGATTTACCAATCTCAAGTTATGGTCTTTGACTTAAAATGCCTTTTTGTTGACTTTTGAAAATGACCTATAATGTTGAAATTGATAACTTTTTGTGAGAGCATTTCTTGGACTTGGAATATGAAGATGAGTTGTAGGAAATGTCATCACCTTCAAAATGAGAATTGTATGGGATTTTTCTGATGAACCATGAAAAAGTTATGCCTTGGTCAAGTTACAGTTGACTTTTCAACTATCCAAAAATGGAAACTTTTGCATCTTGATGAATTTTGAGCCATGCTGGTGAAATCATGATCAAGACTTGATCAAATGATGATTGTGGCTTCAAAATAAGATGTTGACCAAAATTTTTGACTTTTGACTGCCAAATGACCATTTTGCCCCTGCAGTTGATTGTGGAGCAACTAGGGCTTTTGACTATGCAACTTGATGCTATGAGTCTTGCAACTTGACATGTGGATGCTTGACAATGTGTATAGGCACATGGGACTTGATTGAGCCCTTGAAAACCTCAACTTCCTTGCAGGAACCAAAACCCTAATTTTGACTGGCTTAGGAGGATGGTTTGAACTGTGCAACCCTTGAGTAGACTTGAGCAAATTGAGATGATGCTTGTCAAAACTTTGAAGAATATGGGAGGGAAAATTTTGGGGTACAACAACGAGTAAGTTCCAAAACCTTCTTCTCGCTTGCATAGAATTGGGCTTCAAAAGTATCGCGTTCTCCCTTGAGCTGTATCCAACTCCTTTGCAGATCTTCAAGTGATGTTGGCATGTCAAGATGTAGGAGGGTGTATGGAACCTCTCCTTCCATAACAGGCTCTATAATCACTGGGAGAATAGAGGGGTAAGGCATCATAAGACTTTGGGCGCGGGTTCGTACCCACTTGAGGTAAGGCTCAAGGGGGACGGAATTCTTGTGTCCCAAGGTCTTACTGTCTACTTTGTTGGGCATCCTCCAAGCTCGGATAAACCTTTGTCGAAGTCCTTGATTGTCGTTGTCGAAGTCAAAAACCAAGTCTGGAATCAGCATGTCATGTGGGCCATCCCTTCGGGCATACCCAAACTGTCTCAGAGCCAAGCATGGGTTGTAGGTAATGCCTCCCCTAATGCCAAGTAGAGGGACATTAGGGAATTCCCCACAACGGTCGATGATGATAACATTTTCTCTGGACCGAGAACACCAATGAACATCTGAATGTGTAAGAGTCATCAATCGTTGTGACAAGCTCAAACCCTGCTCATTCTTCCAAACTGACTGAGGAAGGTGAGAAATAAACCACCTTGCCAGAAGAGGAGTGCAGCACATGGGAACACCTCTTTTCCTCATTGTTCTAGTGTGAAAAGAGTGTAGGATATCCCCAAGCAACGTAGGCACAGGGTTGCGAGCCATGAAGATTTTGACATCATTCACATCTATAAGCTGGTCAGGGTTTGGGAACGAGACCAACCCATAGATGAGAAGAGCTACAATCTCCTCAAAAGCTTGCAGGTCTAGAGAATTCCAGCAGTGTTGGGCCTTCTCAAACAGGAATTTTGCCAAGAAACCCTTGACACCACTTCTGGTTTCCCAATGACTTGTGACATCTGATGGTTGCAAGTGTAGGGCTTAAGCAACATCTTCAGGCTTTGGATCTCTTTCCATACCATTGAAAGGTAGTTGATGGAGAACAGGAATCCTTAAGAGTTGATAAAATTCCTCCAAAGTAGGCACTAGCTGGTAGTCAGGAAATGTGAAGCAGTGGTGTAGAGGGTCAAAGAACTGGAAGTGAACTTTCACCATGTCTTCCTCTTTGTTGGAGTTGACCAAGTTGAGGAGTCGACCATGTTTCTCAGTGAATGGAGAATACTCTGGAATCTTGGAAGCAAGCTCCTTGAGTTGTGGAGGAATTCTTACAAGGTTGACTTGAATGGTTTTCCTGCGAAGTGAATCCATAACCTACTGTGATCGGTGGGAATGAGAACTAACTGTTTTAGAATGCTGGTTCGCGTTTGCGTTTGTTTTCGCAAAATGTCGCGGTAAGCAAGAGTCGCCACCGTCTTTTATTTTATCCAACAAGGAAAGGACAAAAGCACAGAAAAATTCCTTTTTGAGATATTTCTCGGGTTCGGGAGGTAGGTTATAGAAAGGGAAGGTGTTAGCACCCTTTCTATCTGTGGTTATCCACGGGCTCTTAGGTACTTGCTCACTATGTTTTCAAAAGTTTGCTTTTCTTTGTGATTGTGGATTTTGAAAAGAGTTTCTTGTTTGAAAGGGGTGTAAGTGCGAAAAGTTTTGTTTTGTTTTTAAAAGGAGCAAGTACTTAAGAACATCTACCTACTCAAAAAGGAATTAAATTGTACAAATGTCATTTAGACAATGCTATCCCACTATTGAGGAGTAGGTAGCACCATCGTTGGAGTTTTCGGGTCAATTCGATTAAGGGACGTGTGGTCACTAAAGCAATGTTAGGACGCCATAGCGGTAACCCTAATGTCTTAGATCATTTTATCCGAGGCAACCGTTTCGAGGCAACTTATGATCTTTGGACAAGAGGGCGACCTCTAAAACTTCCTATACTCAATGACCACGTTCGAGGCAACCAAGTGAGGCGTACCCTAAGAGTGGCATGTGCGAGTGTATTGTTTTTCAGTTATATTATCTTTGCATGTCATGGTGAGCTACTGTTGATTTTAAGTTAAGATAGATCTTGTCATGCATAGCCTATTATTCAAACATCTAACAGTTAATAGTTGCGGAATATAAATTGCGGAAAATAAATCTAAGCTATTACAAGGCATCGGGTATTTACATCGCCAAAAACAAACCCTTAAAATTAAATTGCGGAAAGTAAATAAAACGATAAAATAAAATCCTAAGTTAAGACTACTACATCCTCGAAGCAGTTACAATATTAAAATATGGATCAAAAATTAATCGCGCGCAAGAAAATTAAATCGAAGTGTCCTTTAGGGTTTTGACCCTTTTTATTCAATAAAGCATATTTTTGTTATTTTATGAATTAAAAATTAAGTCTAAATTAATGATTGAATTAATTAAATGAAAAGATTTTTTTGGGTTTTTATTATTTAGGGAAATAAAATAAAAATGGTAAAAATATTTAAAAAAAATACCTAATTCTAAATCAATTTTAATTTATTGCAAAATATGTTATTATTAAACCTATTTAAACTAAATAAATAAATTAATTGTTTATTTACAAAAATAAGTAATAAAATTAATGGAATTAAATAAAAATATTTTTTGTTGTTTCTGATTTTTTTTATGAAAAAAAGTTAATTGGTTAATTAAAATAATAATAATAATAAAATAGAAATAAAAAAAAATAATGAAAAGAATTAAAATATAAACAAACTCAGGGGGGGTGTTAGGCTTAATTTGAGGTTGGAGTCAGTAATATCCAGGCCCAAACGTCCAGCCTGTTGGACTTTTTGCGATTCCATGCAAGTTTGTTGATGAGGACTATGATGGGCGTGCAATCTGGGTCACTAGATCTGCCTGGTGGGCCACTTGGCATGTTGATCTCCGAGGCGTCTGGTGGTCTTCATATCTGGAAATTCATTGGAATATATGCAAGAAAATAATAAGAAGCATTTTGGGGGACCTGGGATTCGAACCCAGGTCCCAAAGGGTTTTGCAACGCACGCTCACCAATCCAACTACACTGCATTATTGTTAATGGAATAAAGAGTAAATATAATATGTAAAACAACGTACTAAGCCTAAAAAAAAAAAGCGTGCCACTGATTCGAATGAACCAATGACACAAAGACACGCCATCATCTTCTTCAACGCAACCCTGGTTATTTACCTGTGGATTTTTATCCGCAGGAAGTTTCGCGAGATGTCTCAAAGTTCCTCCCTAGGCCATGTAAATGAAATCCAAGAGTACAAACGTACTCGTCTCTTCCTCCTGGTCATCCTTGTAACCACTATTCGCCTTGATTCTGCCTGTACACGAAATGCCTAAAAACAACACATATGAACCTGTTGCACCCCAAAATTTGCCCTCTCATGTTTCCCAAAGTCTTCCCCTTTGCATGGTTGATCACAAACTCTTGCTTAAGGAAAAGGAAAATTTTTTAGTGATGGGTTAGATACATTTCGATTGGTGCTCTGAAGGAGCCTTTCGATTGGCATTCTGGACAAGCACTTCGATTGGCATTTTGAATGACCCTTCGATTGGTGCTCTGAAGAAGCTTTTCGATTGGCATTCTGGACAAGCATTTCGATTGGCATTCTGAAAGACCCTTCGATTGGTGTTCTGAAGGAGCCTTTCGATTGGCATTATGGACAAGTACTTCAATTGGCATTATAACATTGTCCTTCGATTGGATTTCCAAAAGGTCCATTCGAAGAAGCATTCAAAGGGTCCATTCGAAGAAGCTTTCGAAAAGCATTCGAAGGAAGCCATCAGCCCATTCAAAAGGGAGCATTCGAAGGAGGCCATCAGCCCATTCGAAGGAGGCCATCAGCCCATTCGAAAGGAAGCATTCAAAGGCCAGTTACATGTCATTCAAAATTCAAAAAGGGACAGGATCCCATATGTTTAGCCAACGTTACAAACTCTCATTCATGGCTTTCAAACACATAATTAACGTTACAAATACTCATTCATGGCTGTCAAACACATAATCAAAGTCATTTAAACCTTTGTCTTCCTGTCCCCTCCACCCCCTCTATATAAAGAAATCACAAATGTTGCAAAGGGACACGAAAATATACAAAAAAAATAGAGAACTTGGAGATACGCTGCCAAAAGTCATCAGCACTTCCAGGAAGCCATACCCAATCCTTGCACAAGCCAAAGCTGCCACCCAGCGAACACCTCCACCCTCAGAACTACAGATCGAAGCACCTCTTTTGGTAAAAAAGGATCTAATTTCAAACTCATTTTTTTTAAATTCATTTTTGATTGCATATTCATATTATTACTGCTGTTTGTGAATGATTTAATGTGCTACATATAAGCTACAGCGCAAAGATGGGATTGTGCCATTGCTTGGGCACAATCTGAGTTCCTCCTTCGAATCCCAGGATAAAACAAACACAGACCCAGATTCAGCAGGTGCGAATAAGCAGGAGATTCGAACCGGGGGGGGTAAAATCCCCCCTGGACCTTTAACATATGTTTCGTTTTGCAGGAACTACATCATCAGATTCTTGTTCAGAGTTTCGAAGCTCTGCAGTTTAGCTTCGAACTGGACCCATGACTTCTAGTTCGAAGGATGACATGTCCAGGTCGAAAACCCTCAGAGTTCAGCCCCTTCATGCACCTTCGATCCATCTTCTTCACTGGGTCGAAAGACAGCCTGCACCTCTTTCAACCAAGGCCTTCAGAATTATATTTTTTTTCTTGTTTTGCTGCCTGGCCCATTTGTACTTTGTTTACTTTGTTTTTGTTTATTCCTTTTAGTTTGTTTTTTTTAATCAACATAAAAATCATAAAAATAAATAACTTAGAATTAGGATTTATTTTAGTTAATTATTTTAACTTATTTTCTTCAATTTTAAAATTAGTAGACTTAGGATTTATTTGAATTCAATCCTTTTCATAAACAAAAAATGCAAAAAATATTAGGTATGTTTTAGAGTTAATTTTAATCTTTTTTTTAATTAATTAAATTTGACTTAATTGAACATTTAGAATTTTCCCAAAAAATAAAATAAAACAACAAAAGTTCTTACTCTTAGGATTTTTCAGATTCACGCGCGTTTATTTTATTGTAACTGCTTACTGGGATGTAATAACTTAAACTAAGACCTTTTTTACTGCTTTTATTTCCCCCAATTTTTGGACATGTAAATAATCCCCCTCCCCGAAGCCTTGTAATAACGTAGGATTTACAATTCTCGCACTTTAAATTCATGTACATATATTAACTGTTTAGATGTATGCTAACTAGGATTGCATGGCAAGATCTATCTTAATTTAAAATCAACCACAGCTCACCATAACATGTACAAAGATAACATAAACTGAAAATTGACACACTTGCACATGCCACTCTTAGGGTACACCTCACTTGGTTGCCTCAAACGTGGTCATTAAGTATAAGTTGTTTTAGAGGTCGTCCTCTTGTCCCAAGATCATAAGTTGCCTCGAAATGGTTGCCTCGATAAAAAATGATCTAAGACATTAGGATTACCACTAAAGCGTCCTAATGTTGCTTTAGTGACCACACGTCCCTAAAATCGAATTGACCCAAAAAACTCCAACGACGGTGCTACCTACTCCTCAATAGTGGGATAGCACTGTCTAAAGGACAGTTGCACAATTAAATTCCTTTTTGAGTAGGTAGAGGTTCTTAAGTACTTGCTCCTTTTAAAAACAAAACAATCTTTTCGCACTTACACTTTCTTCAAAATAACAAACTCTTTTCAAAACCCACAATCACAAAGAAAAGCAAACTTTTGAAAACACAGTGAGCAAGTACCTAAGAGCCCGTGGATAACCACTGATAGAAAGGGTGTTAACACCTTCCCTTTCTATAATCTACCTCCCGAACCCGAGAAACAATCTCGAAAAGGAATTTTTCTGTGCTTTTGTCCTTTCCTTGTTGGATAAAATAAAAGACGGTGGCGACTCTTGCTTACCGCGACACTTTGCGAAAACAAACGCAAACGCGAACCAGCATTAAAAAACAGTCAGTTCTCATTCCCACCGATCATAGAACTAGCGACTCTGCTGGGGAATGAATAAGTGAGGTGTACCTTAGGACTAGATCACTCGTGTTTTCATTTGTATTGCTTTATATGCTTTTAATTTTGTGGGCTTGTATCGGAGTTCTATAAATCCTCCACCCGGATTTGGGAAACATTCATAGATATCAATACAATGTGGAAACTGTGCGGGGTATACCGACACGGTTGAAGCAATAGCTATATTAGTGCGACATATTTGTGAGTACCGGTAGCCTTTGAGTCAATCAAAGAGAATATGGGGCCGCTGAGTGATGTCACTAAGCACTAATGACCTAGAACCTTACTTGACCATCTTGGCCTTTTTTAGGGGTAGTGAGATGACCGACTTTGGTGCAGTCCGAAGTTGGTAGATACTCGATACTACACTCATTGAGGATTGTTTTCTTGGAATATTTTGGTCGCCAGTTAAGTGGCTAAACCAAAACGATGAACATAGAAAACAATCCAATGATATTGAGCTCCTTAGAACCCGGTTACTATTTATAGGACAGGTTTTGAGCCAACTAAACTCAAGAGGGTACTTACCTATGAAACCTCCTGCAAGCCTGAAACTAGGGTTTTTTGTGTGACTTGCTTGTACATGTGTTTGTGCATACATCATATGCATCTGCTAACCATTTCAAGGGTTTAGATCTTCATCTTTGTTCTTGTTTTGCAGGACATGGAGTCTCTTCGCAGGAAAACAATTCAAGTCAACCTTGTAAGGGTCCCTCTTCAACTCAAAGAGCTTACATCTAGGATTCCCGAGAATTCTCTCTTCAGTGAAAGACATGGTAGACTCCTCAGCTTGGTCAACACCAACATTGAATAAGATATGATGAAAGTTCTCTTCCAGTTCTTTGACCCCATACACCACTGTTTCACATTCCCTGATTATCAATTGGTGCCTACTTTGGAGGAATTTTCTCAACTCCTGAGAATTCCTATTCTTAGTCAACTACCCTACAACGGTACAAAAAAGGAACCAAAACTTGAAGATGTTGCTCAAGCATTACACTTACAACCATCCGACATCAAGGGGCATTGGGAAACCAAAAGTGGTATCAAAGGATTCTTGGAAAAGTTTCTGTTTGAGAAGGCATGAGAGTGCTGGAATTCTCTTGATCTACAAGCCTTTGAAGAGATTGTAGCACTCCTTATATATGGGCTGGTTTTGTTCCCAAATCCTGATCAACTTATAGATGTGAATGCTGTCAAGATTTTCATATCCAGGAATCCCATACCTACATTGCTTGGGGACATCCTCCACTAATTTTACACACGAACAATGAGGAAAAGAGGTGTTCTCATGTGTTGTACTCCTCTCCTAGCAAGGTGGTTTATTTCTCACCTTCCACAATCAGTTTTGAAGAATGAGCAGGGTTTAAGGTGGTCACAACGATTGATGACCCTCACACATTCTGATGTACATTGGTGTTCTCGGTCCAGAGAAAATGTCACCATCATTGATTGTTATGGAGAATTTCCTAATGTTCCTTTACTTGGAATTAGGGGAGGCATTACCTACAACCCCTGTCTAGCTTTGAGACAATTTAGATATGCTCGGAGGGATGGCCCTCATAACATGCTAATTCCTGACCTAGTTTTTGACTTTGACAACGATGCGCAAGGGCTTCGACAAAGGTTCATCAGAGCTTGGAGGATGCCTAATAAGGTGGATAGTAAGACACTGGGGCACAAGAATTCCACCCCCCTTGAGCCTTACCTCAAGTGGGTACGAACCCACTCCCAGAATCTTATAATGCCATATCCTCACATTCTCCCCTTGATCAAAGAGCCTGTTATGGAAGGAGAGGTTCCATACGCCATCCTACATCCTGACATGCCAACGTCATGGGAAGAAATGCAAAAGAGTTGGATCCAACTCAAGGAAGAGCGGAATACTTTTGAAGCCAGCTTCTATGCTAGTGAAAAGAAGGTTTTAGAGCTTACCCTCCGACTTCACGAGGAAGAGACCCTCAACACTTACATCGCTCCAAAGAGGATGCGCAATGTCTTTTTACATTAAGAATTTTGTAATATTTCGCCCATGGGGCACTTATGTACTAAATTTCTTCTTAATGTGACGTGTGTTCTTTTTTGTCTGCAACAAATTTGAATTTTTGAACCCTTGAATGCATTACATAAATAGCATACCATTCATCATATGCATAACAGGTACCCTTTTACAGGTCTCTTATCTTCTTCGCTGTTTATTTCAGCAATCATCATGTCTGCTGAACCTTCCACCGAGCAAGCTATCAAGGCCCTCCAGGCCCAGAACGCCCAATTTCAAGAGTTGGTCATGAACCTAGCTAAGGGTCAGCAGGACCTGAAGATCCTGATTCTCAAAGAGAGGTAGAAGAAGAAGAAGAGGACCATCCTGTTCAACACCGGACGCAGGTTTGGAAACGGGTTGCAGAATGAAATTGATCTGGATACCCCGTCTGGAGAGAAAGACAGTCCACAAGAAAGGAGGGCTCCTAGCCCTGAAGTCTCCTACAACGAGACAGACTATGATGAAGAACAATATCCTCCTGCTGAGGATAAGTACAAACAGTTGGAGGACCGTTTAAACGCTATGGAAGTACAGAAGGTTCCCGGTCTGGACTTCGGAGATCTAGGTTTATCATCTGGGGTGGTGACTCCCCATAAATTCAAGGCACCTGCCTTTGCCAAGTATGATGGAGCTTCCTGTCCAAAGCTGCACCTCCGGTCATATGTGAGGAAGATCCAACCTTACACTACTGATAAGAACTTATGGATCCATTTCTTTCAAGACAGTCTCTCAGGGACTCAGCTTGAGTGGTTCTATCAATTGGACGGAGCCAGTATCCGCAGCTTGGAGGATTTGGCTGCTGCATTCTTTAGGCATTATCAGTATAATTCCGACCTCGCTCCTATGCGTACCCAACTCCAGGGTATGTCAATAGGGGCGGGTGAAGGATTTAAGGAGTATGCTCAAAAATAGAGAGACCTTGCCGGAAGAGTGCAACCACCTCTAGCTGATCGTGAGCTTGTTGATCTGTTTTTGGAGACCCTGTCCGGTCCATTCTTTAACCATTTGATTGGAAGCTCTTCAGCCGGGTTTACAGACCTTATCTTGACTGGTGAGAGGATTGAAGCTGGTATTAAAGCTGGGAAGATATAGAAGGGTGCCTCATCGAGAACCGAGAAAAGACCATTTAAGAAAGAGTCCAGTGCGGTCTATAGTTCAAGAAGAAAGAGTAGACCTGAACACCGCCAAGCTGTCAATGCGGTTGTTATCTCAAAACCTGCTGGTGCTCCTCAGCATCATAACCAACGAAGGGACGAGAGACCTCAAAGGCAATTCACTCGTCTCAGCATGACCTTGTTGTTGGTGTAAGCCCTAGAGGCCAATACTTTTGGTACTTGTATCGAATTATTTATTAATAATAAAAGGCATTTCTTTATTATGTTTGCTTTCCAAAATAATAAAGTCCCTAGAATGGTTTATTGGTTTAATGAAATGTTAAGTGTGACTTAATCATGAGATCCCATTAAACATAAGACACTATTCTTAAAGTATCCGTAGTCAAGCTTTAATGTGAAGTGGGATAACATTAAAGCACTAAGATTATTATGAAGATAGATTGATGGTCACATCTCATGGATCATAGATAAGGAGTTATCAAGTCTTGACATAGGTATGAATATTAGGAGTAATATTTATACTGGATTGACCCGCTATGAGAATACTACATAGAATGTTATGCAAAGTGTCATAAGTTATTCTCATGATGATAATGGTGTATACCACCCTTCGACCTGAAACCACTATGGACCCTAGATGTAGAGCCAAGTACTTTATTGCTGATCAAATGTCATCCGTAACTGGATGACTATAAAGACGGTTGATGGGTACTTCACAAAGCATGCTAAGGGACATGAGTGACCTAGATGGAATTTGCTCATCCTGCATAACAGGATAAATGTCTAAGGGCCCAATATTGAACTGGACAAGGGTGACACAGTGTATGCCTTGTGTTCAATATAGACATGAGGGCAAAAGGGTAATTGTACAACACAAATATTATCACGGAAAAGGTTTGGTCAGATCACATGACATTTTCGTGACTTGGGTAACAGTGATGTGTTGCTAGATACCGCTCACTGTTTATTATATTAAATGTGTGATTTAATATAATTGCCAACGCCGCGAAAACCTACAGGGTCACACACATAAGGACAGGTTGATGAGAGATAGAATAAATAAGGAACACCGTAAGGTATGGTGCACGTAAGTGTAATACGGAAAGTGGTAAGGTACGACGTGGATAAGTGATATATGGTACATCATAAGGTATGATGTCCATAAGCTTAATTGGGCTTTTAGCTTATAGCCTTAATTGGGCTTTTAGCTTGTAGCCCACACGAGTGATTCTATAAATAGATCCCTTGTGATGAAGCAATTCCACTTGATGCAATTTCGTTTTTTATTCTCTCTCTCACTCAAGGTTTCCGTTCGTGATCAGCTAGCACTGTGACCGGGAGAGATCTGTTCGTGTGGACTGAGTAGAGGCGTTGTTCTTCATCAACGCTCGTGATCACGACATCAAAGGTCTGAATCGCCACAAGAGGTAAATATTTCTATCACTGACCATGCTCATTCGTAAGGATCGCTAAAGGAAAATTTTAAATTCCGCTGCGCTTTTGATCGCAATTTTCCTTCACTTGTCTCAGATTCTGCCACAATTACTGAAGACCAATCTGGTGACCCTAAAAGAAGCTCCAAAGAATCCAAATACAATGTCACCAAGGTATAACCCTAATGCCCGCTGCGCTTTTCACTCTGATAGCCCGGGGCATAATACAGACGATTGTTGGGTTTTGAAGAACAAGGTGCAGGACTTAATTGATGCAAAGGAGATTGAGTTCGAGGCGCACGAGAGGCCTAATGTTGTAACTGCTCCCATGCCCAGACATAGAGTGAATGCTGTAGAGGAAGACTTGTTTGTAGTGTCTGTGGATGATGTTGTTACCCCTCTGATGACTATCAAGAAGAACCTATTGCTAGCCGGTTTATTTACGGGCTGTGGTGAAGGTTGCCCTATGTGTTCTGCTTTACCTACTGGTTGCCCATCTCTGAAGTCAGGTATCCAAAACCTGATGGATAGTAAAGAGATTCTTTTTGAGAAGACTGATGTTCCACCCGTTCATTCTGAAGAAGTTTCCATCATTACCATTTTCGACAATTCTTCCAAGGCTCCCTCGAGGATGCCTGTTAGAATTACATCTGTTCCGAAGACCGCACCTATAATCATCACTGTTCCGGGGCCCATCCCCTATACATCTTACAAAGCTGTTCCTTGGCACTATGGGGCAGATTTTTATGTTCTTGGAGTTAAGCAAGATTTCGGTGCTGATACCGGCGTCAGCAACGTTACTGGGCCTGCTAAATTCACCCGCAGTGGTAGACTTTTCTCACCTGATATTGCTCCGCCAGTTGTCCAAAGACATGTTGTCATTAACCCTGCAAGTGTACCTGCTGCCATTCCTGATCAAGTCCCTGTTCCTACCCCTGTCGCCGAGTGATCTAACGCTCGAGGCAAAGGGATCACCACTGATATACCTGCCCAGACGGAGGCGCCAAAGACAATCACTGTTGAAGCTTCCAAACAGGAGATGGAAGAAATTCTGAAGATTATTAAGAAGAGTGATTTCAATGTAATTGAGCAACTGGGGTAAACCCCATCCAAGATTTCTATGTTATCACTGCTGTTGTGTTCAGAGCCCCATGCCAAGGCTCTGATCACCTTCCTAAAGACGGCCCACGTGCCACAAGAGACATCAGCTGATCAATTTACCGATTGTGTGGCCAATTTAACTACTGATAATGGTTTGGGTTTCTCCGATGCTGATCTGACTGCTCAAGGGAAGAACCATAATGATGCCCTGCATGTCTCCATTGAATGCATGGGCACTACTCTTGCACATGTGTTGGTTGACACTGGTTCCTCGTTGAACGTCTTGCCCAAGAAAGCTCTAGACAGGCTGGATTGTGAAGGTTTGGAGCTAAAGCCGAGTAACATTGTTGTCCGGGCCTTTGATGGGTCTAAAAGGATGGTGCATGGTGAGGTTGATATTCCAATCAAGGTTGGTTCTCAGGTCTTCAATTCTACATTCTACGTGATGGACATTCGGCCATCCTATTCTTGCTTGCTGGGTCGTCCGTGGATCCACAAAGCTGGAACCGTAACCTCAACGCTCCACTAGAAGTTGAAGTACCCAGTCAAAGGCAAGATTGTGACAGTTCAAGGGGAGGAGGAGTACATGGTCAGCCACCTCAACTCGTTCCGGTACGTAGAGATGGATGGGAAGTTCATTGAGACCCCATTTCAACACTTTGAAGAGGTTCCTCAGACACTGGCGTCAGCTGAGACTGTGATGGAATATTCTCCCATGAAGATGGCTTCCTTAAAGGATGCCCGGGCTATTATTAAGAAAGGTGAGTATGCAAACTGGGGCTGACTTCCTGATTTTACTCAGAAGACTAACAAGTTCGGTTTGGGTTTCACTGAAGAAGCTCAAAGGGCTGTTCGAAGTGCAAGGATTGGAAGACCTCCTGTGTTCATCAGCAACTCGGGAGTAAATGCCATCGAAGATGACGTGGAGGAGTCTGAATTCGACAGCTGGATCTATCCTACGACCAACGGTGGACCAAACAACTGGACAGCAAATGATTTCATCCCTATAACTTTTATTACTCAGTAATGAGCTTTTTGTTTCGAATTTGTAACAGACAATGTTTTGAAACTTTATGGCCCGGTGTCTTACCCGGGGCACCGTGGCTTCATTTGTGAGGGCTTTTGTATGCCATTTTCATATATCATTAATGAAAGCATTGGACGTTTTCGCATTTCAAATTTTGTGCTCCATGTCTTTCTTTATTACATATTGAAAAAACAGCTATTTTACACACACTCACATATATAGGTCCCAATCCACTCTGGATCTCACTGGTAACGACTCTGCTACTGCCAGTTATGACTTCGAAAATCCGATCAACTTAGCCGAAGACGAAGGTGAAGATGATTGTGAAGTGCCTGGTGAGCTTGCAAGACTACTACTTCAGGAAGAGAGGGCCATTCAGCCACATGAAGAGCTAGTGGAAACGGTGAATCTGGGTACTGAGTCAGACAAAAAGGAAGTCAAGATCGGTGCAAATCTGGAGCTTAGTGTAAAACAGCGGCTGATTCAGATGCTGCATGAATACGTGGAAATCTTTGCCTGGTCTTACGAAGATATGCCTGGATTAGATACCGACATTGTGGTTCATCGCCTGCCTACCAAGGAAGACTGTCCTCCGGTAAAATAGAAGGTTCGCCGTATGCGTCCAGAGATGTCTGAGAAAATCAAGGCCGAAGTTAGGAAACAGTTTGACGCCGGTTTTCTAGAAGTAACTTCTTACCCTCAGTGGGTCGCCAATGTGGTTCCAGTGCCGAAGAAAGATGGTAAGGTCAGAATGTGTGTTGATTACAGAGATTTGAACAGGGCAAGCCATAAGGATGATTTCCCTCTGCCTCACATCGACGTTCTGGTTGACAATACTGCTCAACACAAGATATTCTCCTTTATGGACGGTTTCTCCGGTTATAATCAGATCAAGATGGCTCCTGAAGACATGGAGAAGACCACTTTTGTTACTCAGTGGGGTACCTTTTGTTACAAGGTCATGCCTTTTGGGTTGAAAAATGCTGGGGCAACGTATCAGCGTGCCATGGTTGCTTTGTTCCATGACATGATCCATCATGAGATTGAAGTATATATCGACGATATGATTGCGAGGTCCCAAACTAAGGAGGAACACCTTGACCATCTACAGAAGTTGTTTGACAGGTTGAAGTTATATAAGCTGAGATTGAACCCAAACAAATGCACCTTCGGGGTACGGTCTGGTAAACTGCTGGGTTTCGTCGTAAGCGACAAAGGTATTCAAGTGGACCCTACCAAGGTGAAAGCTATACAAGAGATGCCAGCTCCCAAGACAGAGAAGGAGGTCAGAGGCTTTCTAGTACGACTGGACTATATTGCCCAATTCATTTCGCACCTAACTGCTACTTGTGAGCCAATCTTCAAACTGCTGAAGAAAGATCAAGTGGTATGTTGGAACGATGAATGTCAGGTTGCTTTCGAAAGAATCAAAGAGTACCTCCAGGAGCCACCTATTCTTATGCCAACAGTTGATGGGAGACCTTTGATTTTATACTTGACAGTACCTGACAACTCAATAGGGTGTGTGCTGGGGCAGCATGACGAGTCTGGCCAAAAAGAGCATGCTATTTATTACCTTAGCAAAAAGTTTACCGACTGTGAGACCCGTTACTCACTGCTCGAGAAAACTTGCTGCGCTTTGGCATGGGCTGCTCGCCGGCTGAGATAGTATATGTTGGCTCACACTACTCTGTTGATTTCAAAAATGGATCCAATCAAGTATATCTTCGAAAAGCCTGCCTTGTCCGGAAGAATAGCAAGATGGAAGATGATCTTGACTGAATATGACATCCAGTACACGACTCAAAAAGCAATCAAGGGAAGTGTATTGGCAGACCATTTGGAACATCAGGCAGTGGATGATTACCAGTCTATGAACTTTGAATTTCCAGACGAGAATATCATGTTCATAACTGATTACGAAACACCTGGACCAGATGAAGGACCTGAGGAAGGATCCCGATGGTCTATGAATTTTGATGGAGCTTCGAACGCTTTGGGTAACGGCATTGGCGCTGTGATCATATCTCCTAAAGGCTCTCATACTCCGTTTATTGCCCGACTATGTTTCAACTGCACCAACAATATGGCGGAGTATGAAGCATGCATTATGGGTCTTCGAGCTGCAATTTACCTAAGGATTAAGTTTCTGAGTGTCTTCGGAGATTCCGCTCTCGTGATCAGTCAAATCAAAGGAGAATGGGATACGAAACACCCAAATCTTATTCCTTACAAGGAGTATGTGTTGACGTTGCTTCCCCATTTCGAGGAGATAACCTTTGAAGACTTCCCAAGAGAGGAGAATCAGTTGGCGGACGCGCTAGCTACGATGTCTTCTATGTTCAAAGTCAAATGGGACAACGAGGCTCCCCGGATCATCATTTGGAAATTGGATGAACCTGCACATTGTTGCGATCTTGAGACTGAAGAGGTAACAGAAAAACCCTGGTATCATGAAGTGAAGAGGTACCTTGAAGCTCAAGAATACCCCGAGGGTACATCTGTTAATGACAAGAAGTTTCTAAGAAGGTTCGCGGCAAAGTTCTTCATCAGCAATGGCATTATTTACAAACGTAACCATGATTCAACCTTACTGCACTGTGTGGATAAGATTGAAGAAGAAAGTATCATGGCAGAGCTGCATGAAGGTACCTTCGGAACTCATTCCAGTGGACATACCATGACAAAGAAAATCCTTCGGGCAGGATATTACTGGTCCACAATGGAAGCCGATTATTATCAACATTCTCGGACATGTCACAAGTGCCAGGTGTATGCTGATAAGGTGCATGTTCCTCCAGTTCCTCTGAATGTTTTGACAGTGCCTTGGCCTTTTGCAATGTGGGGCATGGATATGATCAGCGAAATCAGACCTACGGCATCCAACGGGCATCGTTTTATCCTGGTAGCAATTGATTACTTTACGAAGTGGGTTGAAGAAGCTTCCTTTGCTACCGTAACCAAGAACGTCGTGGCACGGTTCATTCGGCACAACCTGATCTGTCGATACGGCGTACAAGAAAGGATCATTACGGACAATGGTACCAACCTTAACAACAAGATGATCACTGAGCTCTGCGAGCAATTCAAGATACAACATCATAACTCTTCTCCCTACCGGCCGAAGATGAATGGGGCTGTTGAAGCAGCAAATAAGAACATTAAAAAGATTGTGCAGAAGATGACAGTGACATACAAAGACTGGCATGAGATGTTACCATTTTCTCTTCATGGGTACCATACCTCAACATGGACGTCAACAGGGGCAACGCCCTATTCCTTGGTTTATGGCATGGAAGCAGTTTTGCATATTGAAGTTCAGATACCCTCTCTTCGGATCATGAAAGATGCAGGTTTGAGCAAAGACGACTGGATCCAGACCCGACTTGATCAATTGAATCTAATCGACAAAAAGAGACTTACTTCTATTTATCACGGTCAGACGTACCAAAAACGAATGATCAAGGCATTTAACAAGAAAGTCAGACGACAAGAGTATCAAGTTGGGGACCTGGTAATCAAGCGCATCATTTTACCTCAAGGTGATCCCAGGGGCAAATGGACCCCTACTTACGAAGGGCCATTTGTGGTTAAGAACATCTTCTCAAGAGGAGCGATGATTCTAACCACCATGGATGGTGACGACCTTCCTCACCCCGTCAATGCAGACATAGTAAAAAGATACTACACATAATCAAAGACCCGCTAGGTTGACTGGCCTAGGCAAAAATAAGGGCTTCCCAGCAAACCAAAAGGGTTCGGGCAAAAATAAGGGCTGAAGATAAAAAAAAATCTGTACACCTGGCAAGTCGAAAACCTGAAAAGGCGGATTGGGCAAAAATGGGTATCCCGGTGGACCGAAAACCCGAAAGGGCGGTCCAGGAAAAAGTTAGGGATTAAAGCGTAACACTATGTCTCATTGGATCACCTCGCATCCGGACTTCGGTATCAACTATCAGGCTCGGACGACACCAGTCAATCAGATTCATCTTCAACTAAGTAGCAAAGTGATGAGATGCTTGAAGATATAAAGGCAATAGCAAAGCTGGAACCCAGTGGGACTATTCACATAGATGTTTTTGTTTTCTTTTCATAAATTGTATAAATTCTATTTTGTTCGGCGGTGTTCTCTTACTAGGACGTCAGCCTCTTGTACAAAATGCCTATTTACAGGCCAAACTTCAAAACTCAATACAAATTCATTTTCAGAAAAATTTCAAACTGTTTTCCCTTTATCTATTTTGTTTTGCAAAGAACGTCCAATGTTCATTTTTGATATATGCATTTGACATTAATTGCTGCTCATAAATATTTACATGCGAAACAAAGGACTAATTACGGGTGATATCAGAAACAGGGGCAATAAGATTTGTCCGAGTTGTCTAGTTGCTCTGTCCACCAAGGTACCGAGGTATATTCAGCTGAAGAATATGGCTAGGATACCTTCGCTCCCCGCAGAATAAAAACAGTAATGGTAGCTCTCCCCACTAAGACTTGCAACCATGAACAAATCAGCAAGACTCTTCCCAAGCAGAGTTGATCTACCATCAGCCCAAAAAGGCTTGGTATCCCCAAAAGGTCTTAATATTCCTCAACGGAGTATAAGAATGTTCCCCAGCGGAATACAAGATACCCCCATTGGAGCCGTTTCCCCAGCGCAGTCTAAAAAAAGTTCCCCGCCAGGATTAAGTCATCTTGCTCAGTAGATTCTGGAAACTCATCCCTTGCAGAGTACAAAATAGATCTCCCCAGCCAAACTCATAAGGTTATCCTCACAAGAGTCTAACTGGGTTATCCTCAGCAAGTTGCAACTGAAAGATCATCCCTAGCGAAGTTATTTCTTTCCCCAAGCAGGACTTATATCCTTAACAGATTCAATATCGCCAGCAACAGTAAACCATCCCCAACGGAGTTCATCATTGAAACCCCCAACAGAGCTTATCAATGGAATCCCCAGCGAAGTTCTTTCTTTCCCCTCAGCAGAACATCTCTCCCCCATAGAGTATTTCCCCTTGGAGTAATCTCTTCATCCAGTTTATTCCCCAACAGAGTCATCCTCTCCTGCAGGTTTATTCTCACAATCATCTTCGTTCATCATCCCCAGCAGAAACGAAGAACTCAACTCTATTCGCCAACAGATCCGGGATTTATGTTCCCCAGCTAAAACATCACATTCCCATACATCATGAGACATGCATTATGCATCATACGAATACAATCTCATTTATTTTGAGAACATCATTGCCTGATCCATATCATGCATTGTATATGACTGGCCTTTTACCTTACAGGAAAGATGCAATTAAGTTCTCAGCTTAGTCGAAGATCTGACCAGTTCTTAAATCTCAATTGAATTATCATCGGTTGAATTTCAGATAAGGTTCTCAATCTCGACAGTTTCCTCCGTCATAGTGTGGACGAGTACTATAACCTCAACGGTATACTCCTTTGAGCACGAGTCAGTTCCTAGATCTTGATGTTTTCCTCCGTCATAGTGTGGACAAGTTCTATAACCTCAACGGTATACTCCATTGAGCACGAGACAGTTCCTAGATCTTGATGAAGATGTTTCCCTACGTCATAGTGTGGACGAGTACTATAACCTCAGCGGTTTACTCCATTGAGCACGAGACAGTTCCTAGATCTTGATGAAGATGTTTCCCTACGTCATAGTGTGGACGAGTACTATAACCTCAACGGTATACTCCATTGAGCACGAGACAGTTCCTAGATCTTGATGAAGATGTTTCCCTACGTCATAGTGTGGACGAGTACTATAACCTCAATGGTATACTCCATTGAGCACGAGTCAGTTCCTAGATCTTGATGTTTTCCTCCGTCATAGTGTGGACAAGTTCTATAACCTCAGCGGTTTACTCCATTGAGCACGCGACAGTTCCTAGATCTTGATGAAGACGTTTCCCTATGTCATAGTGTGGACGAGTACTATAACCTCAACGGTATACTCCTTTGAGCACGAGTCAGTTCCTAGATCTTGATGTTTTCCTCCGTCATAGTGTGGACAAGTTTTATAACCTCAACGGTATACTCCATTGAGCACGAGACAGTTCCTAGATCTTGATGAAGATGTTTCCCTACGTCATAGTATGGACGAGTATTATAACCTCAACGATATACTCCATTGAACACGAGTCAGTTCCTAGATCTTGATGTTTTCCTCCGTCATAGTGTGGATAAGTTCTATAACCTCAGTGGTTTACTCCATTGAGCACGAGACAATTCCTAGATCTTGATGAAGATGTTTCCATACGTCATAGTGTGGACGAGTACTATAACCTCAACGGTATACTCCTTTGAGCACGAGTCAGTTCCTAGATCTCGATGTTTTCCTCCGTCATAGTGTGGACAAGTTCTATAACCTCAATGGTATACTCCATTGAGCACGAGACAGTTCTTAGATCTTGATGAAGATGTTTCCCTACGTCATAGTGTGGACGAGTACTATAACCTCAACGGTATACTCCATTGAGCACGAGTCAGTTCCTAGATCTTGATGTTTTCCTCCGTCATAGTGTGGACAAGTTCTATAACCTCAGCAGTATACTCCCGGTGGGCACGAGACAGTTCCTAGATCTTGATGAAGATGTTTCCCCCCAATTGAATTATGAACAGGTTCTTAAAACTCAGCTGAAGCATTCTCTCAGTTGAAGTACATGCAGGTTCCTAAATCTCAACAAAGTTAGACTTCCCCAGTGGAATCTTCTACAATAACAGGTATGCAAGTTCTCGCTAAGGAATCTCTTATGCGATCGACACTCCTGCAGATGGCATCTATAAGCCCATCCCCTACCAACAATCTCCAAATGGCATCTGTAAGCCCATTCCTGACATCACAATGCTGATACTACACCATACGAGTGCAAATTTCTGGGCACTCTAGTGTTCAATCATCTTCCACCTTCGGATCACGAAAGGCACGCAAGCCAATCTACATTCTCAAGTTTAAGAAGATTGAACAGGGGAAACTGTTGCACCCCAAAATTTTCCCTCTCATGTTTCCCAAATTCTTCCCCTTTGCATGGTTGATCATAAACTCTTGCTTAAGGAAAAGGAAATTTTTTGAGTGATGCTTTAAATACATTTTGATTGGTGCTCTGAAGGAGCCTTTCGATTGGCATTCTGGACAAGCCTTTCGATTGGCATTCTGGACAAGCACTTCGATTGGCATTTTGAATGACCCTTCGATTGGTGCTCTGAAAAAGCCTTTCGATTGGCATTCTGGACAAGCATTTCGATTGGCATTCTGAAAGACCCTTCGATTGGTGTTCTGAAGGAGCCTTTCGATTGGCATTATGGACAAGTACTTCGATTGGCATTATAACATTGTCCTTCGATTGGATTTCCAAAAGGTCCATTCGAAGAAGCATTCAAAGGGTCCATTCGAAGAAGCTTTCGAAAAGCATTCGAAGGAAGCCATCAGCCCATTCGAAAGGGAGCATTCGAAGGAGGCCATCAGCCCATTCGAAAGGGTCCATTCGAAGGAGGCCATCAGCCCATTCGAAAGGAAGCATTCGAAGGCCAGTTAAATGTCATTCAAAATTCAAAAAGGGATAGGATCCAATGTGTTTAGCCAACGTTACAAACTCTCATTCATGGCTTTCAAACACATAATTAACGTTACAAATCCTCATTCATGGCTGTCAAACACATAATCAAAGTCATTTAAACCTTTGTCTTCCTGTCCCCCCCATCCCATCTATATAAAGAAATCACAAATGTTGCAAAGGGACACGAAAATATACAGAAAAATAGAGAATTTGGAGATACGCTGCCAAAAGTCATCAGCACTTCCAGGAAGCCATACCCAATCCTTGCACAAGCCAAAGCTGCCACCCAGCGAACACCTCCACCCTCATAACTACAGATCGAAGCACCTCTTTTGGTAAAAAAAGGATCTAATCTCAAACTCATTTTTTTTAAATTCATTTTTGATTGCATATTCATATTATTACTGCTGTTTGTGAATGATTTAATGTGCTACATATAAGCTATAACACAGAGATGGGATTGTGCCATTGCTTGGGCACAATCTGAGTTCCTCCTTCGAATCCTAGGATAAAACAAACACAAACCCAGATTCAGCAGGTGCGAATAAGTAGGAGATTCGAACCGGGGGGGGGGGGGTAAAATCCCCCCTGGACCTTTAACATATGTTTCGTTTTGCAGGAACTACATCATAAGATTCCTGTTCAGAGTTTCGAAGCTCAGCAGTTTAGCTTCGAACTGGACCCAGGACTTCCAGTTCGAAGGATGACATGTCCAGGTCGAAAACCCTCAGAGTGCAGCCCCTGCATGCACCTTTGATCCAGCTTCTTCACTGGGTCGAAAGACAGCCTGCACCTCTTTCGACCCAGGCCTCCAGAATTATATTTTTTCTTCTTGTTTTGCTGCCTGGCCCATTTGTACTTTGTTTACTTTGTTTTTGTTTATTCCTTTTAGTTTTTTTTAATCAACATAAAAATCATAAAAATAAATAACTTAGAATTAGGATTTATTTTAGTTAATTATTTTAACTTATTTTCTTCAATTTTAAAATTAGTAGACTTAGGATTTATTTGAATTCAATCCTTTTCATAAACAAAAAATGCAAAAAATATTAGTTATGTTTTAGAGTTAATTTTAATCTTTTTTTTAATTAATTAAATTTGACTTAATTGAACATTTAGCATTTTCCCAAAAAATAAAATAAAACAACAAAAGTTCTTACTCTTAGGATTTTTCAGATTCACGCGCGTTTATTTTATTGTAACTGCTTATTGGGATGTAATAACTTAAATTAAGATCTTTTTTACTGCTTTTATTTCCCCCAATTTTTGGACATGTAAATAATTCCCCTCCCCGAAGCCTTGTAATAATGTAGGATTTACAATTCTCGCACTTTAAATTCCTGTACATATATTAACTGTTTAGATGTATGCTAACTAAGATTGCATGGCAAGATCTATCTTAATTTAAAATCAACCACAGCTCACCATAACATGTACAAAGATAACATAAACTGAAAATTGACACACTTGCACATGCCACTCTTAGGGTACACCTCACTTGGTTGCCTCAAACGTGGTCATTAAGTATAGGTTGTTTTAGAGGTCGTCCTCTTGTCCCAAGATCATAAGTTGCCTCGATAAAAAATGATCTAAGACATTAGGACTACCACTAAAGCGTCCTAACGTTGCTTTAGTGACCACACGTCCCTAAAATCGAATTGACCCGAAAAACTCCAACGTCGGTGCTACCTACTCCTCAATAGTGGGATATCACTGTCTAAAGGACAGTTGCACAATTAAATTCCTTTTTGAGTAGGTAGAGGTTCTTAAGTACTTGCTCCTTTTAAAAACAAAACAAACTTTTCGCACTTACACTTTCTTCAAAACAACAAACTCTTTTCAAAACCCACAATCACAAAGAAAAGCAAACTTTTGAAAACACAGTGAGCAAGTACCTAAGAGCCCGTGGATAACCACAGATAGAAAAGGTGCTAACACCTTCCCTTTCTATAATCTACCTCCCGAACCCGAGAAACAATCTCGAAAAGGAATTTTTCCGTGCTTTTGTCCTTTCCTTGTTGGATAAAATAAAAGACGGTGGCGACTCTTGCTTACCGCGACACTTTGCGAAAACAAACGCAAACACGAACCAGCATTAAAAAACAGTCAGTTACCATTCCCACCGATCACAGAACCCTAGATTCGGGTACACGATTACAGGCCATGAAAACAAAATTAAATGATGCAGACTTGTTACAAACTTGATAAGGATCAAGATTATGCAATCAAATTGGCAAAAAGATGCAAAGAAAATCATTTACGATTTCATGTCCAGAGTAATGTTCGTGGAGACTTACAGTGAGTTCTAGGCAATGAAAAGACTTGGTTTTGATTGGTATAGCTCCACTGGATGTCAAGGAAAAGAGCTACGTTGTGATTTTTATCTGAATCAAACTCCAATGTTGTTTTTGATCTCTCACTTTTCAAGCCTTTTTACAAATTCGTCCTGGCCGTTTCTGCAGTGTTCTATGCGTGTTCTAGGTTTGTGTGGCTTGTGTGCATATAAATCAATCAGTTTAGGTCAAAATTTGGACCAATATCCATGTTCATTGAAGATGGAATATTGGATTTGATCACCATTGATAAGCTTTCCAAAAATAGGCCAAATCTGATTTTTTGTACTTGAATTGACTTGATACGAATTGAATAGGTATTATATGATATTTGCAAGCTGTACAAATCACAAAGATACCATTTCATTAATTTTTGGATTTTATTTGAATTAATATAGATTTATAATGAATTAAATCAATACAAATTAAATAAAATAGAAAAATAAATGTTTGGTCATGAAATTAAAGATGGGACACGTGTGTGGTGTGATAAGACCAAATCAAGTGGAAAAAAGTGGTCCCTTTTGTCAAAAATTGGAGTTTTGAGGATAGTTGACTTTTGGCAATTTTGGAAAAATTCCCAACTTCAACAATGCATAACTTCTTCAATTTTTAACTTTTGGAGGTGTTCTTGGACTTTTTAGAAACCTTGAGATGTCCCCTAACCAACCCTTTTGGTCGCATCTCATTTTGATGTTCCATGCTCAAGTTATAAGCTTTGGAAAAAAAGGTGTTTTTGTTGACTTTCAAAAATGACCTATAATGTCCAAATTTGTAACTTTTTGTGAGAGAATTTCTTGATCTTGGGGTGTGAATATGGATTGTAGGAAATTTTATACTATTAAAAATGAGCTTTGGGTGGGTCATTTATAATAAAGTATGAGAAAGTTATGCTTGGTCAAAGTTGAGTTGACTTTTCTTGCAAAACCCTAATTTAGCAACTTTTGAATCTTGATGAATCTTGAGCAATCCTTGATGAATCATGATCAACCCTTGATAAAATGATGAATTATACTTAAAAATGAGAATGTTGACAAAAAATCTTGAGGTTTGACTGTATTTGGGACACAGTTGACTTTTGCCCTAGCATAGTCGATTTTTGGGCCTTTTGAACAATTGACTGACCAAAATTTCCTCTGCAAGGCTTGAAATTTGACATGGATGAACTTAAGAACATATTAGGACATTGGGGAACACTTGAGGTCATTTTGATGTGAGGACCTTGATGCAACACAAAACCCTAATTTTTACTTGACTATCTTAGGAGGTGATTTGACTATCCAAACCTTGAGCCAACTTGAGCAACTTGGAGATTCTTCTTGACATATCTTGAGGAATATGGGAGGGAAAATTTTGGGGTACAACAGTTGCCCCTGTTCAATTTTCTTAAACCTGAGGATATAGATTGGCTTTTGAGCCTTTCGTGATCCAAAGGTGGAAGATAATTAAACACTAGAGTGCCCAAAAATTTGCACTCGCATGGTGTAGTATCAGCATTGTGATGTCGGGAATGGGCTTACAGATGCCATTTGGAGATTCTTGGTAGGAGGATAGGCTTACAGATGCCATCTGCAGGAATGTCGATCGCATAAGAGATTCCTTAGAGAGGACTTGCATACCTATTGTTGTAAAAGATTCCCCTGGGGAAGTCTAACCTTTGTTGAGATTTAGGAACTTGCCCGTACTTCAACTGAGAGAATGCCTCGGCTGAGTCTTAAGAACCTGTCCATGATTCAATTGGGGGGAAACATCTTCATCAAGATCTAGGAACTGACTCGTGCTCAACGTAGTATACCGCTGAGGTTATAGAACTTGTCCACACTATGACGTTGGGAAACATTTTCATCAAGATCTAGGAATTGTCTCGTGCTCAATGGAGTATACCGTTGAGGTTATAGATCTTGTCCACACTATGACGGAGGAAAACATCAAGATCTAGGAACTGACTCGTGCTCCACGGAGTATACCGTCGAGGTTATAGTACTCGTCCACACTATGACATAGGGAAACATCTTCATCAAGATCTAGGAACTGTCTCGTGCTCAATGGAGTATACCGCTGAGGTTATAGAACTTGTCCACACTATGACGTAGGGAAACCTTTTCATCAAGATCTAGGAACCGTCTTGTGCTCAATGGAGTATACCGTTGAGGTTATAGAACTATTCCACACTATGACGGAGGAAAACATCAAGATCTAGGAACTGACTTGTGCTCAATGGAGTATACCGTTGAGGTTATAGTACTCGTCCACAATATGACATAGGGAAACATCTTCATCAAGATCTAGGAACTGTCTCGTGCTCAATGGAGTATACTATTAAGGTTATAGAACTTGTCCACACTATGACAGAGGAAATCATCAAGATCTAGGAACTGACTTGTGCTCAAAGGAGTATACCGTTGAGGTTATAGTACTCGTCCACACTATGACATAGGGAAACATCTTCATCAAGATCTAGGAACTGTCTCGTGCTCAATGGAGTATACCGTTGAGGTTATAGAACTTGTCCACACTATGACGGAGGAAAACATCAAGATCTAGGAACTGACTCGTGCTCAATGGAGTATACCGTTGAGGTTATAGTACTCGTCCACACTATGACGGAGGAAAACTGTCGAGATTGAGAACCTTATCTGAAATTCAACCGAGGATAATTCAATTGAGATTTAAGAACCGGTCAGTTCTTTGACGTAATTGAGAACTTTAACTGTATCTTTCCTGAAAGGTAAAGGTCAGTCACATGCAATGCATGATATGGATCAGGCAATGATGTTCTCAAAATAAATGAGATTGTATGGTTTGATGCGTATATGCATGTATCATGATGTATGGGGATATAATGTTTTAGCTGGGGAAATTAAATCCCGGAACTGCTGGAGAATATAGTTGAATTCTTCATTTCCGCTGGGGATGGTGAATGGAGGCGATTGTGAGAATAAGCCTTCAAGAGAAGAGAGCTCCGTTGGGGAATAAGCTGGTGAAGAGATTACTCTGTGGGGAATTTTTCTGTGGGGAAGAGATGTTCTGTTGAGGATTTTAACGATAAACTCTGCTGGGGATTCCATTAATAAGCTCTGTTGGGGATTTTGATGATGAAATCTACTGGGGATAGATTACCGTTGTTGGTGATATTGAATCTGTTGAGGATAGAAGTCCTGCTGGGGGGAAAGAAAGAACTTCGTTGGGGATGATCTTTCAGTTGCAACTTGTTGAGGATAACCTTTTGAATTCGGCTGGGGAGATTTATTTGTGCTCTGCAGGGGATAAGCTTCCAGAATCTACTGGGTAAGATGATTCAACTCTAGCGGGGAAGCCTTTTTTAGACTGCACTGGGGAAATGACTCCATTGTGGATATCTTGTATTCTTTCGGGGAACATCTCTATATCCTGTTGGGGAATATTAAGACTGCCGGGGATGTTCTTATACTTGCTAGGGAATATCTTTATACTCCGCTAGGGAATATTAAGACCTTCTGGGGATACCCAGCCTTTTTGGGGCCGATGGTAGATTAACTCTGCTTGGGGAGAGCATTTCTGATTCGTTCATAGTTGCAAGTCTCAGTGGGGAGAGCTACCATTACTGTTTTACTCTGCGGGGAGTGACGGTATCTTGGTCATATTCTTCAGCTGAATCTCCCTCGGTACCTTGGTGGATAGAGCAACTTGTATAGTTCGGACAATTCTTATTTGCCCCTGTTTTTGCGGGAGAAGGTGCCTGCAGAGGCCTTGTGGATCGAGTATCATTCCAACCTATGAGGTGCTTGGTATCTTTCGATTGAAATGACAAGTCTTCTTTCGGTAGGCAAGTGACGAGAGGACAGGACATAGTCGTACGCTTTGATCCCTAATTTTTGCCTGGACCGCCCTTTCGGGTTTTCAATCCATCGGGATACCCTTTTTTCCCAAGCCGCCTTTTCAGGTTTTCGACTTGTTGGGTGTATAAATTTTTTTCATTTTTATCCCTAATTTTTGCCCGAACCCTTTTGGTTCGCCGGGAAGCCCTTATTTTTGCCTAGGCCAGTCGACCTAGCGGGTCTTTGATTATGCGTAGTATTTTCTGATTATGTCCACGCTCTCAGGATGTAGGGAGGTGTCACTGTCGGTAGTGTTGTGTTACCATACTACCAGAAGATCTTCGTTTGATCGTGCAAGATTCATTGCTGGAATTCACGTCCAATGCCTCAATTGATTCAGATGGAGATTTGCCCCTGGCTATTTGGCATTTTGAGAGATTCCTTGAATCTTGACTTATCTGCCCCAGATGATGGGCAATGCTCATTCCGTGCCCCTGGATTGGAAGTGTTTTTTCCACTTGAGGTGACCCTTTTTTATTGATAAGATTTTTTTGTTCACTAGACATTCGTCGCGCGAATTTCTCTGTCGTTTGAACAAATAGTCTTATGCAAACAATGTTATTTTAAGAATGCAAAGCTTATGTCTGTCTTGAAATTTTTTTTTTGAAAATGCATTTTTTTTGTAAAACAGGCAATTTTTGTAAAATGTGATGTCAACTCAGGATTTACAGCAAGCCCTACAGGAGTCAGGATACCTTTGTAACAATATGCTTTCGAACTAACCCATGCTTCAGCTAGGACTTTTAAGGGTTATAATGTGGCCTGGTTCACGGTTTAAGAAACAAAGGATAAAGGCTCAAATTTTATTTGTACCCACCCATTCTTCGTGATGTTCTTCGCTCCTAAACTCAGCTAATCGTGCATTAGATCTTGTTTGAGTCTTTACTCTGATATACCAGTGATGGTTCGGATACTGACAATTTATTTTGAACAGGCAGTCATTTTGTTGAGAGTCTGTAGGATCTCTTTCTTTTTTATTTTATTATCCCTGTCTTTTGCCTGAACTATTTCTTTTTGTGATTACAGTCAGCGGGATGCCCCAGTTTTCCTTAAGTCTCCTTCACAAGTTTTGACTTATTGGGCTTTTATTTTGAGAGATAATGACTGCCTGTCTTTATGATTATACGGAACCAACACCGTCTTTTGTTTCAGAAGGACTTCTTTGATGCCATTCATTGTGCACCTGGATCAACTGAGAAAACTACCCTGCCCCAGGTTATAATTAAGGGTTTTAATTTGTGAAAAGAAAAACTCCAACTTCTTTGGCTCAAAGGGGTTGACTAGGGATTATCTTCCTTATAACTCCACTGTTTAGGATTTGAAACAATGCCTGTACATCGTCAGCGGGGTCTGTTCAAAAGCATATTGTAAGGGTTTTGATATCATTTTCGTCATCCTCCCTTAAAAGGTTTAGAATTTTTTAATCGAGAGTTGAACATCACAAAAAATGAAAGCAATTTGAATATAGTGAATACGAATGGATTAATTCAGAACAGACATATGCAATGCATTGATAAAGTAATAAAGTTTGACATGATAATAATTGTTTGAATAAGCAAAGAAAGATACAACTTCAGAATTTAAATGAACAAAAGTCTCTTAATTTGAACTAGTCATTTCAGGTGGAGAACCCTCAACGGAAGATTTTCATTTCGCCATCCGACATGAATTCCAGCACTCTTCCGTTAATCAAGTCTTGGATCTTGTTTTTCAAAGCCCAACAGTCGTCGGTGTCATGTCCAGGACTATAGGAGTGGTATGCACAAACTGCATCGGGATGATAGCTAGGAGCAGAAGTATTGGGATTCCGGGGAGGATCCCTTAAAAGAATCAGATTGACCTCCAACAAGCGTTTCAGTATTAGAGATGATGGTATATCAGTCTCAGAGAAATGTCTTCCAGACGTATTTTGCTTACGCCGATTACCCCGTTGGCGCTGGCGAGGTTGATGCTGGGCTTGTGACCCTGAAGCAGGCTGACGAGCTTTTCCCTTATCTTCTTGCCCCAAAGGTGGTTGAATGATGACTTGATCTTCAACCCTAGTTGTTTTCCCCACTTGGTCATTTTGAAGTAGTTTGTTGACAAGGACCCTGAGCTCTTATTGTCTTTGAGCCAGGTCTTGAATGAGAGCCATCTGGCCCACCAGTTGTCCCATCATCTGGATCTTCATTATTGCCAACTCAATTTTTAGCCCTTCCAACTGATCATTCCTGACGCCGCCTGGATTCCCTAGGACTAAGCCCCTTGTGAGGAGAGCTTTTATTTCTTCCTGCCCCTGGGATAGGTTCAGGAACATTTATTGAAGTTGAGCGTTTTGAGCCTGGAGATCTTGGTTGTCTTGTGGGAGAGCCATTGTTGAAATAAACAGCAGGAACATGAGAGACCTGTACTGGATAACCTGTTATGCAATGATATGTATGATATATGTATGCAATATTTTCAAGGATCTCGCGGGGTAAACAAGAAACTGTTAGAATTTGAATCTGGTAGCTTGATTGAAGGAGCTTCATGTTGCTGAGAGTCCTTCTTCAAGAGTCAAGCTCACCATATCGAGTGGGTCATAGCCCCTGAATCAAGTTATCATGTTTCGATCTCTAGACGGCATTGGCTAGAGGAAAATAAATCCCCTTGCCCCTTGCTTGACATTTGGTTCATCATAACCTGCATCACAAACCTTTGAGATCCTTGAAATGGTTAAGGAAATGTTAAGGCATGATTTTATGATGTGTATGTTATGCGTTTAAGCAAAAGTGTGAGGTGTTGTAAGTAAACCCTGCAGTAAATCCAAATTATTAGATAAGGACTGTAAACAAAACCTGCAAGGAACTCATGTTGTCAGATAACAAGAATGTGCAAGTAGTTCAAGTTTGAAAGCACACAAGTCACACAATAACCCTTAAATTTCAGGCTGGCATGGAGTTTAGGTATTACCCTCTTTCAGTTTAGTTGGTTCAACCTGTCCTAAAAATAGTAACCGGGTTCTAGAGGATCTCACTATCACTGACTACCCTCGATCGGTCATAATTCCAGTTTAGCAACCTTTTCTTGCGGCCGGAATCATCGCGAGAGTTGTCTCAATGAGTGTAGCATACTGCTACTGTTCTATGGCCAAGTTGGTCAATTTAAAGGTTCTAAGGTCAGTTGGTGCTTAATGACCCCTTAGATGACCCATATTCTCCTTGTTCCAACACAAGGGATATCGGTACAATCTAAAGTGCCACACCAACGTAGCTACTGCTTCAACCGTATCGGTCTATGTTGTACAGTTCCCTCACAGTTTATTGCTACTTACATAAAGGGTATCCCCAGATCCGGGTTAGGATCTATATAACTCCGATACAAGCCCACAAATATAAATCATACAAAGCATACAATTGAAAACACAATGATCTAACCCTAAGGTACACCCCACTTATAATAATCCCCAACAGAGTCGCCAGTTTTGTGATCAGTGGGAATGAGAACTGACTGTTTTGGAATACTGGTTCGCGTTTGCGTTTGTTTTCGCAAAATGTCGCGGTAAGCAAGAGTCGCCACCGTCTTTTATTTTATCCAACAAGGAAAGGACAAAAGCATAGAAAAATTCCTTTTTGAGATATTTCTCGGGTTCGGGAGGTAGCTTATAGAAAGGGAAGGTGTTAGCACCCTTTCTATCCGTGGTTATCCACGGGCTCTTAGGTACTTGCTCACTATGTTTTCAAAAGTTTGCTTTTCTTTGTGATTATGGGTTTTGAAAAGAGTTTCTTGTTTGAAAGGGGTGTAAGTGAGAAAAGTTTTATTTTGTTTTTAAAAGGAGCAAGTACTTAAGAACATCTACCTACTCAAAAAGGAATTAAATTTTACAAATGTCCTTTAGACAATGCTATCCCACTATTGAGGAGTAGGTAGCACCATCGTTGGAGTTTTCGGGTCAATTCGATTAAGGGACGTGTGGTCACTAAAGCAATGTTAGGACGCCTTAGCGGTAACCCTAATGTCTTAGATCATTTTATCCGAGGCAACCGTTTTGAGGTAACTTATGATCTTTGGACAAGAGGGCGACCTCTAAAACTTCCTATACTCATTGACCACGTTCGAGGCAACCAAGTGAGGCGTACCCTAAGAGTGGCATGTGCGAGTGTATTGTTTTTTAGTTATATTATCTTTGCATGTCATGGTGAGCTACTGTTGATTTTAAGTTAAGATAGATCTTGTCATGCATAGCCTATTATTCAAACATCTAACAGTTAATAGTTGCGGAATATAAATTGCGGAAAATAAATCTAAGCTATTACAAGGCATCGGGTATTTACATCGACAAAAACAAACCCTTAAAATTAAATTGCGGAAAGTAAATAAAACGATAAAATAAAATCCTAAGTTAAGACTATTACATCCTCCAAACAGTTACAATATTAAAATATGGATCAAAAATTAATCGCGCGCAAGAAAATTAAATCGAAGTGTCCTTTAGGGTTTTGACCCTTTTTATTCAATAAAGCATATTTTTGTTATTTTTTGAATTAAAAATTAAGTCTAAATTAATGATTGAATTAATTAAATGAAAAGATTTTTTTGGGTTTTTATTATTTAGGGAAATAAAATAAAAATGGTAAAAATATTATAAAAAAAAAACCAAATTCTAAATCAATTTTAATTTATTGCAAAATATGTTATTATTAAACCTATTTAAACTAAATAAATAAATTAATTGTTTATTTACAAAAATAAGTAATAAAATTAATGGAATTAAATAAAAATATTTTTTGTTGTTTCTGATTTTTTTTATGAAAAAAAGTTAATTGGTTAATTAAAATAATAATAATAATAAAATAGAAAAAAAAAATAATGAAAAGAATTAAAATATAAACAAACTCAGGGGGGGTGTTGGGCTTAATTTGAGGTTGGAGTCAGCAATATCCAGGCCCAAACGTCCAGCCTGTTGGACTTTTTGCGATTCCATGCATGTTTGTTGACTGAGGACTATGATGGGTGTGCAATCTGGGTCACTAGATCTGCCTGGTGGGCCACTTGGCATGTTGATCTCTAAGGGGTATGCTGGTCTTCATACCTGGAAATTCATTGGAATATATGCAAGAAAATAATAAGAAGCATTTTGGGGGACCTGGGATTCGAACCCAGGTCCCAAAGGGTTTTGCAACGCACGCTCACCAATCCAACTACACTGCATTATTGTTAATGGAATAAAGAGTAAATATAATATGTAAAACAACACACTAAGCCTAAAAAATAAAATAAAAAGCGCGCCACGGATTTTTATAAAATAAAATAATATTTACCTGCGGATTTTTATCCGCAGGAAGTTTTGTGGGATGTCTCAAAAATCCTCCCTAGGCCATGTAAATGAAATCTAAGAGTACCAACTTACGCGTCTCTTCCTCCTGGTCATCCCTGTAACCACTATTCGCCTTGATTTTTCCTGTACACAAAATGCCTGAAAACAACACATATGAACCCTAGATTCGGGTACACAATTACAGGCCATGAAAACAAAATTAAATGATGCAGACTTGTTAGAAACTTGATAAGGATCAAGATTATGCAATCAAATTGGCAAAAAGATGCAAAGAAAATCATTTACGATTTCATGTCCAGAGCAATGTTCGTGGAGACTTACAGTGAGTTCTAGGCAATGAAAAGACTTTGTTTTGATTGGTATAGCTCCACTGGGTGTCAAGGAAAAGAGCTACGTTGTGATTTTTGTCTGAATAAAACTCCAATGTTGTTTTTGATCTCTCACTTTTCAAGCCTTTTTACAAATTCGTCCTGGCCGTTTCTGCAGTGTTCTATGCGTGTTCTAGGTTTGTGTGGCTTGTGTGCACATAATGGAATCAGTTTAGGTCAAAATTTGGACCAATATCCATGTGCATTGAAGATGGAATATTGGATTTGATCACCATTGATAAGCTTTCCAAAAATAGGCCAAATCTGATTTTTTGTGCTTGAATTGACTTGATACGAATTGACTAGGTGTTATATGATATTTGCAAGCTGTACAAATCACAAAGATACCATTTCATTAATTTTTGGATTTTATTTGAATTAATATAGATTTAAAATGAATTAAATCAATAAAAATTAAATAAAATAGAAAAATAAATGTTTGGTCGTGAAATTAAAGATGGGACACGTGTGTGGTGTGATCAGACCAAATCAAGTGTAAAAAAGTGGGCCCTTTTGTCAAAAATTGGAGTTTTGAGGATAGTTGACGTTTGGCAATTTTGGAAAAATGCCCAACTTCAACAATGCATAACTTCTTCGTTTTTGAACTTTTTGAGGTGTTCTTGGACTTTTTAGAAACCTTGAGATGTCCTGTAACCAACCCTTTTGGTCTCATATCATTTTGATATTCCATTATCAAGTTATAATCTTTCGCAAAAAAGGTGTTTTTGTTGACTTTCAAAAATTACCTATAATGTCCAAATTTGTAACTTTTTGTGAGAGCATTTCTTGATCTTGGGGTATGAAGATGGATTGTAGGCAATTGTATCTGCTTCAAAATGAGATTTGGGTGGGTCATTTCTCATAAAGTATGAGAAAGTTATGCTTGGTCAAAGTTGAGTTGACTTTTCCTACAAAACCCTAATTTAGCAACTTTTGAATCTTGATGAATCTTGAGCAATCCTTGATGAAACATGATCAAACCTTGATCAAATGATGAATTATCCTTCAAAATGATAATTTTGACCAAAAATCTTGAGGTTTGACTGTATTTGGGACACAGTTGACTTTTGCCCTAGCATAGTCGATTTTTGGGCCTTTTGAACAATTGACTGACCAAACTTCCTCTGCAAGGCTTGAAATTTGACATGGATGAACTTAAGAACATATTAGGACATTGGGGAACTCTTGAGGTCATTTGTATGTGAGGAACTTGATGCAACACAAAACCCTAATTTTGACTTGACTGCCTTAGGAGGTGATTTGACTGTCCAAACCTTGAGCTAACTTGAGCAACTTGGAGATTCTTCTTGACATATCTTGAGGAATATGGGAGGGAAAATTTTGGGGTACAACACCTACAAAACATGAACAAAGATGAAAATCCAAAATCCTTGAAATGGTTAGTGGATGCAAATGATGCTTCATGATGTTCATGATGTTATGAACAAGCATATATGTACAAGCAAGTTACACAAGTTCCTAGTTTAAGCTTGCATGGGGTTTCATAGGTAAGTACCCTTTTGAAGTTTAGTTGGCTCAAACTGTCCTAGAAATAGTAACTGGGTTCTAAGGAGCTCAATATCACTGGATTATTTTCTGTGTTCATTGTTTCAGTTTAGCCACTTTACTGGCGACCGAAATATTCCAAGAAAATAACCCTCAATGAGTGTAGTATCGAGTATCTACCAACTTTGTACTGCACCAAATCCGGTCATCTCACTACATCCTAAAAGGCCAAGTTGGTCAAGTAAAGGTTTTAAAAGTCCATTAGTGCTTCATGACATCACTTAGCGGCCCCGTATTCTCTTTGATTGACTCAAAGGCTACCGGTACCCACAAATATGTCGCACTAATATAGCTATTGCTTAGACCATGTCGGTATACCCCGCACAGTTTCCACAACGTATTGCTATTTACCTATGAATGTTTCCCAAATCCGGGTAGAGGATTCAAACCCAAACAATAGAACCAAAGTGTAAAGCATACAAGTCACGCAAGATAAGCATGTAAAGGTGATCTAAACCCTAAGGTAACCCCACTTTTATATATTTCCCCAGCAGAGTCGCCAGTTCTGTGATACGGTGGGAGAACTGACTTGAGGTTTTGCGTTTGTATTTGCAAATGTTTCGGTTTAGCAAGAGTCGCCACCGACTTTTTTTATCCAAAAGGAAAGGTAAAAAAAGCATAGGAAAGACCTTTGAGATGTTTTCTTGAGTTCGGGGGGTAGATTATGAAAAGGGAAGGTGCTAGCACCCTTTTCATCCATGGTTTTCCATGGGCTCTTAGTTACTTGTTTAGATCACTTGCTTTACTTTTCCAATTGTTAGAAATGGTGTTTTGTGTGGTTTTGAAAGTATTTTGAAAAGAGGCCATCGTTTTGGCAATCTTTGTAATGATTCTCGTTCGTAAGAATGTATACAAAGATGTTTGTCTTTTGAAAAATGTTTCAATGTTTTTGAAAGTTGTTTGGAAATGTTTTGAAATTGTGTGTGTTTGTTTGAAAATAGAAAGGATGGTTTGCAAATTGATCAAGTAACTAGATACATCTACCTACTCAAAAGTCTTTCCTACACATTTTTATTCCTTTGATATTGTTGCTTTACCATTGCATTTGGTAAACAACCCTATCTTTGGATGTTAAACGGGACGGGTGTGGGTCATCATATGACCATGATAGCAATGGTGCCAAGTATCTTAGCAAGTTTTAGGGACTAAGATTATTTGTTTTTAGGCAACATTTTGATAGCGTCGTCGAGGGACTATGATCTTTTGTTTTGTTTGATTTTGTTTTGCCAAGATGCCTAGCATGCATACCATGGCCATTTTAAGGCAACAAAGTGAATGAAACCCTAGGGGTGCTTTTGTGTATTGTGTTGTCATTTTTCATGCATTTATGTCTTGTATTAGGTCATGCTATTTGTTTGATTTTTGGTCTTTGCATACAAAACCCTAATTTACTATCATGGTATATGAAAGCAATAAAATGCGTAAAGTAAATCTAAACTATTACAACAATATTATGGGGAGGGGGATACAAGTTTGAATGGGGATATTTGCACAAAAATAAAACCCTAATTCACTATTACAACCAAATTGAATTTATTGTACAAATAAATAAATAAGCAATTATTTAAATATGCAATAAAATGTAAATATGCAAAAAAATGTTTTTGTATTTGTTTTATGCATGAGAAAATAAGTTTATTCATGTCTTAAAAATAAGAGAAAATAAAATGATTATTTTTGAAAGGGTGAAAACCCTAATTTTTGTTTTAAAAGAAAATATTGCTTTTTCTAATTATTTAGTTATTCATTTTTGTTTAAGAAAAATAATAACAATATATATATATAAAATAAATTGAATATGGTATGAAAATATTATTTTAAGTGTATAAATAATAAAAATAAAAATGTATGATATTTTTATATTATTTACAAGTTTTATTTGAGAAAATAAAGTATATTATTATTAATAAACTATTTTATGCCCAAAAAAAATAATAAAAATAATAAAATAAAATGAAAAAAGTTAAGAAAATATTTTTGGGATATTTTAATGTTTAGAAAAAAAATAATAAAGTCAAAAATATAAAGGAAATGAAAAATATGCAAAAATATAGAAAATGGGCCATGGGGGTGCAAAAAGGAAACAGGGGGTGCAAAAAGTAGCAGGCCCAAGGCCCTGGCCCAGGACATCTTCGTCCCTGACCTCCAGACAGCAACTATGCGCGTGTTTTCCTTCAACCTGTATCAATCACATACGTGCACAAAAACGAAATCTTGCAACATGAAACTTATAGCATGTTAACTCACGATTCTAATGATATAAAAAACATGACCTAACTCTAAAAGTTCAAGGAGAATTTTGTCACCCCTAATTTCTGACCTAAAATTTTCAGCATGTTCATCATCCAAATACTCTTAGCTCAGTTAATATAAATACAAATTATGCATATGTACAACTCAAGCAACTTAAGAACTACATTTTTGCTTCACAAACCTAAGCTTAATGATGCCTAAATAGAGAGATAGAAACTTGAAAAATACCTTGTTCAGTTGAGTTTGGATATGGAAATGTATCAACTTTGAGTGAGGCCTGAAGGTCGTGTGAGCTTGCTTGAAGTTCCCTCAAGCTATCCCAATGCTCAGCTTGCCTTGAAGTTGCCTGAATCTCCCTGTAGAAGTCAACCTGCAAACTCAGAAAATGGAAATGGTGAAGCTCGAAACAGGGGTTACAGTTGCTTCACAAGGGCCTGGACAGTTTAGGTGTGATGTATGGAATGTGTTTGAAGTGATTCCAAGCATATCGCACGAGGCAAAATGGAAATGGCTCGTGACTTGCAGAGATTGCCTTGTTTGGGTAGGAACTTGGTGTTTTTGTGTTTTTGAGTGTTTGAGAGGTTGGAAATTCGTGTATTCTACTTGTTACAATGTGCTGAACTTGGTTCAAATGATGCTTAGGCTTGGCTTTATCAGATGGATGAGTTATATTGACTTTTGCAAGTTTACTTGCTTTTAAAGAAAATTTGAGATGACAATGCTCAAGGCCTGTACAGGCTAGCTTGAGGTCTGAACATAGTTGGTAAACTTTGCCTGATAACTGTGGATCTTGTTTGCAAATAAAGATTAGGTCCATGGCTCAAGATAAACAAAGTTACATAAAGCATGCTTTATCAAAGTAGTAATGTGAACTTTATGCCATAAATGGAATAATTCAATGTACAATGCTCCAAAGATAAAAAATGAAGCCATTGTCCACTGAATTAACATTCAATTTTGGAGTGTAAAAAAGATTAGGACCTGTAATGCAAGTACAAGCATGTTTGAAGCTGATTTGCAAGTTGTAACATTGTGCAAAATGCCTTGGACAAAAGTGATAATTTGCCATTTTCATTTCTTCGATTCTCCCTAACCATAAATGATCTCGGAGAGATCTTGGACATTTTGGAAAGCTTGTAACATGCTCTACAATCCATATTTGAAATGAATCTTGAGATTCATCTTGGAACTAGGTGAAACATTTCCATGAAGTTATGTCAAAAATTTGCCTAAACTAGGGCAAAATTTCACTAAGTTAAAATGTTTATGGACCCTTATTCACAAAATCATAACTTGAGATCCAAGCATCTTTTGGGAAAAATTTATGAATCAAAGTTGTAGATTTTGTGGAGGACTAAAACTTTCATGTTGGAAGTTTTCTTTGAATCCAATTGCATCATGATAAAAAAGTTGGGAAAAAATAAGAAATTTTCATAACTTAGAAAATTTCTAAGTTATGAAATTTTTCAAACTTAAACCCTAATTTCCAAATTTGTTTCTTGGTGAAAAAGTTTCATGTTTTGACACATCTTGATAAAAAATGACCCTTCGCACTTGATTTTGACCAAAAAGTCAAAGTTTGACTTTTTAGTGTACAATTGATTTTTGATCAGTTGACTGGAAAATTCATCTGTTAATCCTATGCATTTGAGATCTTTTGAACCTTGTGATTAGGTCAAGATGATTCCACTGAGTCCTTTAAACCATTATTGAACCCAATTTTCCACTGGCTAGGTGAAAATTAGAAATTGCCCTTCTACAGTCAAAACCCTAATTTTGACCATTTTGCCCTTTTGATGATCTGATCAAATTTCTTAAGGAGTTGTGGTCCAAACTTGATCAAATGGTTCATATGAGTCTATAATGTTGATGTGGATCAAAAGTTATGAAGTTTGACTGCAAATTGGCCATAGTTGACTTTTTCCAATACAATTGATTTTTAGGTCAACTGTCCAATTGACTGGGCAAAAATTTGATTCAAGGCTTGAAACTTGGTATGAGCAATCTTAGAGGTCCAATATGAAGTATGAAAGTCACATGAGGCATTGGAAGTCCAAAAATCCATGTGCAAACTCAAACCCTAATTTCAGGTCATCAGTGCAAGGAGATGTCTTAAGCTGAGCAAACCCCAATCCTGTCTGGAGTCCAAAGAGTCTTGTGAGGAAAATCTTGATAAAATGAGAGGGAAAATTTTGGGGTGCAACAGTTTCCTTCGAGCAACCTGCTTCGATCCACCTCTAAACCTGCTTCAATCCACCTCTAAACCTGCTTCGATCCACCTCTAAACCTACTTCGATCCACCTCTAAACCTGCTTCGATCCACCTCTAAACCTGCTTCGATCCACCTCTAAACCTGCTTCAATCCACCTCTAAACTCGCTTCGATCCACCTATAAACCTACTTCGATCCACCTCTAAACCTGCTTCGATCCACCTCTAAACCTGCTTCGATCCACCTCTAAACCTGCTTCGATCCACATACTAAACCTTCGACACACATAGTTTCGACACTATGAATTACAAGTCTATCTTCATACTTTCTTCGATCGACAAGGATAATTGGTTGTGGCATTTGAAGTTTGGATATTTAAAATTTTGACCAATTATTCAACTAATTACTCAAGATATGATTATTGGTATTCCAAGTCTTAAGATGCGTGAAAAAACATTGTGAAGTAGGAAAGCAATCCAAAATTTCTTTCATTTTGACTATGCCATTGAGATCATCTTGCATACTCAAAGTTGTACATTCAGATGAATATGGTCCATTCAATGGATACATAATTCGTGGAAACAAATATTTTTTTGTCTATTGATGAGTTTGGTTGAAGGTTGTAAGTGGTCCATTCGAAGAACACACAATTGTTGGAAACAAATATTGTTTTGTCTGTTGATGAGTTTGGTCAAAGGTTATAAATAGTCCATTCGAAGAACATACAATTGGTGGAAACAAATATTGTTTTGTCTGTTGATGATTTAGGTCAAAGGTTGTAAGTGGTCCATTCAAAGAACACATAATTGGTGGAAAAAAAATATTGTTTTGTCTGTTGATGAGTTTGGTCGAAGGTTGTAAGTGGTCCATTCAAAAGGACGAAATAAGTGGTACAAACATTGTTTTGTCTATTGACTAGTTTGGTTGAAAGTTATGGATCCATGTGATCAAAAAGAAAGGATGGAGTATTCGACATCTTTAAGATATTCAAGATGTTGGTCGAAAACAAGAGTAAGAAAAAGATTAAAGTTCTACAGAGATTCAAGATCTTTGTAGAAGGAATCAAGTTGAAGACATAATTTTGAAGAACATAACAAAATCCTTATGCTATGATGCATAATCTTATGTTGTAGGCCTCCTTGCTTATGAATCCCATCATAATTTAATGCTTACACCCACTTTTGAGCTATTACCCAAGTGTTTAAGTCTTTGTCCAAAAGATCTTTACATTTATGGCATAAAGTTATCATTGCTATTCTTGGAAAGCAAATTTTTTGGTACAAGTTTGTCTTGAGCCCATAATTTGTTTGCTTCTGATTTTCCCCCCACCATAAATCATAGAAAGCAACCCCTCTAAACCAGTAACTTTGGTCCTTCATCTTGGGATCATGGAAAACTTGACATAACTTGATATTTGCATTCCAACCAAACCATAATTTGTTATCTTATAAATTTGGTTACTCCAACTTCCAAAACCTTTTCTCTATAAATAGAGAGGCCATTTGCAAGCTAAAGGGCCCAGTTTTTTGTGTGTTGAGAAATCCTCAAACACTCCCAAACTCTCAAAAACTCAGAACCTGCACACAAGCACAAAACTTGGCACTTTCTAACTTTACACACAAAATCTCAAATCCCTCCTTGCGTTCTTTTGTCCTTTCAATTCACTAAGCTTACATACACCAACCTTAGAACACTCCCAAAACTTCTCAAAACTCCTTGAACTCAGAATCAACATCAAAAGCCACTTTGTTTGCCATTTCTAACTTTGAAGAGCCAACTCCAAAATCCTTCAGTGACTTTTAAAGCAAAGTAGTGATCCCACTAGCTCAAGGAAGGTACATGCAAGCTTAATCCATCATCAAGTCATTTCTGGAAGTCATATAGAGGTCCTTCGAATTTCACTCTAAGAGGTAAGTTTTTCAAACTTGGAACTCTTCATTCAAGCATCATTTGTATATACATTGTGAAGGAAAGATGTAGATATTATATCTAGGAAGTTGACCATACTCTTAGTTTCGATTATCACTGCTTATATATTGATAATTTCATATCTGACCAGTTAGGTTTTAGTTTTGGTACTGAACAAAATTCATGCTAACCTCTGATCCATAGCTTTCAAAAATTACATGGTTGGATTCGTATTCAAATTTTAGGCAGATTTGATATTTACATCTTTCGATTTGGCTGAGAAATGAAGCTTTTCAAAGCTTAACAATGGAGTTATGCATCCCTGCGCACGCAAAGGAATAAGATGAAGCCATGTTCAAATTTTCAGAAATGAGTTCTTTTTATATTTAGTGCAATTTGGATAACTAACGGATGAAATAGGCCACTCCAGTTGTACGAACAGTGCACTAAAGCCTTGCCTTGTAGAAGGTTCTGGGTTCGAGCCCCAGCAAGACCTTTTGTATTTATTTTGTCATTTCTTCCAAACTAACATGCATCTTTATAACATATTGAGTGTTGGCTATTTTGAATGGAAGATATGGAGAACCTGGTTTCAAACCATGGCAGGACCAAAACAAATTTTTATCATTTGTTTGTTTTCATTTCTTTTAACAAACTTTAACATTTTTTCCAACCAATCAAAATAACTCCTTTTGAGTTGATTTTTTGCACACTATTTGTTTTCAATGTCTATTTTATGAATATATAAAATATCACAAAAAATATTTTATTTTCATATTTATTTTAATTAACCAAAAGCTTTCCATAAAAAATCCTAAAAAATTATTTTTTGATTAATTTAATTTCCTTTTAACTTAGGATAAATTTTCCTATTTTTTATTAATCACATCCCCTTAGGTTAATTAGGTCAAAACAATTTTCCTAACAAAAATCCAAAACAAAATCCATTTCTTTTTATATTCCTTGTACATTATATATTTCATTTCTTGTACATTATTCAAGTTCAATATGGTTGTAATAGATAATTAGGATTTAATTTCTTGCAATCCCCATTTGTAAATTTGTGCACCCCATCCCCAAATGATGTAATAGTATGGTAAATTTACTTTATGCAATTTATCACTTTCATATAAATGCTAGTAATTAGGGTTTGTATGGAAAGATAAAATCAATGCTTAGAAAACACTAGCCCAAGATAAATCAAGAATGAAATATGAACACTTGCACACTTGCACCTCTAGGGTTAACTCCACTTGTTTCCTTGAGAAAATGGTCATGTTATGCATGTGAGACATCTTAGCAAAAACAATAAAAAATACAAGATCATAGTCTCTCGATGACGCTTCAAATGTTTCCTTGTAAGTGATCTTAGTCCCTCAAGAGAAATGCTAAGATATCTCACAACATTTATATTCATGACTATACGATGACCCACGCCCGTCCCTTTATATCCAAAGATAAGGCTTCTTACCAATCAATGTTAAGATAACAATATCCAAGGAAGGAAGAAATGAACAAAACACTTTTGAGTAGATAGAATGTTCTTAGGTTCTTGCTCACAATCCATCTTCAAAACAAAAATCTTTTCAAACACACCAAACACTTTCAAAACATGAAATATTTTCAAAAAGTCCAACACTTTGTATGCATTCTTATAGAGACGAGAATCATTACAAGGTTTTCCTAAACGAAGGAGCTTTTCAAAAATACTTTCAAAACCCACCACAATCACATTTTCAAACAAAGCATTTTCAAGTGATCTAGCAAGCAACTAAGAGCCCGTAGATAACTACGGATGAAAAGAGTGCTAACGCCTTACCTTTTCATAATCTACCCCCCGAACTCAAGAAAATATCTCAAAGGTCTTTCCTGTTCTTTTCACCCTTTCCTTATTGGATAAAATAAAAGTCGTGGCAACTCTTGCTATCCGCAACAGTTGCGATAAAACACAAAAAAACCAAGTTAGTTCTACCACCTTATTACATTGGGGATCTTTGGATATTATAATGATTGAGTCATCAATGAAGTTTTGGTACCACATGCATGAGTCTATGATGATGCATTAAATTTTATGTGACATTGCATTATGATGTGATTAAATGATATTGGATGATAAATGGTGTTTGGATAATATGTTGTTGTGAATTGATGACGGCATGAAGGTGTGAGTATAACATGAAGTTATTACGATGTTTGGTGCCTTGCCTATGTGCATGTCTAGTATATTTATTCCTTATGTATTTTATAATGATTTCGATTTACTCACCCTTTCTGTTTGAATGTTGCCTCCACGTAGGTAACGCGCAGGTGATCGAGAATAGTCCGTAGAAGCATTAGAGTATAGCTTTGGAGTGCGTTTATTTGCTTTTGTTTAATAAAGGGAGTCTTTATCTGATATGTAACATTGGAGTTGGGATCTATTGGTTGCGAACCTTGCATGTTTTGTTATCTTGAGATTTTGTATTTTCTATCATGAATTTTTCCATGTTTTAGGTTATGATATTATAAACCGTAAGTGTGAATATGTTATTAACTTTTGAACTACCTTTCATGGTATTGGAATTATTTTATGAAAAGATTTAAGACTCATTAATTCCACTGCGAAGTTCAAAATGAATTAATTGTGATTCTGGAGATGATATCTAAAGTGTTTTCTTTGTAACCCGTGTTACGGAGCAGGAAGAAGCATTATCTGATGTTTTATGAAGATGTGATGCCCTTCTGTGGTCTTTGTTTGATTTTATATGTTCAAGAAATTATATGCGAAATATATGTGAGTTAGAAGGGTGTTACAACCACAACATCTAGACTAATCATGTTCCTCTTGTTTGCAACATCAAACAACTTATAACCTCCAATAGGATGATATCCAACGAGCGACGTCATCTCACCCTTGTCATCCAACTTCTTTCGAAGTTGACCCAGAACGTGTCGAAATGCTATCAAACCGAAAACTTTCAAATGAATTAAACTTGGTTTAAATCCAGACCATACCTCTTATAGAGTCACCATATCAAGCCTCTTTGTAGGGCACCTATTCAACAAATAGGTGGTTATAGAAACGAATTCACCCCATAGCTCTTTCGACAAGTCTTTTTCCTTTAACAAGCTTCAAACCATGTTCATTATCGAACAATTTTTTCTCTCGAAAACACCATTCTGTTGTGGCATATAGGGTGGCACAACTTCACGTATTATCCTCTTTTCATCACAATACTTCCCAAACTCATTCGAGGTATATTCACCTCTACCATCCATTCTAAGAATTTTGAGTTTGTGACCATTTTTCCGCTCAACCATGGACTTAAACTTCTTAAACACATCAAATACTTCGTCCTTTCTATTGATTAGGTATGTTCATAGTTTCCTACTAAAATCATCAATAAAAGTGACAAAGTATCTATTTACACCATACGAGTCAACTTGCATTGGCCCGCAAACATTGGAGTACACCACCTCAAGGTGATGTTTGGTCATATGACCTGCATACATGCTGAAACTACTCTTGGGATCTTTCCTTTCACACACTCTTCACACATCTTAGCTGGAACATTGATTTTTGGAAACCCGGTTACCATACCATCCCTTTGTAATGCGTCGATGTCTCTAAAATTGAGATGTCCAAGATGGAAGTGCCACAACCATGCATCACGACTTATTGATGTAGAAAGACACCTATGCTCCATCATTTTAAGCTCTATCTTGACAGTCTTATTGGCTTCCATAGGCGCTTTAAGGACTAAAACTCCATTTCGATCCAAAATGCGCAAAATCTTGTTTTCCATACGAATTTTGTAATTCTTCTCAAGTAATTGGACAATACTTAAGAGATTGCATTTAATTCTAGGAATTTATATCACATATTTGATCAAGGAATGAACACCATCCCTTCTCATGATCAAAACATCACCGACCCCATCGACTGCTAAAGTGGTATTGTCCGCGAATTTAACCTTATTCTTTGTGGCTTTGTTGATTTTGCTAAACCAGTCCTTTCTACCCATCATATGCATTGAACAAACAGAATCTAAATGCCATCATCATTGCCTTGGACTCCTTCTCAAATCGTTACCATTACATTTTGCTTTGAACGCATTTCTGTAGCATTTTTCGAACTATTGCAGTTGCTATCCAGCAACTTGCAGCTGCTACTATTGTTGTCCAGAAACTTATTACTGCCATAATTCACCTCTGTGATCATAAACAGAAGCGTGCTTTCATCATCCACCTCCCGTCGATCAACCTTAGCCTCATCGCTTTGATTTTCCCTTGATTTTTCATTGTAATCTCTTGCGAAATGACCAAGTCTATGGCAATTGTAACACTTTACATTACTCTTGTCAATCTTATTGGTGTAGTTTCTTTGACCACTACCTTTGGAGCTGCTCTCACCTCTTTTCCCCGTCGAACCCTTTGAATTTTGTGGATCTTTTCCAACAAAATTCTAGAAATTTTCCTTTCCTTTCGATCTTCTACTCTTCTCGTTGAATTGTGCTTGCAACATAATCTCCGCTTTAGCCTTGTCATTTACCCTTCCATCCATCCTTTGCTCATGAGCCTCAAGAGAGCTTTGAAGCTTCTCTTTGCTCAATATCGAAAGATCCTTCGACTCTTCAATCGCCACTACAATGTTGTCAAATCTTGGTGTCAAAGAACGCAATATTTTCGATACAACATTCTGCTCCAAAACAGTTTCTCCGCAAGACTCCATTTATTTCACCAAATGCGTAATAGATGTTACGTAGTCGTTGATTGTCTCCTTCTCTTCTATTTGAACCAATTCGTACAATCACTTGTGAGTTTGTAATCTCACCACCTTTGCTTTATCAGCCGCTTCATAAGCCTTCTTTAAGATCTCTTATTCTTGATTTTCCGAATCACAATCGCCACCTTTTTCAAATTTGTCATTATCGACGCAAGAATGAATCAATAAGAGTGCCTTGTAATCCTTCTTCTTCTCTTCATTAAAGCCAATCTTCTAAGCATTTGTAGCTTCTTCCCAAAGTGAAGTAACTCCATTCTTGATCACCTCAAGAACATCTTGATACCCAAACAAAACCTTCATTTGTTTTGATCACTTGTCATAATTATTCAAATAAAGAATCGGTAGGTTGGTGGGAACTCTATCATTGGAAATGCTAGACATCTTTGCAGCGGATTATAGATCAGAACCAAGGCTCTTTATGCCAAATGTTGGAACATACAAAAACTATATTGGTGAATCAATGGAGAAAAAAGTGATTATTGGGGAAGATGAAGTGAGAAATGAGAGAGAGAGAGAGAGAGAGAGAGAGAGAGAGTAATTGAGGTTGAGAATATAATTTGACATTAACTCTCTAACAAAACATTAGAACATAAGAGGGTATTTATACAAGCTGAACAAAACAAGTGGGAACTAAAAAACAACTTAAAAATAAGCTAAAAACCCAAAACGCAGGTTCGTAATCGGTTACGCATAACATCGTAACCGATTACGCCTTCAATAAATAGAAAAGCAGAACTAAAATTGCCTTCCGTAACCGGTTACGCCTTTTCACGTAATCGGTTACGCCCACGAAAAAGCCAGTCCCTGCATTCCAGAAATGCTTATTTTTTAAAGTTGTTTCCACCAATATGCTCCCAAAAGTTTATGCAATGCGTTTGAATTACTATGTACATCTAATATTTATTAAAGTATGTGTCACCAAGTATTGGGAATGACGAAAGTAATACTTACTCCTGTCACAACTATAAGTCAAAATAAGTACTTTCACATAGATTAAGAAAATTAATTAAGTGTAATTAATTTTCTTGATTTTATGTACAATCAAAGTAAAATTTACTATAATATCCTTAGTTATATTTGATTAATCAACTACCAACATTAAATATTTTTGAATTAAATTAAAGGACAAGCATTACTTAGTTTAAAAATTAATGACTTTTACTTATAATAATGACGAAGATTTAAGATTATTTTTTTCTTCTTATAATTGTGAGCAGAAGGAATAATAATTAAAAAATACAATTGAAAAAAATTTAATTTATATTATTAATTGAAATAAATCATTTATTTTATGACAGTCTTTTTTTACAAATGTATCACTCATCGTAAGATAGATAAATTACTTAATTGTATGAATATCAATCTTGATGATGACGTCATATAATTATTGTGCAGAGAAAAAATATTTGCATATGAACATACTTATATCCATATTGTTAGAAATAAGAGAAAATTTTAAATTTATTTAAAATTTAATTTTTTTAATTGGAATCAAGTGATGGTAGTTATAATAAAAGAGAAAAAAATTTATTTTTATTTTGTAATTTATAAGAAATTGTAATTCATTATTTATAAAATTATCTAATATATTCATTTCTATGCAAATATTTTTCTGTGTATGTAAATTTATTTTTTTCATCCGTCAGTGCACTTCACAAAGTGAAATATACATAGATTATCTACCATATAAGAAAATAATATATTTTAAAAAAGATAATTAAATCTTTTTTTTTAATTGGTTAATTATTTCTTTTTTAGGGGTAATATGGGTTATTAACCCTAATAATTATTATTTTATACAGCTATTGATTATTTAATTTGTTTTCAAAATAAATCGTTTGATTTCCCAACTCAAATGTAATGTATCACATTATTTTTCAAACATCACACCATATCTCTCTTTTGTGCTTTCTCTCTTTCTATCTCTCTCTACCTGTTCTACCTCCTTCTTTCTTTTCTTTTACAAACCATTAACCTTGTTTCTGTTTTCTTCTTCAATTTTTCAGGGCTTTTACTTCAAGATGGATGAATCTAACTTAAGTTATATTTTTTTCTGCTCTCTCTTTCTCATCTTCAACCTTTTTTCTTCTGATTTATTATAGTGTGTTTTGTGTTTTGCAGATATATATTAAAAGTTGTTCATCTTCATCAAGAGAAAAAAAAATAAAGAACAAAAATAGGTAAAAGTATAGAACTCCAATATTTATTTTTATTTGTATAGATATGTCTGCAATTTAGAGTGTTCCATTTTACTGTTCATCTTTATTAAGTTTATATTGATATTCAATTTTTTTAGTGTTTATCTCCGTTTAAGATTTTCTGATGAATTCTTGATGGTGCTTTATTGTGTGTTTTATATTTTTCTTCGTAATGTTTATTATTGTTGGTGTTTCATTTTGTGATTTAGAGCTGATATAATGCTTTGTTGTGTGTTTTATGTTTACGTAGATATGAAAAAAAAGTAGATTTGGAGAAAAGAAATATTTTCTTTGCTTTTTAACTTTATTTTTACTCTCATCTATTTTTTTCTTCAGTTTTTTATATTTCTCATTTATATTGTTTATTGTTACGTATATATTGCTAAAAATTATTAACACTAAAGATGATGTATAAATGAGTGACCTTGATGATGATGTGTGTCTGATTTTGGAGTATCTTAACCTTAGTTTTAGGATATATATATATATGGCCGATCTGTTTTCATATATACTTGGCTGATCTGTTTTCACCTTCATTGTTAATAGGAATTTCTTATATTTTTCAAGGTATGTGTTCTTTCACTGGTTTCACTATTTCTTCTTAACAAGCTTTTTTATTTTTTTATTTTAAATTATTTGGATCAATAAATTATTGTTTTTCATGTTTTCTGTTTTAAATCAGAGTCAAATCACAATAGTTATTTTTCTTGTCAGTTTTTCTTTCTCTATTCTTACCAGTTTTTCAAATTATGTTACAATATTTTATTTTATTTTTGTAGAACGACTCTTTTCTTGTATTATTTAGTTCTGGTGAATGGGACCTTTATTGTGTGAGTCAATATACTTCGAATGCTTGCTATTGGACTTAGGTCACCATAAAATCAATATGGAAAGATAGGCCACTCTAAAATCAATGAGAAGACTTGGAGATTACGGGTGGTAAAATTGATTACATTAATCCCAAGGAGAATATTCGAACATGTAAGGTAAATATAATAGTATTAATTCTTGCTATTAACTCATAATTGAATAGAAAAATTTCAATTACTCTTCACTATTAAATATTTTTATGGCTAATAATTTTAAATATACAATTTTCAAAAATTTTAATTCTAAAAAGGAATTAATATATCAGAAAATTGTCTTATAACACAATACAAGTTATTAAAACATTTAAATGCACAATACAAGTTTAATTTATACGTTAAGAAATTGTTATCTTTTGGGAAACAACACTATAATTTTGTATCTATTATTACTATTTATATAATACAAATTAAGAAGGAAAAAAGTTAATTAATATTTTTTAATATCTCAAAATAATTATAATATTACTTCAATGTAACAGTTTATATATTAGATATTGATGGGATAAATAGTATAAATAACATCTCAAAAAAGTTACTTAAATATTTATCACTAATAAATATAATAAATAAATAAAAATTTAATATTTCTCACTACTTTCAAAAATCATAAGATTTTAAAATTAAGAAAATCAGATTTGGTCTAATCAATGTCATACTAATTAAAAAAAATTGTGTATGAGTTTAGTAATTCAATTTGTCGTTATCAATTACTAAACTTAAAATTTCTCTATGTTAAGTGAGTATATAATTAACAAAATAATCATTTTATTTTTTATAACAATTATTATTTAAGTATTTTATTTTTCATTTTTATTTTTGATCTTACCGGATTAGACTTTGACCGTCACGACTGGCTCCAAGCTGAAGTTGAACGAGATGGGGGGTACCTGCAAGGCACTCCGATGCTAAAGTAAGTGGGAGTACGAGCAGGCAAAAAGTATGAGTATGGGTAAGAGAATGAATACCTGACCCTCTGGGAACAGAGGGTATTTATAGCCCCCAGCCTGGGCCAAGGTCCCTTCATTGGACCGGGCAGGTTTGGCCCAATGAAGGAACTGCCAGGTTCTACGTGTGTAGTGGGGACCCACACGTGGTCTCCTTCCTGGGTGATCTGCGAGAAGTATGGGCGGACGAGGACGCGGTCTTTTCGGAATCCAGATGATGGCGTAATGGTCATAGTCTGCCCTACGAGGAGTGCTCGAGCTGAGGTCGAGCTGGACTGGATGAAGTCGAGGATGTCGTGGACGAGGCTGTAGTTAGTTGGTCGGCGCGACCCCCTACATGGCCGTTTGGACTGGCCCTTCATCTTTGCTTTTGGGCCAGCCCGGTCCAGTCCAGAACAGGAGCCCCCCAAGTCGTGGTTCCTGGAGTAGGAGCCATGACTTGATCTTAGGTCGCCTCCGTCGCGGGGTCCCGTGCCCGGGCAAGAGATGTAGTTCCCCGTGGTACTCGAGGAGTTTCCCCTGTGCCGCTCCCGTGAGATAATTCCTTTCGAGGAGTGCTCGGGGGACTCTTGACGGGCTGTGTTTGTTGAGCACACGAGGCATCTCTTGGGAACTGTGCCGCCACCCTATTGAAGATAGGGTCATCATTGCCTAGGGGAGCTATGCGTCGAGGAGGGAAGTCTGTGGTTCCCCGAGGTGACGTTTTGTATTCCACGTCATCACTATAAATAGGGTCCTTGGGCCCCAGAACATGTTTTTCCTCTTCGTGCTTCTTCTCCTTCCTCTGCCTCTGCTGCTACCGTTCTTTCCAGATATTCATAGGACCGCCGTGTTCTCCATCGCTGATTCCCCTTTCCGCCGTCTCACTTCTTTCCTGATTTCAAGTAAGCGTCTTGTCCCCTTTGCTTTTCCTCTGTGATGTATGATATTTTTCATTGTTTTAGACGTTAGAGACTGTACGCCTGGGATTAGCCCCGGTAGATTCATATTTGGCTCGACAAATCCATGTTTGTGGCCGGCAAACGCATGTTTGTGCCCGGTAAATGCATAGTTTAGGTATTTGACTCGTAGTGCTGCCCGGGATCTTCATGATTCAGGGAGCCTAATTCGTGGTAGTGCCCTGTAAACTCATAGCTCCAGTTTTGGGATTTATGATATCGCTCGCCATGTTCATAGCCTAGGTCGACATATTCGTGAGTGGTCGAGATGTTGGCCCATTTAGGCGATTTGTAGGAAGACTTGTCGTGGTATCTGGGAGTCGGGGAGGTGACTCTACTCTTATTGTTCGAAACACCAACTTTTTTAGTCGTGCATGGAGTGACACGGTTTGTTGCGCCCTTCTTCCCGTCCGTTATGGCGAGTGTGTGGATTTGCTCCCCAATTGACCGGTTTCCTGTGCTTTGTAGGTAACAATGGCGGACGAACCGTGTTCCTCGGGGCGCACTGAGGTGGAAGACCAAAGTTCCGAGGAGAATGTGAATTTGGTCGATACCATCGACGATCCTCTGCTGGAATGGGTGGGCGCCGAGCCCAGAGGGATTGCTTCAGCCTACAGTCGACGCAGTCGAAGTGCGTATACCATCATCGAGCAGGGCGGTAGTCAGCCCGGTTTTCAGAAGAACTTCATTGTCACCAGGCCGACTCTTACTGCGCGGATTTGCTTGGAGTTCCACGAGTACGGGTTCCCCATGTATGATATCGCTTTCAAGGATCTGGGATTAAAGCTCCCCTTCAGCGATTTTCAGGTCGGGGTCTTCAGTCATCTGGAGCTGGCCCCGTCGCAGCTTCACCTAAACTCGATTGCTTTCATCCGGGCGTTCGAGCTGACGTGTCGCTTTCTAAGGATTGGGGCGACCATACTTCTCTTCTTCAGAGTCTTCCATTTACAGCGCCAGTCCCGGGGAGGCAGGAACAGTTGGGTTTCCCTGAAACAGTCGAAGAGACTGTTCAGGATGTACATGGATTCTGTCCGGGGCTTCAAGGACAAGTGGTACATCGTGCGGCCGGTTACCAAAACGGGTTTAGAGTCTGTATATGAGGAAGAAACGGTTGTGACCGACGATCACGGGGAGGCTCTTCTAGACGATGAGGGACGCCTGGTGTTAGGGCGTGTGGCCAAATTTCCTTTGCATTGGACCTCGCGTCACTACGAGCACGGCACCGGGCACTACCATACGTCTGCGGGTGAGATGAGCACCGAAGACGAGGAGGCTTATGGTACCCTCTGCCGGTATGTCGATAGTTTCTTCCCCGCCCGGTGGGCCACGAGGGAGGGGAAGGATATTCTTGACGAAGATGGTTATCCGACCTTTGAAGCCCGACCCATCGATACGAAGGCGCTCGTGGAGTGCCAGTCCTTCGGGCAGGCCGCGAACCTGCTAGGTCATTATTGTTTTGTCTTGTTTGAATTTCTTCGCCTGTTATTTGCTCGTTACTAACCCGGGATTCTTTTTTGCAGGTCTCATGGCCGGACGAAAAGAGAGGCTCCTGAAGCTGAGAGGATAAGAAAGTCAATAAGAGAGTGGTGCGAGCTCCTCAGGCGACGAGGATGGGCCCGCCAACTAGCCTGGGCGCTGCTTCTGGAGGGTCCTCGGACGCTCAGGATGTCGAGCCACATACCGACCTGATACCAAGGAAGAGGAATCGGGTGGAGAGCCAACCGGAGGTCGGCGAGGACTCTAGTGCGGTGAGGTCCTTCGGGTTGCCCCCTGTTTACAGTGATTTCTGGTAAACAACCGCTAGTCCTCCAAACTATCGAATAATCTTAATGACTGTTATTCAATCTCTCTGGTAACTCGCAGGATCGACTAGATTGATCCTAGGATGTATTGGTCATTTGGATAACTCTCATTATAGAACTGGTATTCATGGTTGGTATTTAGAATGTTGTGTAGGTGTTTAACTTACTTCGATTACTCTATTAAAGATCTAATAACATGATCAAGTAAACGCGCGCGAAACTAAATTGCATGAATAAAATTCAATTGTAAAGACATATAAAACTGCAGAAAAGACAAGTAAATGACTTCGAAGCATAAAAACATGTAATGTAAAAGATTCTCTGGAATGTAAAAGATTCGAAATATGAAGAAAGCGTTTAAATGCAAGAAAACAGTAAAATGACTTTAAGTGAAAAAAGGTGTTCGAATGATAAAAGCTTGAAGATAAAGGCATGAAATATACAGAAGTTTCTGAAATGTAAAGTATTTGAAATGGAAAGAAAACATTTAAATGTAAGACATCAATAAAAAGATTTCGAATGAAAATGTTTTAATGCAAAGGCTTTTGAATGGTATTGACATGAAGATAGAGGAAAATACTGGAAATGATAAAGAGTTTTATTAAATCATAAACACTTGGTGTTATCATACGTACATTGCTCGTGCATTCGTTTCCCTAGCCATGTGGTATTTTGAATGTTTACTGAGTTTTTTGTACAATAAATATGACACACGAAATTCTAATGCTAAGACTTCTATTTATACTACTTCGACCATAACGGTCTTGCTATAAGATTCTGCCACGTTCAGAACATGCAAAGCAATGCCTCTCTCTAGCTTCCACGCGTCTTCGAATGCTCCAGCGCATATATTTTAAATTTCGAACATCCCGCTTGCATTTGAATTTCAAATGTTTTGGCACTTCTTCGCTTCGAACGCATTTCTTGGACACAACCTTGTTATTACTTCGAGACTTCTTTTGAAGATATCCTCATAACTGTCACTCGAAGCTCCAAGCTTTGATATGCCCATTCGAAGCACTGCTTCTACCATTTCGAAACATGACATCTTGCTTTATTCCAATCGAAACATCTAACTTGCTTTGCTTCGAATAATATCATCAAAATCTCCAGCCAACAAAATGCCCCTTTAAAATACGTATTTCGATTCCTTTGAGAAATACTTATTTTAAACATATACACAAGATTTTGATGCGACCTTCGAATCATCGTAACATTTATTGCATATGACTCCAGTCACGTCAATCATGACGCTTTTCAGATTCCTTAACCGCCTTGAACCATTTCACAGCATGGTGCAGTTACAAAATAATGATTATCATTTAATCACGCCTATTACCAATATTAACTTTACGCCACCTCCTTCTCAAACCAACCCACGACTACCACGTATCACAATCTTACTCAGTGGATGTTTAAACTTCCACACTATAAAAACCCATCAACTTAGTCTTTTTCTTTTCTTCCCACATTCTAAATCTTTTCTTCCTCTTTTCTCACCGAAACCCTAAAAAAAACTTCCAACACTCTTCAAACAATGTCTTCTTCAACTTCATCTCAACTGAAAAAAGCTTCCAAAAAGAAAGGAAAGAACACACGAACCATAATGGAAAGCAAGGTTGGCACCTACCAAGGTCAATCTGTTCTTATTACTCAGATGATCTCAAAAGAGAAGGAAATGCTCTATGCATCCCAGGTACTAATTCCTAATAACGCCGCTGGCAAGAGGTTAGCTTTAATGGACCCTCTTACAGTCTTTGAAATCTTAAAAGACACCAGAAAATTTTTCCCTGTTTGTTATAATTTTAAACCTCTGTTTAATAAAATGGATACCCCTAAGACAGTAGAGTCTTCTGATTCGACCACCGTGGAAAATCCAATCATTCCCCCTAAGGACCCTTTTGTGCTAGATTATGTAAAGAGTAACTTCAAACCATTTCGATCTTGCCCTACCTCCGACACAGCTTATCACAACTGGTTTACTAAAGTAGAAGCTAAGAAATCCCAGCAATGGGAAGAATTAGGTATTTACAACTTGATTAAACTATCGAAACCAGGCTTTACCTATAGCCACCCATTATTATTCGCGTCCTTATATTTCTGGGACAGTACTTACAATACTTTCCATCCTCCTGGTGGAATGATTACACCCACCTTTTTTGACATAGCAGCCATTACTGGGTTATCACCAATAGGAGAAACCTATATTCCTGACAATGAAGAGCATTCGAGTATTATTGACTTCGAAGTCAAGCTAGCTAGCTTTTCAAAGTTCATCAGCCACTATCACACTGAAGGAGACAGTGTGTCGGATGTGGAACACATTGCTTTCCTTACCTTATGGTTGTCAAGGTATGTCTTTTGCAGCAGATCCCTACAGGTAGCCAGTAGGTTTATTCCTCTAGCTAGAGATTTGCATGAGAATCGAAGGGTGTGTTTGAGCGAACTGCTATTAGTTGATCTTTACGAAAGTCTAAGGTCAGCTGTTTCGAGTTTGAAATCTCACACCTCCAAAAACATCCTGCTAGCTGGCCCTTTCTGGTTACTCCAGTTATGGCTTAATGCCATGTTCGAACCTTCACTATCAACTGCCAACACTATTGCTGAACAAGACCCAGAAATAGCGGATAGAATCATCGGAGGCACTAGGCTGCGAAGACTTACCCCAAACGATGATAAGGATGACTTCAAAGTTCTCTTCTCAAAATATATCATGATTTTCTCCAAGAGGCATAAATTAGAAGAGACCATGGCGCCTTTTGCTTCAAGGACTCATGGACCCTCATGGTTCACCATGGCTCTCTCAAAAGCAGTCAAAAGCAAAGAAATTCAAGATGTATGGAGAGCCTTTTTGCTACCCAGACTAATCTCTTCACGAATTACTCCTGCTAAGAATCAAATCTTCCTTTTTGCTTATCAACCCAACTTCGTTTCGAGACAATTTGGCTTGTGCCAACTAATTCCTGAACCCCTATTCCAAACAGAAAATGCCATCACCTCTGGGCGAACCTTCAAGGCAAGAGAAGCCAAACTATAGCAGGAACAATACCAAGGCTTCGCCCACTTTGAACTAATAACTTTCGAACCTACACACCTTACAGCAAAGGGGTTTCTGGAATGGTGGACAAAGTTCTATCAGACTTATATGTTCGATACTCTTACTATTCAACAGAAACTAACTGATGCATTCGATGTGCAGGTACAATCCAAGAAAGGTATGTTCACTCATGCCAAAGAGATTAATGCTTTTCAAAATTATTTCGAAACTACTTATGATCCCACACACTTGGAATCCACTGTGCATCAAGCGGCTGAGACCTTGAAGGAAAAATTCAAAGAAAAAATTTCTAAGTTAAAATTTCCTTCAGGGTTGTCACCTGAGGATAGGTATAGGTTGGCATTCGAAATGCATCCACCTAAATTTCCTAGATTACCTACCTCAGAACTGGCTCTGGCTTGGTTTCCTCCATACCCTTGGTGGTTCACTTGCAAAGAAATGTTCAAATATCTTCAAAAGAAACCAAAGCCATCTGAGACTGTGACATGGGCTCGACATTGGCTCCACGATTTCCCAGGACATCTTCGCTATGACCTTTCTGCCATGTCGATTAAATCTGATCAAGGCACAGGTGCGAATGCTTGGGAAAATCCCAAATGTTTCTCATTTTCTACATTTTTAACTTTTGCCTTAATTGTTTCGATTTTCAGCCATCAGGATAAAGACTGCTGCTTCAAAGTCAAAAGAAGGGAGCGCCTCTCAGGCCTCTGTCGAAACCATTGATACTGTGACTCTATCCAAACCAACAACAACAACACCAGTAATAACCAGTGCTCTAACTCCACAGGTAATCACTTAGCCTTGATGTTTCGAATACACTAATGTTTCATGATTCGCATCTAACTTATTGTTTAAATCTTTTCAGACTAACAAACTCCCGCCAACCACTCCAAAGAAACGAAAAACAAACAATAATGGGGAAGACCCCAATGCTGGAGGGAATTTACCAGCTGCTTCGAAGAAGCAAAAGAAGGAAATTTCCAAAAGTGTTGTACCAACTAGTGTCTCTGGACTCGATTCCAGGGATGCTGCTCCCTCACCTAAATCCAAAATTCCATCTTCGACCTCCAACGTAATGTTGGAACGCATAGCTAGCAACCTCTCTTCTGAGAGTCCACAGGTAAATTGAACTTTAAATCTTTCACAAAAATAATTATTCATTACCTCGGTGCATACTCTCAACATTCTTTTTCCTCTGCAGGACATTTTGAATCCAGCTCTTACCACTTCGACTTCACCATCAAAAACTGCTGCTCCGATCAACTCCTCTCCTCAAGGGGATTCCAGCAACCTGGTGCAGAACAAAGGGTTCTCCAATATGGCGGTTCTGGCTGGGGCTTCAGAGCAGCAAGATGACCAGAGTACTTCTCCTTCTTTAAAAGAAACAAATGAAGCAACGCTTCATGAATATGCAGAGACTTTACAAAGAACTTCTCTTCAAAAGTCCCCTCTTGAAACCCTTCAAGAGGATCCAAAGGACAATCACGCTGAAGGAGAGAAAGCTGATTCTGACCAAAGAAACGAAGAATCTGCAGAGGAAGAGTCTGAGGAAGAAGATGCCAACGATGGTTCGACTGCTGGGACAGAGTCAGATGCAAATAGCAGCAAGAATGAAGATATCGAAGTGGTGGATTTGGATGATAATGAAGAAGATAATGAGCATGAAACGAATGAAGGTGAAGGTGACACGACCAATAAACCCATAGAAGTCGAAATGGATGTGACTCTCATGCGCGTGTGTGATCGGTGGATCTGGAACTGACTGTTTAACGCTGGTTTCGCGAAATGTCGCGGAAGCAAGAGTCGCCACCGTCTTTTATTTTCTCCAAATGGAAAGGACAAAAGCACAGAAAAATTCCTTAAAGAGATTGCTCTCGGTTCGGGAGGTAGATTATAGAAAGGGAAGGTATTAGCACCCTTTCTATCCATGGTTATCCATGGGCTCTTAGATACTTGCTCATTTGTGTTTTCAAAAATGGTTTGTTTGCTTTTCAAATGTGGGTTTTAAAAAGTTTCTTTGAAAATTCCAGTTCGACTCTTGTATCGGTCCTCAAGAGTGTTTGAAAAATTTGTTTTCGAAAGCTTTTTGAAAAGGTGTCGGTGTGAAAAGTATTTTTTGATTTGTTTTGAAATTAGAGCAAGTATCTAGAGTCGTCTACCTACCCTAAGGAATTCATCTGTGTAAATGTCCTTTAAAGTAGTGCCATCCCACCATTGAGAGGTAGGTAGCACCACCGTTGGAGGTGTTCGGGTCAATTCGAGGTTCGGGATATGGTGATCACCAGAGCAATAGGAAGACACCTTAGAAGCTACCCTCATGCCAGGTTCCCGGATCATGAGGACTTACTAAGACATCCTCTACTCGACGATCACCTTTCGAGGCAAGGCAACAGTGAGGCGTACCCTAGGGGTGGTGTGTGCGATTCGTGTGTCGTTTTCATTTATTTTTGTCTTTTGTCATGTTATTGGTGATCTAGTGCTTGTTTTTATTTTTGTCCATACATTCTTTCATGCCATTTAATTAACAGTTAAAAATTGCGGGAAAAGTAAAAGATTCTAAGCTATTATAAAAGGCGCGGGTCCACATCGCCAAAATTTCTCGAACCCGATTTGACAGAAAAATAAAGAATTAATGAAAATAAAGTGCGAGCAATTAGTTACACGACTTTGGGAGAGATACATCAAAATTATAAAGAATAGAAAATAAATACGCGAATTAAATGAGAATTAAAAAAAACGATGAATTAATTAAAATTAAAAGGAAAGGAAATTGTCTTTTTTTTTGGTATTTTTGATATTTTATGATTTTTATGATTTTTATGGAAAAAAGAATCGAATGCAATTAAACCTAATTCTAGTTGTTTTTTAATTTATTAAGGAAAAATACATTAAAGTTTTAACCTAAAATTAATCTAATTAATTTACATGTAATTTAATTACAAAAATAAATATTTAAGATTTTAATTATTATGAAAGAAAAAATAGAAGAAGAATAAAAATTATCATAAACCCTAGTTCTACAAATTTTAAATTAATTATGAAAACATTACTATTAAAACTAATTTAATAACTAAATCTAATTAATGTAATTTATTTATAAAAATACTAAAATAAAATATTTATTATATTTTTTCTCTTTTTTCTGATTTTTTGATGTCTTTTATATATTATGAAAAATATTAATTTAATTAAAAAAACAATAATTAAAGAAAGCAAGAAAATAAAATATAAAGAAAATAAAAAGATTTTGCAAACCAAAGGGGGGTCTGTCCCTGATTTGAGGTGTTTCTTTCAGCAATCTGGCCCAAGATTCTGAGGCCCTTTTGACTTTTTCCAGGCAGCGTGTGATGCATTGACTAGGGTGCATCCTGTCCTTTAGATCTGTGCCCTTGAATTGATCTCATCCTATGCATGAAAGGCTGGATTTTGTGGACATACGGTGGTCTTTGATGCTGAAACTGCGTGTGAATACCAAATGAAAAATAACATTGAAAGAGTGAAGACCTGGGGCTCGAACCCAGGTCTTGAACGTTACCACACATATGCCTAACCAACCAAGCCAAACGCGCGTTCTGATTATAATATACCTAAGAAAAAATATAAAATAAAACAACGTTAGTGGGGCCTCCGCGCGCGAAAATTTGAACCAGCCATCCATGCCTCGCCACCTAAGCGTCTTCCTCATTTGTTTTCTTTTTCCTGAAACATAAAAACATAGGCCACGGTTTTTCAAGTGTTCTTTTAGGCCACTTTCGGGAAAATAGCGAATAGCCATTGGATGCTCATAAATTGAGCGCGAGGGTGGATTCATAATCGTTTGGGCATGCTGATTTGAGTCATGGTACTATGGTGGTCTGATTTTACCGCGTTTGGAAACCCCCAATTTCAAGCTTGCAAAACCCTAATCTGCATCCATGGTGAATTCGCATACAGTGCATAAAAATCCAATCAAAGTACATGGTTAGCTTTATAACACATTACTTAGCATGAATCTACAAATAAAATGCCATGAATATGCGTAAATTGTAAAGCACGATTAAAAAAAACGTGAGAAAATTTGGACTTCTGTACAATGATTCAAGGGGTTAGGATTGATGTTTTTGATCCAGGAAGGTTGCTTGATGTCCTAGGAATGCAATGGAAAGAACTTTGTGGCTTAAAACGACCTCTAACCCTATTTTCAGTTTTGAGTTTTTAAGCAAAATTTTCAAGTTGGTTTTCCAGGTTCTTGCGCAGTTTTTTTGGTTCCTTTCATTAGGTTTGTGTTCTTTGTATAAGTATGAGTGAATTAGGTCAAATAAAACAATCCAAATCCTTGGCATTCATGGTTTGAGAGATTTGATTTTCAAAGATCTTTTTTTCAATATTTTCCATGCTATTTTCTACCAATCATGACCAATTCTCTTCAAATCTTCCCATATTTGATTATGCACGAATTATTGAGTATATTTCATGCACCAAAAGATTGAAAAACTTAGGTTAAATATTTTTCATGTATTTAATTGATTTAAATGAATTATTATTAATAAAAATTCAAATAAATAAATAAAAAAATGAAGAAATACTTCCCTTTGGGCCAAGTGGTCGTGCACATGCTTGGGCTGATGAATTGTGGAAGAAAAATAGGCCCATTATCAATTTTAGGTCATTTGAACCAATGTTGACTTTTCAAAATATCCAAAATTTTCCCAACTTCCACAAGGCATAACTTGCTCAATTTTTAAGCTTTGCTCATGTTCTTGGACATTTTGGAAAGGTCTTTGAGTCCTCTAACCAATGTCTTTGGTCCCAAGTCATTTGGATTTACCAATCTCAAGTTATGGCCTTTGACTTAAAGTCCCTTTTTGTTGACTTTTGAAAATGACCTATAATGTTGAAATTGATAACTTTTTGTGAGAGCATTTCTTGGACTTGGAGTATGAAGATGAGTTGTAGGAAATGTCTTTCTCTTCAAAATGAGCTTTGGATGGAATTTTTCTGATAATCCATGTAAAAGTTATGCTTTGGTCAATTTACAGTTGACTTTTTCAACTGTCCAAATAAGGAAACTTTTGCATCTTGATGATTTTTGAGCCAAGCTTTGAGAATCATGATCAAGCATTGATCAAATGATGTTTGTGGCTTCAAAATGAGATGTTGACCAAAAATTTGAACTTTTGACTGTCAAATGACCATTTTGCCCCTACAATTGACTGTAGTGCAATTAGGGTTTTGACTGTGCAATTTTGTGCTGGAAGTCTTGAAACTTGATATGAGGATGCTTGACCATGTTTATAGGCATGTGGGACTTGATTGGACCCTTGGAAACTTCATTTTCTTGATCAGAACAAAAACCCTAATTTTGACTGTTTAGGATACCTTTGCACTGTGCAACCCTTGGGGAATTTTGAAGCTTGACTTGGCAATTTTTTTGAAGAATATGGGAGGGAAAATTTTGGGGTACAACAGTTGCCCCTGTTCAGTCTTCTTAGACCTGAGGATGCAGATTGGCTGACGTGCCTTTCGTAATCCGAGGGTAGAAGATGATTGAACACTAGAGTGCCCAGAAATTTGCGCTCACATAGTAGCAATATGATGATGGGAATGGGCTTATAGATGCCATTTAGAGATTGCTGGATAGGATGATGGGCTTATAGATGCCATCTGGGTGTCGATCGCGTAAGAGATTCCTTAGCGAGAACTTGCGTACCTGCAAAAGAAAAATGAGTACCTGACATGTTGCAGGAGCTAGTCTTCAGATGCTTGATATAGGTGTGTCCTGACTGGTTACAGGAGCTGGATCTGGAGTTTCAAAAGGTGATGAATGAACCAGAGATTGTTACTACCTCAACGGGAACAGTGAGAGAACCTTGGGTAACTTCAGCTTCAACAGCAGTTTGAGAAAATCTTGGTGGGAATTATCATCTCCGCAGGATCGGGGAGAGAACCATAGGAAATTATAATCACAAAAGCGGACGTTTGAGAAAAACCTAGGATGGAATTATCATCTCCGCACCGTTGGGGAGAGAACCATAGGAAATTATAATCTCAAAAGCGGACGTTTGAGAAAAACCTGGGATGGAATTATCATCTCCGCACCGTTGGGGAGAGAACCATAGGAAATTATAATCTCAAAAGCGAATGTTTGAGAAAAACCTGGGTTGGAATTATCACCTCCACAACATTGGGGAGAGAACCATAGGAAATTATAATCTCAACAGCAGACGTTTGAGAAAAACCTGGGATGGAATTATCATCTCCGCACCGCTGGGGAGAGAACCATAGGAAATTATAATCTCAACAGCGGACGTTTGAGAAAAACCTGGGTTGGAATTATCACCTCCACAACATTGGGGAGAGAACCATAGGAAATTATAATCTCAAAAGTGGACGTTTGAGAAAAACCTGGGGTGGAATTATCATCTCCGCACCGTTGGGGAGGGAACCATAGGAAATTATAATCTCAACAGCGGACGTTTGAGAAAAACCTGGATTGGAATTATCACCTCCACAACATTGGGGAGAGAACCATAGGAAATTATAATCTCAACAACGGACGTTTGAGAAAAACCTGGATTGGAATTATCACCTCCACAACATTGGGGAGAGAACCATAGGAAATTATAATCTCAACAGCGGACGTTTGAGAAAAACCTGGATTGGAATTATCACCTCCACAACATTGGGGAGAGAACCATAGGAAATTATAATCTCAAAAGCGGACGTTTGAGAAAAACCTGGATTGGAATTATCACCTCCACAACATTGGGGAGAGAACCATAGGTAATTATAATCTCAACAGCGGACGTTTGAGAAAAACCTGGATTGGAATTATCACCTCCACAACATTGGGGAGAGAACCATAGGAAATTATAATCTCAAAAGTGGACGTTTGAGAAAAACCTGGATTGGAATTATCACCTCCACAACATTGGGGAGAGAACCATAGGTAATTATAATCTCAACAGCGGATGTTTGAGAAAAAACTGGATTGGAATTATCACCTCCACAACATTGGGGAGAGAACCATAGGTAATTATAATCTCAAAAGCGGACGTTTGAGAAAAACCTCTGATAACTTCTACTGAGTCTTCATCAGAAAAATCTGTTTGGGGTCGATTTAGCTGGACTAGAGAAAGCCTTGGACTGGATAAGAAATCTTTGGAGTCGATTAACTGAACCGGTCTAGGTCTTGAAATATGATTGAGAATTTAACTGAATCTTTCCTGAAAGGTAGAGGTCAGTCATATGCAATGCATGATATGGACCAAGCAATGATGTTCTCAACATAAATGAGATTTGTAAGATATGATGCGTCTATGCATGCTATAATGATGTATGTGATGTTTTATGAATGTGTTTTTCATCTAGGAAAGTAAATCCTTGACGGGTGCCGGGAAGTCACTCCTGGGCTGATGTTGGAGAATAGATTTTGCTTCCGCTGGGGATGATAGTTGCAAGAATACCGGTAGGAGAAGATGACTCCGTTGGGGAATAAACTTGGCGAATGGAATAACTCTGCGGGGAGGAAAGTACTCTAACGATCTTGCTGGGAAGCAATACTCTGTGGGGAGAGAGATACTTCGCTGAGTTGTTGATAATAACTTGCTGGGGATACTCTTGTTGTGTTGGAAGTGCTGATAGACTTCGCTGGGGGTAAGAGAACTTCGTCGAGGACGCTCTTTCCATGGCTTTTGGATGAGGATAACCCAGTTATATCCTGTTAAGGAAATAACTCTTTGAATAAAGCCGGACGACGTGTTCGTGCTCTGTGAGGATAAGCTTCCAGAATCTACTGGGGATAAGCTTACTGCTTGGGGAGATGGACTCCAACTTTCCTGGGGAACTAGATTGGACTCTCTTGGGGGAGTTTTGAACTGCGGGGGAAGTGATTCCTTTGAATGTTGATATGCCGCCGGGGAACAATCTTTAGACCAAGACTTCCGGGGATGCTTGTTAAGAATATGTATATTGCTGCTGGGGAATGTTGAGATCTGCTGGAGGATACTCAACTTCCTTAAGGCCTGATAACCTTGCTTGGAGAAGAGTGCACTGACTTGCTGGCTCACTCTCTGGGGAATTAAGATGTACTGGTTGCGTTCGTTAGCTGAACTCACCTTGATACCTTGGTGGACAGAGCGATTAAACTGTTTGGACAACTCATCATTGCCCCTGTTTCTGAGGTGGGAGAGGAAGACCTGTGAGGTGCTGATAGTTGTTGATGAACAAACCTTCTTCTAGTAGGCAGGTGATAAGATGCCGGGACATAGTCGTACGCTTTGATCCCTAATTTTTGCCTGGACCGCCCTTTCGGGTTTTCAGTCCACCGAGATACCCATTTTTGCCCAAGCCGCCTTTTCAGGTTTTCGACTTGCCGGGTATACAGATTTTTTCATTTCATCCCTTATTTTTGCCCGAACCCTTTTGGTTCGCCGGGAAGCCCTTATTTTTGCCTAGGTGTATCAACCTAGCGGGTCTTTGATTGTGCGTAGTATTTTTTCGACTATGTCCGTTCTCAGAAAGTAGGGAGTTGCCCCTGTTAGAAGTGTTTTGTCATGCCACCAGAAGATGTTTGATTAGGCAAGATTCGTTGTTGGAATGCCCCAAGGCGACTCAGGCGGAGATTTGCCCCAGGCTATTTTGGCCTTTGAGAGATTCTCCGAATCTTGATTGGACTGCCCCAGATGATGGACCATGATCATGTCTGCCCCTTGATTGGAGGTACTTTTGTTCATTAGGTATTCATCGTGCGAATTTCCCTGCTGTTCAAACAAAGAGTCATATACAAACAAAGTTATGTTAAAAATGCAAAGCCTATGTCTGTCTTGAAGATTTTGAAAATGCATTCTTTTTTTATAAAACAAATGAATGTTTGTAAAACGTGATGTCAACTCCTTCTTTATAGTAAGCCTTAAGGAGTCAGGATACTTTTCGTAACAGTATGCTTTCGAACTAACCCATGCTTCAGCTAGGACTTTTAAGGGTTATAACATGGCCTGGTTCACGGTTTAAGAAACAAAGGATAAAGGCTCAAATTATTTACACCCACCCGCTCTTCATGATGTTCTTCAAACCTAAACTCAGCTGATCGTGCGTTAGACCTTGTTTGAGTCTTTGCTCTGATTTTCTAGTGATGGTTCGGATATTGACAGTTTATTTTGAATAGGAATTCATTTCCTTTTTTGTTGAGGGTTTGTAAGACCTCTGATTTTTGTTATCCCTTTCTTTTTTTGCCTGAACTGTTTCCTTTTTTGGAATTACAGTCAGCAGGATGCCCCAGTTTTGTAAGTCTCCTTTATAGGTTTTGACTTTTTGGGCTTCTTTCTTTTTTTATCTTGAGAGATATAATGACTGCCTATCCTTATTGATTATTCGGAACCATCATTGTCTTTCTTCGTTTTGTAAGGACTTCTTTGGTGCCATTTGTTATGCACTTGGATCAACTGAGAGACTACCCTGCCCCAGGTTATGATTAAGGGTTTTAAATTTCGAAAAGAAAAACTCCTACTTCTTTGGCTCAGAGGGGTTGACGAGGGATTATCATCCTTATAACTCCAGTGTTTGGGGATTGAAACAATGCATGTACCTCATCAGCGAGGTCTGTTCAAAAGCATACTGTAGAGATTGCGGTATCGTTTTCGTCATCCTCCCTCAAGAGGCTTAGAATTTAGAGTCGTTATCAGAAAAAATATGAAAATAATTTGCATTTAGTGAATACGAATATATTGTTTCAGAACAGACATATGCGATGCATTAATGAAATAACAATGTTTAACATGAGTAAATGTTTGACCAGAAGAGAATTGCAACTTGAACATTCGAATGAACAAAAATTTTCCAGTCTCAGGATTTTGTCACTTCAAATGGTGAGTCTTGCAGGGGTAGTAGAAGAACTCGGCCTGACCATCTTGGGTGAATTTCACTGCTCCTTCGTCAATCAGGTCCTGAATCTTGTTCTTCAGAGACCAACAGTCATTTGTATTATGCCCCGGGCTGTCGGAATGATAAGCGCAACGGGCGTTGGGATTATACTTTGGTGACGCTGTATTCTGATTCTTAGGAGGGTCCCTTAATGTAGTCAGATTTAGTCTCAACAAGTGTTGTAGGGCTTGAGACAGCGATGTGTTGAGCTGGGTAAATTGCCTCCTGGGCTTGTTTGGCTCACTCTGATCAACCCTTTGCTCCGGGCGAGGTTGTGGTTGGACCTGTGAAGTGGTAGCAATTTGAAGAGATCTATTTTTCCCCATACCAGACTCTTGTCCTCTTGGAGGCTGATCAAAGACTTGGCCCCTGGCTCGGACTGATTGCTTCATGTTGGATCTGTCTTGGCGGAGTTGACTGATCATGGCCCTCAGCTCTCCTTGCTCCTGAGCTAAACCTCGAATGAGGGCCCTTTGCCCCAGCATCTGGGTTTTCAGTGTGTCTACCTCAGCTTGTAGACGTTTCAGTCGTTCGTCCTTGTCATCTTCAAGACTCTTTCTGATCAGATTCCCCATGATGAGTGTCCTCAGCTCCTCCTGCCCCTTGGATAGACCTAGGAAGATTTCCCTGAACTGAGTCTCTTGAGCCTGAAGGTCCTGGTTATCTTGTTGGGAAGCCATTGCTGAAATAAACAGCGGAGATGATAAGTGACTTGTCCAAAGGGTACCTGTTATGCAATGATATGTATGATATGCATGTAATGTTTTCAAGGACCTCGCGGGGTAAACAAGAAAATTTGTTAGCATTTGGATCCGGTAGCTTGATTGAAGGAACTTCGGGTTGTTGAGAGTCCTTCTTCCAAGGTCAAAGGCTCACCATATCCAGTGGGTCATAGCCTCTGACTTTAGTCCTCATGTCTGGTTTTGATTTCCAAACAACCTTGGTTAAGGGAACCTTCTTCAAGAGTCAGAGCTCACCATATCAAGTGGGTCATAGCCCCTGACAATTTTGTCTAGAGGAAAATAAATCCTCTTTGCCCCTTGTTGGGATAGCTGATTCACCATGACCTGCATCACAAGCCCTTGAGATCTTTGACATGGATTAGTCCTTATGAGGATGTATGCAATGGTATGATGTCATGCTATGCATGGGGTAATGTAGGTAAACCCTGTTACGAGTCCCAATTAAGGACTGCAAACCAAAACCTGCAAGAAACTCAATGCACTCTGTTAGGAGTCCCAATTAAGGACCAAATAAAACCTGCAAAACACTCAGTAAACCCTGTTATGAGTCCCAGTTAAGGACTATAAACAAAACCTGCAAGAACTCAGTACACTCTGCTATGAGTCCTAATTAAGGACCATAAACAAAACCTGCAAGAAGTTCAGATGTCAGATAACAAGCATGCAAGTAATCAAGTACGAAGGCACACAAGTCACACAGGAGAAGCCCTTAAAGTTTAGGCCAGCATGGGGGCTGGGTATTACCCTCTTGAAGTTGGTGGGCTCAACCTGTCCTATTAGAAGTAACCGGGTGCTTAGAGGATCCCAATATCATTGACTACCCTCAATCGGTCATAACTCCAGCATCGCAATCTTTTCTTGCGGCCAGAACCATCACGAGAGTTTAGCCTCAATGGGCGTAGCATACTGCTACAATTCTAAAGGCCAAGTTGTGTCAATTAAGGTTCTAAGGTTGTTGGTGCTTAATGACTCCTTGGAAGACCCATATTCTCCCCGTTTCAACACGAGGGATATCGGTACAGACCAAGGCGCCACACCAACGTAGCCACTGCTTCACCCATGTCGGTATACGCCGGACAGGTCCCTCACAGCTTATGCTACCTAAACAGGGTATCCCCAGATCCGGGTTAGGATCTATGTAACTCCCATGCAACCCACAATAGTAAAGCAAGCAAGTCAATACAATTGAAAACACAGTTATGAACTAACCCTAAGGTACACCTCACTTTATAAATATATTCCCCAGCAGAGTCGCCAGTTCTGTGATCGGTGGATCTGGAACTGACTGTTTAACGCTGGTTTCGCGAAATGTCGCGGAAGCAAGAGTCGCCACCGTCTTTTATTTTCTCCAAATGGAAAGGACAAAAGCACATAAAAATTCCTTAAAGAGATTGCTCTCGGTTCGGGAGGTAGATTATAGAAAGGGAAGGTATTAGCACCCTTTCTATCCATGGTTATCCATGGGCTCTTAGATACTTGCTCATTTGTGTTTTCAAAAATGGTTTGTTTGCTTTTCAAATGTGGGTTTTAAAAAGTTTCTTTGAAAATTCCAGTTCGACTCTTGTATCGGTCCTCAAGAGTGTTTGAAAAATTTGTTTTTGAAAGCTTTTTGAAAAGGTGTCGGTGTGAAAAGTATTTTTTGATTTGTTTTGAAATTAGAGCAAGTATCTAGAGTCGTCTACCTACCCTAAGGAATTCGTCTGTGTAAATGTCCTTTAAAGTAGTGCCATCCCACCATTGAGAGGTAGGTAGCACCACCGTTGGAGGTGTTCGGGTCAATTCGAGGTTCGGGACATGGTGATCACCAGAGCAATAGGAAGACACCTTAGAAGCTACCCTCATGCCAGGTTCCCGGATCATGAGGACTTACTAAGACATCCTCTACTCGACGATCACCTTTCGAGGCAAGGCAACAGTGAGGCGTACCCTAGGGGTGGTGTGTGCGATTCGTGTGTCGTTTTCATTTATTTTTGTCTTTTGTCATGTTATTGGTGATCTAGCGCTTGTTTTTATTTTTGTCCATACATTCTTTCATGCCATTTAATTAACAGTTAAAAATTGCGGGAAAAGTAAAAGATTATAAGCTATTACAAAAGGCGCGGGTCCACATCGCCAAAATTTCTCGAACCCGATTTGACAGAAAAATAAAGAATTAATGAAAATAAAGTGCGAGCAATTAGTTACACGGCTTTGGGAGAGATACATCAAAATTATAAAGAATAGAAAAATAAATACGCGAATTAAATGAGAATTAAAAAAAACGATGAATTAATTAAAATTAAAAGGAAAGGAAATTGTCTTTTTTTTTGGTATTTTTGGTATTTTATGATTTTTATGATTTTTATGGAAAAAAGAATCGAATGCAATTAAACCTAATTCTAGTTGTTTTTTAATTTATTAAGGAAAAATACATTAAAGTTTTAACCTAAAATTAATCTAATTAATTTACATGTAATTTAATTACAAAAATAAATATTTAAGATTTTAATTATTATGAAAGAAAAAAATAGAAGAAGAATAAAAATTATCATAAACCCTAGTTCTACAAATTTTAAATTAATTATGAAAACATTACTATTAAAACTAATTTAATAACTAAATCTAATTAATGTAATTTATTTATAAAAATACTAAAATAAAATATTTATTATATTTTTTCTCTTTTTTCTGATTTTTTGATGTCTTTTATATATTATGAAAAATATTAATTTAATTAAAAAAACAATAATTAAAGAAAGCAAGAAAATAAAATATAAAGAAAATAAAAAGATTTTGCAAACCAAAGGGGGGTCTGTCCCTGATTTGAGGTGTTTCTTTCAGCAATCTGGCCCAAGATTCTGAGGCCCTTTTGACTTTTTCCAGGAAGCGTGTGATGCATTGACTAGGGTGCATCCTGTCCTTTAGATCTGTGCCCTTGAATTGATCTCATCCTATGCATGAAAGGCTGGATTTTGTGGACATACGGTGGTCTTTGATGCTGAAACTGCGTGTGAATACCAAATGAAAAATAACATTGAAAGAGTGAAGACTTGGGGCTCGAACCCAGGTCTTGAACGTTACCACACATATGCCTAACCAACCAAGCCAAACGCGCGTTCTGATTATAATATACCTAAGAAAAAATATAAAATAAAACAACGTTAGTGGGGCCTCCGCGCGCGAAAATTTGAACCAGCCATCCATGCCTCGCCACCTAAGCGTCTTCCTCATTTGTTTTCTTTTTCCTGAAACATAAAAACATAGGTCACGGTTTTTCAAGTGTTCTTTTAGGCCACTTTCGGGAAAATAGCGAATAGCCATTGGATGCTCATAAATTGAGCGCGAGGGTGGATTCATAATCGTCTGGGCATGCTGATTTGAGTCATGGTACTATGGTGGTCTGATTTTACCGCGTTTGGAAACCCCTAATTTCAAGCTTGCAAAACCCTAATCTGCATCCATGGTGAATTCGCATACAGTGCATAAAAATCCAATCAAAGTACATGGTTAGCTTTAGAACACATTACTTAGCATGAATCTACAAATAAAATGCCATGAATATGCGTAAATTGTAAAGCACGATTAAAAAAAAAGTGAGAAAATTTGGACTTCTGTACAATGATTCAAGGGGTTAGGATTGATGTTTTTGATCCAGGAAGGTTGCTTGATGTCCTAGGAATGCAATGGAAAGAACTTTGTGGCTTGAAACGACCTCTAACCCTATTTTCAGTTTTGAGTTATTAAGCAAAATTTTCAAGTTGGTTTTCCAGGTTCTTGCGCAGTTTTTTTGGTTCCTTTCATTAGGTTTGTGTTCTTTGTATAAGTATGAGTGAATTAGGTCAAATAAAACAATCCAAATCCTTGGCATTCATGGTTTGAGAGATTTGATTTTCAAAGATCTTTTTTTCAATATTTTCCATGCTATTTTGTACCAATCATGACCAATTCTCTTCAAATCTTCCCATATTTGATTATGCACGAATTATTGAGTATATTTCATGCACCAAAAGATTGAAAAACTTAGGTTAAATATTTTTCATGTATTTAATTGATTTAAATGAATTATTATTAATAAAAATTCAAATAAATAAATAAAAAAATGAAGAAATACTTCCCTTTGGGCCAAGTGGTCGTGCACATGCTTGGGCTGATGAATTGTGGAAGAAAAATAGGCCCATTAGCAATTTTAGGTCATTTGAACCAATGTTGACTTTTCAAAATATCCAAAAATTTCCCAACTTCCACAAGGCATAACTTGCTCAATTTTTAAGCTTTGCTCATGTTCTTGGACATTTGGGAAAGGTCTTTGAGTCCTCTAACCAATGTATTTGGTCCCATGTCATTTTGATTTACCAATATCAAGTTATGGCCTTTGACTTAAAGTCCCTTTTTGTTGACTTTTGAAAATGACCTATAATGTTGAAATTGATAACTTTTTGTGAGGGCATTTCTTGGACTTGGAGTATGAAGATGAGTTGTAGGAAATGTCTTTCTCTTCAAAATGAGCTTTGGATGGAATTTTTCTGATAATCCATGTGAAAGTTATGCTTTGGTCAATTTACAGTTGACTTTTTCAGCTGTCCAAATAAGGAAACTTTTGCATCTTGATGATTTTTGAGCCAAGCTTTGAGAATCATGATAAAGCATTGATCAAATGATGTTTGTGGCTTCAAAATGAGATGTTGACCAAAAATTTGAACTTTTGACTGTCAAATGACCATTTTGCCCCTACAATTGACTGTAGTGCAATTAGGGTTTTGACTGTGCAATTTTGTGCTGGAAGTCCTGAAACTTGATATGAGGATGCTTGACCATGTTTATAGGCATGTGGGACTTGATTGGACCCTTGGAAACTTCATTTTCTTGATCAGAACAAAAACCCTAATTTTGACTGTTTAGGATACCCTTGCACTGTGCAACCCTTGGGGAATTTTGAAGCTTGACTTGGCAATTTTTTTGAAGAATATGGGAGGGCAAATTTTGGGGTACAACAGCGTGGAACTCCCTCAACCGTCTCTATCCCGAATGACTGAAGAGGAGCTTGCTCTCCTGAGACGAAATGACCCTATTGGGTACATGAAGGCGAAGCTAGCTCAAAGGGATATTCCACCTGCTAGGGCTGGTACAAGTTCGACTAGCCATCCGTTGCCCACAGATGATAGAATTGTACTTCTTAACAGGATTAGGAGAACAATTCTTGATGTGGATTTGTTCGAAGTGCTCAAACAGGATAACACAACTTGCTACACTATGAAGGAGTTACTTACAAAAGTCAACCTTGCTACCTGCTCCTTGCCAGTTAGCACTATCTTGTTCGATCTTCAATCTCTGCTAGACAACGTGACTGGGTACCTTCTCCAAGATGAATTTGCTGCCAGAAAGGTTCAAGAAAAACGAACTGCAATGGATGCTGCTTATGAGCATGCTTCGAAACTCTCTCAAGAAGCTGAGGATCAAGCCATGCATCTAAAGCAAGCAAAAAATGATTATGAGGCTCGAGCTGAGTCCATCCTTCTCTTAGAAAGGCAAATTCAGGAACTTCAACAGAAGGTTAAAGAGGCTCAAGAACAACAATTAGCCTACAAAACCAATACTGCTGGCAACCAATTCGAAGAGCTCCTCAACAAAGGGCTTGCAGAAATGGAAACTGCAGAACAACTCAAAGGAGAAGTGGCTACCTTAGAGGGAGCAAGACGTTTTGCTCAACAAAGGCTTGAGTCTTTTCGAAGTACCTTTAACAGATTGAAGAATAATGTCTATTTCTAAATCTTAGTGTTGATTAGTTGAAATTTGGTTTTTTGTATGTAACATCTGAACAACGCCATTTTGGCAATCCCATATTACCATTTTGGCATTTTTATGATATTTTGATTACGTTGTTACTATTCGAATCTCCTGCAGGCGTGGCTTATAAGTCTTTAAATATTTTCCATTAACCTTTAGGATACGTTTATCATCCATCAACTCTTCGATTTCATATGCATTGTTTGAGAATACCTTTATTATTCGAAAAGGCCCTTCCCAATGAGGTGACCATTTACCTAACGTTTTATTTTTCTTGTCCATGGGCAATATGACTTTCCAGACTAAGTCATTAATAGTGAATGCTTTTCCCTTCACCCTTTTGTTATATGCCCTGGCCACTCTTTCCTTTTGTCTCATTAGGATTTCCAATGCATGCAATCTAACTTCGTCCAATTCTACTAACTCATTCATCATCATCTCCCAATATAATGTAGCTGGAATTTCATTTTGTCTTTGAATTCGAACTGATTGTAGATGAATTTCTACTGGCAGAACTACATCATGACCAAATGTGAGTTGGAAAGGCGTGGTGTTAGTAGCTTCTTTAGGAGATGTTCTACAGGCCCATAGTATTTGGTCCAAAGTTTTGTTCCAGTTCCTTGGCTTTTTACCAATATGTTTCTTGATTAACCCTATTATCACTTTATTAGCTGCTTCGACTTAACCATTTGCTTGAGCATAATATGGCGTTGATGTTAGTAATCTAAACCCCATTTCTTGAGCAAATTCTTGCATCTTTCTACCAGTAAACACAGAACCTTGGTCTGTGGTTATGCTCTCTGGCAATCCGAACCTATAGATAATTTGTTTCTGTATGAACTCAATAATAGCCTCTTGATTAGCCACTATTAATGGTATTGCTTCGATCCACTTGGTAAAATAATCTATTCCTACCAAGATATATTTCTGTCCTTTAGACGAAGCAGGATTTATTTCTCCTATTAAATCAAATGCCCATCCTCTAAATGGCCATGGTTTAATGATTGAATGCAACTCACTTGCAGGGGCATGTTGAATCCCTGCATGTTTCTGACATTCTTCACAACCTTTAGCAAAGTCTATACAATCTTTGAGCATGCTGGGCCAATACATGCCATATCGAAATAACAACCATTTCATTTTATGACCTGCTTGATGTACCCCACATGCCCCATTGTGGACTTCTGACAATGCTAAGTATGCCTCACTTTCTCCTAGGCATTTCAGTAATACACCTTCTTGGGTCTTTTTGAACAAATCGTTTCCCATGAGGACATATGACAATGCTCTATATTTTATCTTCCTATCAACATTCAGAGTTGGGTTTGTTAAATAACTCACAAGTGGACTTCGCCAATCTGCATCTGATAAAGTGTTTATGGCTAATATTTCGAATCCCTGTTTCTCAGCATAACCCAGTTTCATACTCTCTAGATCTGATGGTGTGAATCTAGTAGCCATAACTCTACCCCTTAATTCAACTAAATCCTCAAAGTTTCTGGCAGAAACTTTATAACCTGAAGCCAACTGTGCTAAGTCACTTGCTTCTTGGTTTTCTATTCTTGGTATATGTTGAATATCCATGTATTCGAATTTTCTAAGTAGCCTGTTAACTATGACGAAGTATATCATCAGGTTTTCCTTTATGCATTTATACTCCTTTGTTATTTGCTTGACCACTAATTCTGAGTCCCCTTTAATTTCGACTCTAGTTGCCCCCAATTCCAATAAAGCTTCAAGTCCAACAATGAGCGCTTCATACTCAGCTTCGTTATTCCAGCAACGATGACCATCTAATTTATACTTGAATTTTGTTGGAATTCCTTCAGGAGAAATAAGAAGGACTCCAACACCACTTCCATTCCTGTGGGTCGAACCATCAAAGTATAATTTCCATGGTTGCGTTTTGACGTAACTCATGACAGTCTGTTCAACCAATGAATGGTCCATAATGAAATCAGAAATCACTTGGCCTTTCACAGCTTTTAAAGGCATGAAAGTCAAAGAATATTCTGTTAAGGCTAAAGCCCATTTGCCAACTCTGCTATGCATTATTGGTTTTGAAAGCATGTGTTTAATGACATCGAAATGAGATGAAACATAAACATCAACAGGCTTTATATAATACTTGAGTTTCATACAAGAGAAGTACAAACAGAGACATAGCTTTTCTAAATTGCTATATCTGGTCTCTGCATCATTCAATACTCTACTTAAATAGTATATGGCTCTTTCGATGCAATTGCTATCTTCTTGTGCTAACATACTACCTATACTAACTTCAGAGGCAGATATGTACAATCTCATGGGCTTTCCCCATGAAGGTGGAGACAAGATGGGAGGTTGAGAGAGATATCTTTTTATCTTGTCAAATGCCTCATGATGGGCTTCGTTCCACTCGAAGGCTTGGCCTTGCTTTAAACGAAGCAACGGAGAGAAAGCTTGGGTTCTTCCACTCAGATTCGAAATGAACCTTCTGAGAAAGTTAATCTTCCCTAGCAAAGATTGCAGCTCCCTTTTTGAAGTAGGTGCTTTCGTCTCCATTATGGCTTTGGTTTTGTTTTGGTTGATCTCAATTCCTTTCTTGTGAACCACAAAGCCAAGGAAATCTCCAGCCTTGTGGTTCTGATGAATCTGCAACGCAGCAACCTTTCGATCTCAGCTTTGATCTTTGTGAGAACCGCTGGTGCGAATCTTCTAGGAGTTTTCTTGATGGGCTTCTTGCCATCTTTGATTGGAAGTCTGTGTTCGACTAACTCCCTCTTTAAACCAGGAATTTCGTCATAATCCCACGCGAAGCAATCTTTGTTTTTCTTGAGGACTTCGATCACTTCCTGCTTGAGGCCTGGGCTAAGTTTTGAACTTATATAGGTTATTCTTTTCGTGTTCTCATCCCCTAAGTTCACTTCTTCGAGTGGATCCTGCGCCAACATTTTGGCACCTGAGTCTATGGGGTCCCTTTCGAAGCCTAAGGGTTCTTTATCATAGATGGCGTCCAGCCTTTGATCTATTTCAAGTTCTTCAAAGGGTGAGCCTTTCGAGCTACCCCCATTTATTTCGTTCATCTTTACAGCCAGTTTATTCATTTCAGCCTCCAAGGCCGCCTTTGATTCGTTCTCAGCCATATAGGCCGAAATCCTTTCGAAAAAGGAGGACTTAGTCATGAGTAAGGTTGTCGAATTCCCAGCCTGCTGGCCGTCTTTGTATAGTACTTTCGACTCCTTCGTCTTCACTGATTATTCTTCTATCCCAATATATGCCATCATGGCGAAGGGTCATATAATAGTGGGCGTTTCTGGTTTCGTTGATTTCATCATTTGGGACACAAGGAGCAATCTTTGCCAGATGTTTGTCATAATTCCTCTTGTCAACTAAGTTGACTGTTGACATGAAGTAACTCTGGTCCGCTTCAATGTTTTCCACGATCCCATCTTCTCTCCATAAAACTAATCGCTGGTGCATTGACGAAGGAACTGCCCCTACGCCATGGATCCACTCCCTTCCCAGCAACAAGTTGTAGTTGGCCTTGGCTTCGATCACCATGAACATGGTGGGCCTACAGCTTGAGCCTATTGTCAAGTCCAATTGAACCACCCCCAGTGTTTTGCCTACTTTCCCTTCATAATTGGATAGAACCATGTTGTGTGGCTTGATGTCTCCTTCGCGTATTTCTAACCTTTTCAGCATGAAGTGGGGTATTAAGTTGACTGCAGCGCCCCCATCCACTAGAACCTTATTTACACTATGGGCACCAACCTTTGCCCGAATAAATAATGGCTTAAGATGGTTCTTCATATCCGGTTCTGGACGCTCGAAGAACGCATTCTGCTCCTCGACAACTCCATTATCCATCACATAGTAGCACACATGCCTATGCTTCATCAGATCTATGGTATCTTCTTCCTCATACTCGTCAATTTCGGTTTCCTGTCCAAACTCACAAGGAAGCACAGATACCACGTTGCAATTGAGATTGAACAAAGACTCCCCCTCTGATTCGAAGTTGTCCGTTAGCATATCTTCGTCTTCCTCTGGACCTGGAGTGTATTCCTTTGGTTCATTTAGCTGCACTTCAGAGAAGAGCCTCCTACTAACTGGGGGTTTGTCTTCAGTTTGATTTTTTGGTGTGGGTTTGTTGGTGCTAGATTCACCTTGGTTCTTTATTGAAGTTGCCCCTTTATTTGCCAGAGCTTCCCTTTCAGCCTTTCGAATTCTCTGTTGCCTTCGCCACTGAGATCTTGACAGGGGGTTTCTTCCTTTGTAGTTCTCTAATCTCACCTCTTCCCTCTTCGCTATGTTGAATTGCCTTCTATATGTCATAGCATGGCGTGCGTTTCGTTCAGTGTTTCTCCATTTATCTTTGCCTTTGTCATTTCTGACTTGCAGCCATTTGTTTGTTGGCACTTCAGCAGGGATTTTGAACGTCACTCTTCGAGCGCCCTTGGGATGAGGACTATCAGGCCTTCGGTGATTGTATTTGCTATCGAAACGTGGGCCCATCTGAACAGTTTCTTGGTGGTTCCAGCAAGGGGCGAAAGGGATTGTTTCGAAGGCTCTGGCCATGCTTTGATCATACACAGCAGAACACCTTGGGCATATCAAGCATTTGGTTGCCCCTTTGTAGCAGCGAAGCATAAATTCCAGCAAACTTTCTCCAGCTTTAGGATAACACCTGAATAGCTGGTTATCCTGGCGCCAATTGTTGCCAGTTCGCGCCCTTTGTACCCTCTCGAAGTTTGCAGCGATTCTCTGATTGCAGAGGATGCTGCACCTAGGGCATAGTATCATTCCTGTATCTCCTTTGTGGCACATCATGAGGTAATCCTTGAGACTAGCATCTCCAGCATGATTATCCTCCATTTTATACTTCTCTTTTTCTAAGTATCTCTCTACCTCCTCCATCTCAGAGCGAGGTCTCTCCATATCCACCATGTTTACCTCAACATCCTCCCCCTTAGCGTCATCATCTCCCCATCCTGTTGGTTTTATATCTTCAATGTGGACCTTTGAACTCTCTGGGGCAGAATATTTGACCAAGTAGTCAAACTTTCCACTGGGTTCCCCTAAAGTATCCCATATTTCTTTCTGAGGGGAGGTTGGCTTCGTGATTTGGACTTTCTCCAATTCTAGCCTCAGGCCTTCAGTGACCTGTGTCAACTCTTGGTTTTGGTTTTCCTGGCCTTCAGTAGCCTGGATTTCTTTTGCAACAGCTAAAGGTGCTGCTTCAATCGAAGTCTCTGGTTGCTTGTGGACGTCTTCAGTGACCCCCTCATTGACTTCGACTATCACCCAGCTTTCATTTTCAGTACCTTTCTCTCCTACTGGAGCGTCACTTTGGTCAGCTTCCACCATGTTAATTTCTCCAATGCATGCAGGCTCGGAGTAATTGGTGTCTGCAACGTCCAAAGGGTCTTCGTCCACTTTCATTTTTGCTTTATCAACAAACTTCAGTCTGCCATCTTTAATTGCATTCTGAATTAGGTCCTTGAAAAGAAAACACTGTGAGGTTTTGTGGCCTAGGAAACTATGATACTTGCAAAACCTCTTTTCTTTCTTTGATCTAAAGGAGGTATTTTGACATTTGATGGCACAATGAGTTGGCCATCTTTGACAAGTAAATCAAAAATCTCGTCACACTTAGTGACATCGAAGGTATAAACCTTCTTTGGGAATTTGTCACTTTTCTCATTTTCAACAATTTCTTTCCCTTTTGTGGGAACTAATAATTTGCAGGAGTAAGGTGGTGCCTTTTTTTAATTCAGCGAGGTCGATTTCGACCTCTTCGAATTCGAATTCAGGATAATCTTCTGTTTTCTCAGTTCCAACATAGGAGATCCTTTCCTTCTTGTTATTTTTAAAGACTCTGGCCTTTTCGGCCTTTAGCCTTTCGACCTGTCGAACCCTATCGGATAATTGAGCCATATCCCTCAAGTATTGAGTGTCTAATTTCTTTCGAATAGAGTAATCCAGGCCGCCAGCAGCCATTTCGACTAACTCATGTTCAGGCACTACTGTAAAGCATCTAGATTTCAAGAGCCTGAATCTATTCAGATAATCATCTATGGGTTTAGTGAACTTCCTCTTGACACTGGCTAGTTCCTTCAGACTTATTTTTGATTGTCCCATGTAGAACTGTTCATGGAATAATCTCTCCAAAAGAGCCCAAGTATCAATGGACCCAGGAGGCAAAGTGGTGAACCATGTGAAAGCGTTCTTAGTCAGGGAACATGGGAAATATTTGATCCTGAGGTCTTCATTATTAGCTATATCTCCTGCTTCGGTTAGATACCTGGCTATATGTTCGACTGTTGACTCATTGGTATCCCCAACAAACTTTGTAAACTTAGGGACTTTATATCCCCTTGGTAAATTAGTGTGCATTATGTAATCTAATATAGGGGAGGCATAATTTGGCCTTCTAATTCCTGTGTTGAGGCCATTCTGGGCCATAATTCTCTCTATCATGGTGGTTAAATTATTTTCTTCCAAGATGTTGTCGTTTCGAATTCTATGAATGACTGCATCAGCATCTTGATTTCGACCCACCATGACAACCCCTCTAGGTTGTTCTTCTCGAAACTCTGGGACTTCTAGCCTTTCGACCCTTGCCCCTGGTTCCATAATTTCCCTTTGTGGGCCTTGGATCATTGGGGCTTCTAGCCTTTGTGCCCTTGCCTCCAAATTAACCTCCTCTTTGGCTGGTCTATAGGGTGGGTCGTTAGCAATTTGTTCTATAATAGGTACGTTCGCTCGAACTCCCGCCTGATTCTGCCTACGCCTCTCTGGGGGAGCGAAAAAATCTGCTATCCGACTCATGTTATCTGCGTTTTCTTTGTTTGTCACAGTCACATTTTGTACTATTGGGGCAAATATCTCTTGCATAGTTTGTGCTAACACTCCTATCATATTATGGTTACTGTCATCCATTAATTGCCTAAAAGCCAACTGGTTTTGTGGTTAAGATAGGCATTGCACTATAACCCACTGACCCTTGGTTATTTGTCATAAATTGATTTTCCCCAGACCCAGACCCTAATTGTGGTGATGAATTCGATGTGGAATTGTGTAAGCCTGCCATAAAAGATGTTGGCCTTCCATAAGAGGAATTTTTGGTTCTATAACCATCGAAACCGGGTGGTCTAGTTAGTGGGGTGGCGAAATGGGTTTGTGTCCATGATGGTGGGACGAATCCCCCAGGATAGCCAATGGTTCCAGTATTTCCTAGGATCGAACTATTAATTGATATGCCACTTATTCCATTAGTGGCTATATTACTGGTAGAGGATGCAACCGACTGTGCATTCGAAGGGATCGCATTAGATGTTCCCATCGAAGCAGACATATTAGTGCCTGTTGTATGTGGGGCATTTTGTTCCCCTTGTTGATTGTCAGAATTAGACATCTTGTTTAAACGTTTTCTTCTGGATAAGGGTTGGTTACTATTGGTTATTCTACCGCTTCTAAGCTTCATAAAACAACAAACTTATCACTCAGAGGGTATTTTTACAATGGTTACGTCTCAACAATTTTTTATTTTGTTCTAAATTTCATAATGGCCAATGACGTGTCCCATCAGGTGTGCCAATTTGTTTACAGTGATTTCTGGTAAACAACCGCTAGTCCTCCAAACTATCGAATAATCTTAATGACTGTTATTCAATCTCTCTAGTAACTCGCAGGATCGACTAGATTGATCCTAGGATGTATTGGTCATTTGGATAACTCTCATTATAGAACTGGTATTCATGGTTGGTATTTAGAATGTTGTGTAGGTGTTTAACTTACTTCGATTACTCTATTAAAGATCTAATAACATGATCAAGTAAACGCGCGCGAAACTAAGTTGCATGAATAAAATTCAATTGTAAAGACATATAAAACTGCAGAAAAGACAAGTAAATGACTTCGAAGCATAAAAACATGTAATGTAAAAGATTCTCTGGAATGTAAAAGATTCGAAATATGAAGAAAGCGTTTAAGTGCAAGAAAACAGTAAAATGACTTTAAGTGAAAAAAGGTGTTCGAATGATAAAAGCTTGAAGATAAAGGCATGAAATATACAGAAGTTTCTGAAATGTAAAGTATTTGAAATGGAAAGAAAACATTTAAATGTAAGGCATCAATAAAAAGATTTCGAATGAAAATGTTTTAATGCAAAGGCTTTTGAATGGTATTGACATGAAGATAGAGGAAAATACTGGAAATGATAAAGAGTTTTATTAAATCATAAACACTTGGTGTTATCATACGTACATTGCTCGTGCATTCGTTTCCCTAGCCATGTGGTATTTTGAATGTTTACTGAGTTTTTTGTACAATAGATATGACACACGAAATCCTAATGCTAAGACTTCTATTTATACTACTTCGACCATAACGGTCTTGCTATAAGATTCTGCCACGTTCAGAACATGCAAAGCAATGCCTCTCTCTAGCTTCCACGCGTCTTCTAATGCTCCAACGCATATATTTTAAATTTCGAACATCCCGCTTGCATTTGAATTTCAAATGTTTTGGCACTTCTTCGCTTCGAACGCATTTCTTGGACACAGCCTTGTTATCACTTCGAGACTTCTTTTGAAGATATCCTCATAACTGTCACTCGAAGCTCCAAGCTTTGATATGCCCATTTGAAGCACTGCTTCTACCATTTCGAAACATGACATCTTGCTTAATTCCAATCGAAACATCTAACTTGCTTTGCTTCAAATAATATCATCAAAATCTTCAGCCAACACCCCCTGTTTTAAAGAGGAGGGTTTCTTCGAGGGATTTCCCTTGTCCATGAGTGCTGACGAAGCTGATACCATTAGGCGGCTGAGCAAGGAGAATCGGAGAAGGCATCTGGCCGCCAACATGGTCGGGATGGTCAAAATGGCCGAGATGGCCGTTGTGCTGGCCGAGGAGGGGGCAGATTCTGATCGCATCAAGGAGATGGAAGAGGAGAAAGCTGCCCTTACTGCGAGTTCACGAAAGTTGAAGGTTGCCCTAGAGCGCTCCAAGGAGATGTTCCGCGAGCAAGCCGAGCTGCTGGCCGCGGAAAAAGAGAACTCGGGGAAGATTGCCGAGGAGAAGGAGTACTTCCGCGAGGACCGGGAACGCTTGGAGGCTGACAACGGGCGGCTCGCCAAAGTGGTCGAGGAACTAAAGGCCGCCATGCTCCCTGCCGAGGATGAGTCGGAGGAGACAACTCCTTTGCGAAGTCGGTCGGAACTGGTTGCTTGCATTCAACTCCTCGAGGCGGATTGCATCGGTGCTTTAGCGGATGGCTTTGAAGCCGTGGTTAGCCAGCTCGCCCTGTTGAATCCCGATCTGAATACTGAAGGGGCGGGTTACATGTCTCAGATCATCGACGGCCAGGTCGTGCCCCCGCCCGAGTCTCCTGTTGTCAGTGGTGATAGCTCCGGGGAAGTCTAGCTGTGAGATTCTAATAGGGCCTGCGCACCTTTATTGATGTTTGTTTTGGGGCCTGCGTGCCCGTTCATATTTTACTTTTTGGGCCTGTGTGCCCGTTCTTTGTAATTCTTGAACATCGTCGGCCTTCTTGGTCGGTTTATCTCTATTTTTTTTGTTACCCACGGGCTTTTCGAATGAATGTTTGCTTCGACCTTTGATTGTTTGCCCGTGTTTATGTTTTAATATTTTTGCGCTAGAACTGGCCTAAGTTATGGCCCCGAGTCTTGCCCGTGTGTGGTTGTGACTTTGTTGGCAAATTTGCCTAAGTCTTTTGTTCGGGTCGTGCCCGTGCTCGGCTTTCTATTCGGTGGCCAAATTCGCCTAAGTAACGACCTCGAGGAGAGATTTCTTTTTCGACCCTTTTGGATGGCCCGACGTTCTTCGAGATTCGTCGGGCGTGCGGAGAAAAGCCGCTTGTTCGGGTACATGACCCGGATCGGGGTTGTTCACCCGCGGCGTGAACTGCCCATCGCGAGCTGGGTGTTCTTCCCTACAGGTACTTCGACGGTGGAGCTCGGTTGAGGTGTCCACGTCGGGCACTATCGTTCATACTCGTCTGTTGAACGACATTATGCCATTTGGGCGTAGGTCAGGCCTGTACCTTGGCCTTTCTACGGGTTCAGATGTGTTTCCTCATTGGCCGGACGCGGGTGTCGACGACGAGGGTCCTTGGTGTTAATGGTTTTTAACTATAGTACTGCTTTAGTTTAGCAGCGTTCCAGGGTCGTGGTAGTGGTTCTCCGTCCAGTTGCTCGAGGTAATATGCCCTGGTACCAGTGGTGCCGTGGACGCGGTAAGGCCCTTCCCAGTTCGCGGCCAATTTCCCTTCGCGGGCGTCTTTCTGGTTCCTTCATAGCACCAGGCTGCCGATTTCGAACTCGCGTTTAATGACCTTGTCATTGTGGCGCAGAGCCACTCGTTGTTTTAGCGTGGCTTCGCATAGGGCTTCCCCCAATCGGATCTCCTCGACTAAGTCAAGTTCGTCCCTGAGTGCCTCATCGTTCATTTCTTCGTCGAGGGGATTCTCTGTCCGTCTGGAGGGTTCCCTGATTTCCACCGGGATGACGGCCTCGGTGCCGTACGTTAGTCGGAAGGGGGTCTCGCCCGTCGTTGAGTGGGGCGTGGTGCGGTATGCCCACAAGACACTGTGCAGTTCCTCGACCCAAGCCCTTTTTGCTTCGCCGAGTCGGCATTTGAGTCCCCGGAGAATGACTCTGTTTGCGGCTTCGGCTTGCCCGTTGGTTTGAGGGTGTTCGACCGAGGTGAAGTGTTGTTTTGTTCCTAGTTTGGTGACGAAGTCCTGGAACCCATGGTCGGTGAATTGGGTGCCGTTGTCGGTCACTAGTGCCCTCGAGATTCCAAATCTGGAGAGGATGTTTCTCTTGTAGAAACAGAGGATGTTGTGCGAGGTGATCTTCGCGAGAGCCTCGACTTCTATCCATTTCGTGAAGTAATCCACGGCCACGATGAGGAATTTATTTTGATAGGTCCCTTGTACGAAGGGACCGAGGATATCCATACCCCACCACGCAAACGGCCACGGGGATGACAATATACTTAGTTCGTGAGGGGGAGCGAGGTGCATATCCCCGTGCCTCTGGCACTTGTCACACTTCTTGACGTGTTCCTTGGCGTCCTGCTGCATCGTCGGCCAATAATACCCCGCTCGAAGGGCTTTCCTCGCCAGAGATTTACCGCCCATGTGCTGGGCGTTGATCCCTTCATGTATCTCCTGCAGTACCTCGGGGACTGTGGATTCGTCGATGCACTTCAGGAGGGGAATGGAGAATCCTCTACGGTATAGTTTTTGCTCGAGCACCACGTACGAGCATGCTCGTCGCTTTTTGGTGGTTGCATCTGTCTGGTTCGAGGGTAGTTCGCCTTTAGTCAGGAAATTGTACACCGGGGTCATCCAGGACGAGGCATCTCCTATGGCGTGGACTTCGACTAGTGTCGAGGATCTTTCGATGCTCGGGCGTGCTAAGGATTCTTGTATGACGGATTTGTTTCCGCCCTTCTTTCTCGTGCTCGCGAGTTTGGACAATATGTCCGCCCTTGTGTTTTGCTCGCGGGGGACATGTGAGATCTCCGCTCGTTCAAACTTTGTCATGTATTTTTTGACTAAGTTTAAGTATTCGACGAGGTTGTCGTTCTTGGCTTGGTAACTCCCCTGGACTTGGGAGGCGACGTGTTGGGAGTATGTGTAGATTTGTACTTCGCGGGCTCCCAGGTCCTCGGCTAGCCTCAGTCCTGCGAGCAGGGCTTCGTACTCTGCTTGGTTGTTCGACGTTGGGAAGGAGAGAGCTAACGAGTGTTCGACCACTACGCCTTCTTCGTTCTCTAGGAGGATTCCCGCGACACTTCCGGACGAGCTGGAGGCCCCGTCGACGAAGATGGTCCATTTGTGTTCCTTCCCGGCGGGTGGGTCATGAGCGGTCATTTCCGCGACAAAGTCGGCCGGGGCTTGTGCTTTCAGGGCTTTCCTACTCTCGTACTGAATGTCGAATTCGGAGAGCTCCAAGGACCATTTCAACATTATGCCCGCCATGTCGGGTCGACCCAGGAGTTGCCTCACTGGTTGGTCGGTTCGTACGATGATTGTGTGGGCCAGAAAATAGTGTATGAGTCTCCTCGCCGCGTTGACGAGGGCTAGGGCTACCTTTTCTATCTGTTGGTACCTTCTTTCGGGTCCTTGTAGGGCTTTTCTCGTGAAGTAGACAAGTTTCTGTCCGTCGGTGGTCTCGCAGATGAGAGCCGCGCTGATGGCTTCGTTTGAGACGGCCAAGTATAGGAACAGTGGCTCCCCGTCGTCTGGTCGAGATAATACGGGCGGTTGAGATAAACTTTGCTTTAGGTGGCGCAGTGCCCGTTCACACTCCTCGTTCCATTCGAAGGCTGCTTCTTTACGAAGGAGTTTGAAGAAGGGGAGGGCGTGCTGAGTGGACCTCGCGACGAAACGGGACAATGATGTGAGCATGTCGTTCATGACTTGTATCAACTTCTTCGAGGTCGGTGTCGGGAAGTCGGAGAACGCTCGACACTTGTCGGGATTGGCTTCGATTCCTCGTTCTGTTAGGTAGAATCTGAGGAATTTTCCTGCCTTGACCCCGAACGTGCATTTCTCGGGGTTGAATCTCATTTTGCTTTGTCTTGCTTGGGCAAAGACTTCCTTGAGGTGTGCTGCATGGTCGGTATCTGCTCGGGATTTGACGATCATGTCGTCCATGTAAACCTCGAGCATGTCCCCAATCTGCTTGTGGAAAACCTTGTTCATCATGCGTTGGTAGGTTGTCCCGGTGTTTTTCAGTCTGAAGGGCATTACGTTGTAGTAATAGTTGCCCGAGCTGGTCATGAAGGCCGTGCAGTGTTTGTCGCCCACGGCCATCGGGATTTGGTTATAGCCCGAGTAAGCATCCATGAACGACAATGTTTTGTAGCCGGCCGAGTTGTCGACCAACATGTCTATGTTTGGTAAAGAAAAAGCATCTTCCGGGCAGGCCCGGTTGAGATCGATATAGTCAACACACATCCTCCATTTTCCATTATTCTTTTTAACAAGTACAACCTTTGACAGCCAAGTGGAATACCGGGCTTCAGAAATAAAATTTGCCTCTAGGAGGTCTTTTACAGCTTTTTCAGTAGCCTCCGTTTTCTCTGGAGACTGCCTACGCCTACGTTGTACTACAGCCCTAGCGGCATGATGTATGGCGAGGTGGTGACAGACGACCTCAGGGTCGAGACCGGGCATCTCCGCGGCGCTCCAGGCGAATAGGTCAGCATTCTCGCGCAAGCAGGCCTTGATTTGCTTCCTTGCCAAGTCAGGGAGATCCTTGCCAATCTTCACTTCTTTGCTCGGGTCTGCGTCGAGGAGGACGAGCTCAAAATCCCCGTCTGGTATCGGTCGGAGTGGGATTTGCTCGCTGTTGGAAGGTCCGTCCTGGTCGAAACGAGCGTCTAGAGCTATAGAGTCGACCTTCGGTGGAGCTTTCTAGACTTCTTCCTTGGCAGGCTCTTGCTTGTCGGGCTCCTGTTGCGTCCTTTTGGCGGGCCATGTCCCTACGTCGACGGTGTCGCGTCCCTTAGATGCAGCGTTGAAACACCTCCGAGCAGCAGCTAGGTCTCCTTAGATAGTAGCTACCCGTGCCCTTTTGGTGTAGAATTTCATCTTCAGGTGGACGGTGGAGGGCACCGCTGTCAGTTCTGCCAGTGTTGGTCTTCCCAGGATGCAGTTGTAGAGGGACGGGCAGTCGATGACGAGGAAGCGTACTTTGACCTGTCTTGTCGCTGTTCCCTCGCCGAATGTAACCAGGAGCTCGACATATCCCCAAGGTTTGGAGGTCGAGCCGTTGAAACCCTGTAAGTCCGACCCTATATATGGCGAGAGATGTGAGTCGTCCAGCTGTAGAGTTCGGAATAATTGGCTATACATTACATCGACGGAACTTCCTTCGTCGACGAGGATGAGATGCACATCGAAGTTGGCCATTCTCGCCCTTATCAGCAGGGGGATGACCGCGTTGGGGGCTCCCCCGGGGAGCTCTTCTAGATAGAAGGTGATAGGTTCTGACCTGCCCTTCACCCTTTCAAATGTCACTGTTTGCGGGGGTGCCGCGTCGACCAGCTCATCCAGCTTCCTCTTTGCCGAATTAATGGTCAAGTCGTTGAATCCTCCACCGTTGATGACCATGGCGGAGGGGAAATATTCCCACCTTCTGTGTGTTGTGAGCGGCTCCTGCAGGTGTTCGGGGACGTCGAAGTCCTCGGGTCTGGTCACGGAGAAGGCGGTCTGGATGGGGACCGACTCGTCTGATGGTCGGCGTCTTCCTTCGGCTCTCCTATCTCCCGGGCGTCACGGCGAGGAGCGTCGTTTCTCTGATACCGTGCAAGCCTTCCTCCCTTGATGAGGGTTTCGATGGCGTCCTTGAGGTGGACGCAATCCTCAGTCAGATGACCATGGCTCCTATGGTACTGACAATATTTGTTCTTGTTTGCTCCGGGCTTGGCGGGAGCAGGTCAAGGACGTTTGACGCCGCCGTCCTTGAAGTTCATGCTGGCACACTCCGCCAAAATGCGCTCGCGGGAAGCTGTAAGCGGAGTGTACTCGGTAAAACGCCCCGAGGGTCCCCGTTGCTCTCGGACTTCCCGGGGTCTGTCTTCTTTTCTTTTCTCCCAGGTTCGTCGAGGAGGAGGAGCTTCTTGGAGCGATTTGCTGTTAGACCCGCGAGTCCTGGGGTCTCGGGCTCTGTTGGCCGCTTCTCTCTCCTCGTAGTCCATGTATGCCCGTTCCTTTTCGAGGAGGGCGTCGAACATCCTGGGTGGCTCGATTCCCACGGCCTTTCTGAATTCTGTGCCGGGGAGGATCCCCCTCTCCAGCAGATATCTTTTCATATGGTCCGCGCAGGGGACCTGTATGGCTTCGCGGTTGAAGCGATTGATGAACTCTCTCAAGGTTTCATCTTGTCTCTGGATGATGGCCTCAAGAGCCGCCTCAGTCTTCGGGTGTCGGCGAGATGCCGTGAATGAACTAATGAACTGGTTCTTCAGGTTTCGCCACGAGGTGATTGACCCCGGGGTGAGTCCTTTGTACCAGTCCATTGCTGCCTTCCTGAGGGTCGTGGGGAAGAGGCGGCATTTGATGGCCCCCCCGACATTGTGATAGTGCAGCATAGCCTCGAACCCGTCTATGTGGTCGACCGGGTCCGCGACTCCATCGTATTCCTTCAAGTGTAGAGGCTTCTCCATGCCCGGGGGGATGGGCGCCTCCATGATAGCTTGCAACAGGGGACTGCGGGGGTCGTCCTCGCCGCTCCGTTCTGGGGACAAAGATGGGGACCTGTAATACTGTCGGGCACAACGGTCCTGGTCGTGCTGGGCATCTCTCGAGTGTGGTGCTTGTTGGTTGATTCTTCCACGCCCGTCTCCAGAGTGTCTTCTCTCTTGTCTTGCGGGGGCGCGGCCACGTCCTCCAGCTTCGATGATGGGTTGCCTCTCCAAAGGGGGCCGTTTCCCCGATGGGAGGGGTGACGGGCTTCGAGAGGTATCTCTGTAATGTCTCCGCGGGGGAGACGGGAGATGAACTTCAGTCAATCGAGGAGGTGGAGTCTGGGGCCTCCGATGCCTCCTCGGGGGTCTTCGATCGTCTTCAAGTGCCCTCAATCTTTCCCCTTGGACGAAGATGAGGCAATTTGTCTGATTGATCGCTGCGAACAGCGCTCGGGTTGTGGCATCCGCCCTGGCGGGGACGGGGACTTCCTGAAACTGGGCAGCCCGGTAGTTCGCGAGGGCTGCATCGTCCTCTTCGAGTGGCGGAGGGACCGAGGAAGATGACGCGGTAGCTCCGTCGCGGTGGGTTGAAGGCCTGGGGGAAGTTGACACAGGGATGGTGTTATGACCGGGGTTTCCGGCGTTGTCAAGGTGTCCATTTTTGTCCGCGGGGCCGTTGTTGGTGTCGACGACGCATACGTTTTGTTCATCGCGAGCTTGGTTAACCATGACAGTGGTAGTTGAGTCGAGCTTTGGTCTTTGAGTTGTTTGCAAGACGGGGAAGTTAGTTTCCCACAGACGGCGCTACTGATCTTACCGGATCAGACTTGGACCGTCACGGCTGGCTCCGAGCTGAAGTTGAACGAGATGGGGGGGGGGGGTACCTGCAAGGCACTCCGATGCTAAAGTAAGTGGGAGTACGAGCAGGCAAAAAGTATGAGTATGGGTAAGAGAATGAATACCTGACCCTCTGGGAACAAAGGGTATTTATAGCCCCCAGCGCTGGGCCAAGGTCCCTTCATTGGGCCGGGCAGGTTTGGCCCAATGAAGGAACTTCCAGGTTCTACGTGTGTAGTGGGAACCCGCACGTGGTCTCCTTCCTGGGTGATCTGCGAGAAGTACGGGAGGACGAGGATGCGGTCTTTTCGGAATCCAGATGATGGCGTAATGGTCATAGTCTTCCCTACGAGGAGTGCTCGAGCTGAGGTCGAGCTGGACTGGATGAAGTCGAGGATGTCGTGGACGAGGCTGTAGTTAGCTGGTCGGCGCGACCCCCTGCAGGGCCGTTTGGATTGGGCCTTCATCTTTGCTTTTGGGCCAGCCCGGCCCAGTCCAGGATAATTTTATTATTTATTCTGAAATAAAGTCGTCCTTAAACTAAAATGAAATAGATTTATTTTATTCATTTTATTTTTATCAAACCATGTAATTTAGTGTTTCATTCTAATACATAATTTATTATTTTTGCAATTTTTTATTTAAATTTTTGAATTGCTAATTGTATATTAAATATTTATAAGTAAAAAATATTCTAGAATAAAAAACATAAGTAATATATAAACTAACACTACAAGAAATTTACAAAAAAGGCAGTTGCGACGTGATAATCACGTCACTAAAAATTTATATATTAAAAAAATCAACATAACTTTCAACTACAGAGATTATTTTTTTTATTAAATAAAATTTGTTGCGACGTGCGATTCACGTTGCTACCAAAAAGGTAAAATAAAATAAACAAAAAGCTGTAACGTTCAGATGGAGGGATTTTTAAATTTTTTTAAAAATTTAGTTGTGACGTGTTTTTCACGTCGCAACTTTTAAGAGAGAATTTGTATGGTTTTGACTTGACAAGTTGCAGTCTTTGGGTTGAGTGAGTAAATATTTTATAACCGTTAAGTGTGTTGCAACGTGAAAATCAATTGGCAAGGTTGCGACGTGATTTTCCCGCTGCTACGTGGCGTATATCTCCAACTCTAGTTTCATTGTTTTACAGTTTCATCCCGTTCCTGATTTTACTTCTTCTTGTTTCCTCTCAATTTTCTCACTTTTCCTCCCCAAATCTTCTTAAATCTTTATTAAATTTCTTCATAAAATTTTCAAAGCCACAATTTTATTGATACTGGTAAGTGTATTATATGATATAATTTCAATATGTTGATATTATTTTATTTATTGTTTGTAAATAAAATAATAAGATTGAAGAAGAAGAATGTTTGAAGGAGATTAATGAAGAGGTTAGAATATTATGTTAATTTATAAATCATTTCAACTTTTATATATATAATTAATATATATAATATTAATTTAGTTTATTCTGATTTTAGTTAATTTTCGTTTATTCTATATATATATATATATATATATATATATATATATATATATATATATATATATATATATATATATATATATATATATATATATATATATAATATATATATATATATATATATATATATATATATATATATTATATATATATATATATATATATATATAAATTAAAAAATAGTTATGAAATTTAATTATAGTTATTATATTTAAATATTTATTTATGGGTTAAAATATAATAATAGAATATAATGTATATTTTATATTTCTTAAAGAATAATATCTTTGTTAAAAAAATTATGGTATAATATATAATATATATTTATATATATATATATATATATATATATATATATATATATATATATATATATATAATATATATATATATATATATATATATATATATATATATATATATATATATATTTATATATATATTATATATATATATAATATATATATATATATATATATATATA